>JAHDVF020000711.1:0-499108 GCA_022606425.2 Lepidostoma basale | reverse complement strand
AGCTCATTGCGTTAAAGGGTAAATTTCATCATCATCATTATCAGCCGTCTGTCATCTACTGCTGAATGTCCTCTCATATTTGATAAGCTATAAGAATATTTGATAAGCTGAAGGCCTCTCCCAAAGCACGTCACCGCCCCCTATCCATTGCCGCTCCCATCCATCCATGTCCAGCAATCCTCTTCAGATCGTCGGTCCCGCGTGCAGGGGGAAGTCCAAGTTTGCGGAAACCTGTACGTGGTCCCACTCCAGAACCCGTCTCCCCTATCAGCCGTGGGTTCTCCGACAGATAAGGGATAATTTACATTCCGAAAAGAAATCGTTACATTTTAATTGTATCTCAATAGAGACGAAGACGCAAACTGGAAACTGAACATGGATGATCAAGGCGTTTACAGGACTTATGACCTGTCATTGGTTGGGTCAAGCGCACGCTTCATGTAACTACAACATTCCCCATTCCACATTTGTTATTTGTGATCATGCATGACAAATTTTTGGAAGATGTATATATACTTCAAAATCCATATTTATCTTCACGTGGCAGTTTCAGTCAGCCATCTATGTAGATTTGGTTGCACTAGTGAATTTTTTCGAAGTTTTTATTCGAATTTTTTATTCGAATTCGAATTTTTTAGAAATCGTTAGTATAAATAATGCCACTGCATGAACCAATGGTCTGCTAAGAACATCTGAGATAAAGATCCTAACATCCATTACTGAAAAAACTCTCGTGATCATGTCCGTAACGCAGACATAAGAAACACTTGCAAAATAGAGGATCAATGAGTAGATCCAGAAGAAGAACTGGAGGGACCATATAACCAGAATGGATAGAAACAGACTCGCATATACAGCCGCTTACGAAATCCCCTCCGGACACCGTCTATCTGGTAGACCATATCAAAGATGGAGGAACAGCCGATCCTCATCATCCGAGGAGACATGATTTTTGTGCCACATACGCCAAGAAGAATAAGAAGATAAAATTTATTAAGTGAAAGCATTACAACCCATTCAACTTGTAATATCACCATAGCCGTTGGTATAAACAGTACCTTATTCTTTTCCTAGTTTATGTCCTATTTACTTGGGGTCAGCATTTCTCGAATGGCAAATCCAGGACTTTTTTTGTCCTGGGTAGAGTCTAGTGGGACCTAGTCTCTTTTGAGACTCCAGTTGATAAGTCCCATTTAGTTCAATTTGGGCCCACCACGTCCATTGTGTCGCTGGTCCGTTTCCATCACTTTCATTACCTCTGCCTGCCCTGTTACTCTATCCTGACACTCTAGCTTTTTCCACTTAATTGTCATCTTCATTGTTAGTATTATTCTTTATATTAATGTTCTTTTTCCAGGTTCATGTTCTTCATGATCAAAGTTACCTTCGGCGAGCATGACAGGTGTGACGAAACCAAGAAGTTTGAATCCCGCTACGTCATAAGGGCTATCGTCCACGACTTCAGCTTCAGCAACTTCAACAACGACATTGCCCTCTTGAGGCTTAATGAGAGGATTCCGATCAGCACCAATATCCACCCCATTTGCTTGCCTAAAAATCAAAGTAAGAAAAAATACATTAAATTGTTTATTTTATATTCGCTTCGCTTTTATGTGAATTTGTATATATCGTTTTATTTCATGATTTTTTTAATTTTTAGAACAATGCTTTTTTTGTAATTCAATGCAAAACAGAATATGGGATAATTAATTTTAAAAAGATGTATTGCTTATTTATATACCTATATAGATAAAAATGTATTTGTAGCTAATTTTATAGAAAGCAAAATTTGATACAATATTATGTCATTATATACTTTATCATTACATAATAATTAATACGAATGAAAACGACAGTTTTCTAGTAGTTTTATTATATTTTATGGAAATTACATGTTTCGCTCGTCTAAGGCATTATCAAATGTCACATTTGGTAATGCCTTAGATGGGCGAAACACGTTATCCCATAAAATATAATAAAACTTCTCGAAAACTGTCGTTTTCATTCGTATTAATTATTTAATTTTGAGTTTTACATCATTGTTCAAGAAACAATAAATATGTTACATAATAAATGATTGCCCATGATATAAATACTTACCTGGCAATGTAGCAATTTTATTTATTTATTAGAGAAAAAAACACAATATTTTTATAACTCATAATGTATCTAATATACTGACAGTAATCGAAACAGGTTAACCGTCAACCAAATATCAAATTAAATTGATTTTTATGTAAACTAGCGCCGCTAGCGATGGCTCGTGTAACTCGATAGGTAGATGGAAATGTAGAGTGTAGCGCACGTTTAAATAATAGTAGATTTTTCGGTTTGTAGCAAATTTGCTGAAATAAAAAGTATCTGCAATGTAGAAGATGTCGTGCGATGGAGAAGACTGAGAAGATGCTACTAAAGAGATCACGTGGAAAGAGCATGTTCTGAAAGAGTGATAAATATAGCCGCAAATAAAGTACCGGCAGGAAATCAACCTGCAGAAAGACCACCTAAAAGATGGCGAGACAGTTGAACATCTGCATTCCAGGAGCAGGCTCCGAGAAATAACAGAATATAGTCCTAAATAAAGCAGAAGAAGAAGAAGAAGAGCAAATTTGCTACATTTGAAATAGCAAATTTGAAATGAAGGGTTAGATAATTTAAATTCAAATTAAATTTAAAAAAAAACTAGCGGACCTGACAGACGTTGTCCTGTCTGAACGTTGGCTTGCCTGGGATTAGCTGGTTTATGGTAGCAAACGTTTTTTTTAATGTATTCGTATTTTCGATAAACTATATACCAAATGATAAACTGTATACTCAATACGGACTAATTGTGATATATACTATATGGAATCATTCCCAACAAAGTTACTTTCAACAGGTGTGGGAGCAATAGCCTTCGGGCTGATACTCCGAAAGACAATATCATAGATAGACTATATGGAATGAACTTCCCAGAAGGTTTTAAAAGTGAATCTAAACCATCCAGACACCCACTCAAACACACACAAAAAAATTCGGATGAAAAAAGAAGGATGAAAGTAGAATAAATATAGTAGAAATGAGATCTCTTAGACGAATGCATGTATATTCTGTGTATGATAGTGTCGAATGAAAATATAATAAGTGAATGCGGTGCGAATGATGGTGTTATGAACAAAATAATGAAAGGATCATTAAGATGTTTTGGACACATGGAGAGAATGAATGAAGAAATGGTAAAAAAAGTATATGTTAACGTTGTAAATGGAACTAGAAATAGAGAACGACCGAGGAAAACGTGGCACGATCAAATAAATCAAATATTGAATGTCGGCCACGTGAGGAGTCAGAGGAATCGACGCGCGTGCATGACACGATGTATAAATGTTGAGGAAGCGAGAGAAATATGTCAGGAAATAAAAGTGTAGCAGTCCATTCTTTCTGCGTACCCCTTAGGGGAAACGGCGTGATGGTTAGTTAGTTAGTTAGTTAGTTAGTGATACCATTAACAGCGTTTTTAAATTTTAAGTCAATAATTTGTTTTTAGTTTTTATATTTGCTTTTGTTTTTGAAAATTTGGTTTGGTTCATGTGGTGCTCCTGTTAATTTGGATATATTTCGCGTTTTAGTGAATTGTTTTGGTCAATTTAACTGTTGCCGCACTTTATAATAGTTAATTGTGACACGTAATACATTTGTGCTGTTTTGCTGTTAAAATTATATTAGTTTTATCGTTTTTATAAAGAATTTTGACAGGTGTAAAAATAAATTTTTCATTTGTTCCAATGACAATTTGAATAATTCCTTCAATATTATTTCAAAGTTCTTGCTGGTTAAGTGCCTAATTACAGCTAATTTAAAAAACGGTGGATACGTGTAACATAAATTAAATAAACACAAAAGTCCGGATCGTCCATGTTAAAATGTGCAACATCGAAAAAAACATTATGTGTTATTACATAATGTGTCAATTAAAAAAACGACGGATTCGTGGAACATAAATTAAATAGACAATATGTGCACCATCTAAAAAGAATATTTTGTGTTAAATTATTTTTATTTTGTTATTTTATTTTATATCATTGTATCTTATATTATTTATTTTAGATTTATTTTGTGGGTGTTGCACGATCAAAGTGTGCGCGGGAGATGCCTATTGGTGGCGATGAGGTTCGCAACCCATCACACCGCGTCTCATGCGGAGCGAAAAGAGAAGGATGGAGTGCCGCATCAGTAAAAGTGTGACAGTCCATTCTTTACTTGCCTACCCTTTCAGGGAGATGGCGTGATGGTTAGTTAGTTAGTTAGTTTTTATATTGATTTTCGTGACATATGATAGGTCGCCACTTTATTGTCCCGTGAATTGTTCATTAGACCAAGGAGTGAGAATAACAGTGTCAATAATCTTCTATCGATTCTATTGACAACGTCACCATTCGCATTTCGGTTATATTTCCTCAAAAAATTCTGTAGCATCCCATCCCAATGGCCATAACCAAGTACATATTTTTTTACTATTCCTTTGACTTACGTATATTTCAATCTCTTACAGATAGTCTGTACGTTGGAACGATGGGTGTAGTAACTGGATGGGGCAGCTTAATGGAGCAGGGTAAGCCCACGTGCATCCTGCAGGAGGTGGAGCTGCCCGTCATCAGCAACAGGGCATGCAAGAACACCAGCTACGACGAGAAGATGATCTCCGACAACATGCTGTGCGCCGGATACCCGGACAAAGGAATGAAGGACTCTTGCCAAGTAATTTTATTTTTAATATACAAACAAACAAACAAACAAATCATCACGCCATTTCACCGCCGGGGTAGGCAGGGAGAATGGACCGACACACTACTCCAACCTGGCACACCTATCTAGCTTCCTCCACATTCATACTGCGAGTCATACACGCACGTCGATTCTTCTGACTTCTAAAATGACCAATCTTTAAAATTTGATTAATTTGGTCATGCCATGTTTTTGCTTCGACTCCATTTACATCATTAACGTATACTTTCTTAACCATTCTTTCTCCAGCCATGCGCTCCATATGTCCGAAGCAACGTAGCGATCCTTACATCATTTTGTTCAAAATACCTTCTTCCGCTCTACATTCCGTTCTTATATCAGCATTTGAGATATATCTGGCCTTTCTCAGCCTCTTTTTTCACTCACACTACTTGTATATTCAATTTCAATATATTTTTAAAAAAACATTGACATTACAAACGTTTTCAATTTGTTCACGATTGCAATAAAAGCAATTAAATAAAAAAATAAAAACGAAAAATCTTTTTTACATTTCTTCCCTCATCCATTTGTTACATATATCCAAACCATCTTAGTGACGCTTTTCTAATTTTATTAAGAACGCATTCATTCGCCTTACATTCCTTTCATACTTCTTTATAAGGTATTCTATCATATATTGTTTTTCTTCACATTCTTCTTGGTGATCAAAACTATATACTAACTAACTAACCACCACGCCGTCTCCTCGGAGGGGTAGGCAGAATGAATGGAACGCCACACTGTTCTGTCCTGACATACTTCTCTCGATTCCTCTACATTCATACATCTTGTCATGCACGCAAGTCGATTTCTCCGACTCCTCACGTGACCGACATTTAATATTTGATTGATTTAATCGTGCCACGTTTTCCTCGGCCTTCCTCTATTTCTAGCTCCGTTCACGCCGTTTACATATACCTTCTTTACCATTCTGTCTTCAGTCATTCTTTTCATGTGTCCAAACATTCATTCTTATACTTGAATTTGACACTCTATCATATACAGATTTGTTACACATTCGTCTTAGAGATCTCATTTCTACTGCAATTATTCTACTCTCATCCTTCTTTTGGCAGTTCTTTGCTTCACTTCCATACATAAGGGTCGGCACAAGAACACCATTATGCACTGACATCTTAGCTTTTTTGGATAGGCTTTTGTTTGCGATGACAACTTTAAGTGCACCATTTACTCTGTTGCCTGCCCCAACCCTATACCGTACAATGTATATATGGTATAATCAATTTGAGTAAATGGTTTCAATACATCTGAAATCAAAACATTGGAATTGTTGATAGTAAAAATATTTTTCAATAATATTGAGCCATTTTTGTTTCAGGGAGACAGTGGCGGACCTTTAGCTGCCGAAAGGAAAGATCACAAATACGAATTAATAGGTATAAATATATAATTTTTTCACATTCTTCCTACCAGTGGCGTGCCTAGCGTCAACCATTAAGGCAAGCCCGTCTGACTTTTTGTGTTATAATATTATTAGAAGGACACGATAATGTATTTTTCCGAATTAAAACAGTTTTATCTTTAATTAATTTCGTGAATTAATTTATTTTGAAATCCCGCTTTAGGTGCATTTTAAATCTATAAAAAAAATGTTTTCTGCGTCATAAAACTGATGTTCTTGTATAATGTAATAATATATTTACAAATTCAAGAAGAAATATAGTTAATTAGAAATAAGCTGTAAATAGACAATGATAATAAATTTGTTAACACTGAAATACGAATTATAAATTTGTGTTTGTAGAGAAATTACATAATCTTTCATTTCATAACATTTCTGCACATGACAGATAACATTCTGATAATAGAAATGAAGTTCGGGACACATCGAATAGTAACATACTACATAGTGATAAAGCCCGGCTTCAAATCCATACATTTTTTTTAGATATCTTCTGGTATATATGCACCTAGCTATTTGATTACAAGTCAAAATACATAAGTGCGATAAATACCCTTTTACATTTTGCAAGCCCAGAAAAGAGAGATTCAAAAAGAAAGGAAGCCGTTTATCGAATTTTTATTTATTTATTATTAAAAAACAGTTCCCTATTGCCATGCCTGTGAGGCCAGCCATTAAAAAATGCGAGTTAACTCGCTCAAGTCTATGACAGTTTCTAAATAAATTCTAGTTATCTTAATTATGAAGGCATCTAGGCATCTATTGAGATGAAGAATAAATACTACGAAATTACAGTTTGTTAATAATATGGTTTGAATATATAGTAAAAAAACATAATTCTATTAGGTTTTATTTATAAAAAAATGACCCCTGAGATCATTAGTACTAACATCATTCAGCACTTTGATTTTAATGTTGCTCCATCTTAGATTTTAACCACCCTACCTTCAGGTAATTTTCCGGGAGACGTGCAAAAAAGCAGGTTTTTTATTGATGAAATTTAATTATATATTAATTTTTTTTTTTAATTACGAAACGTCAAATACTCGGCCGCACACTTCGCCTGTCGCTTATAAAACTATCATATTTATGAAGACTTGTACTCAAATGTTGTTGGCACACGCGCGTATCCCTAACAGGTTGTGCATTTTAGGCACATTACTTTTTCTCAAGCGCGTACGTGATATGGGATAGCGCAGAATGGTACAGTCAAAGTGAACGTATCACATACGAGTACGTTCAAATATGTAGGGTGGTTAATGATGCCTTTGATGTAATATAACCCACTTTTCATTTGTTTTCAGGGGTTGTGTCATGGGGAAATGGATGTGCCAGAAAAGGTTACCCTGGAGTGTATTCCCGAATCACAAGATACCTCCCTTGGATCAAGAAAAATACAAGAGATAGCTGTTACTGCAAAGAGTGAGGGTGATTTCCGAAAGACAAATAATTTATACTCTACAAAATACTATTTAATCACACTCTTATTATAAAATATAATAAATTATAATTAAAAATAAACTGTAGAATACTTACCCTTTTATATTTATATTAGCGAAATCGAAAATAAATCATGCTGTGTCCTCCATGAGATTTCTTCGTTTTCTATTTCGTCTTCAATGGCCCTACAGCCCATATCGAGCCTTATCCTCCATTATTCCTCATCTCCAACTCCTCCTGTCTTCTGCTTCGACCCTTCTATTTGACATTCGTAACAATTTAGCTGCATCTCTCCCAACATCAGTAGTATATTACTGTAGTATAGTGTAGTATGTGTAGTATAATAATATCGTAGAGTTCATTCACAAACCGAAGGTCTAGTATATAAGTGTTAGTGTGGCGATATTTCTTGGAATCTGATTGATTGTCGGGTCAAATGCGCCGAACGGTCAGTGTGCTCCGAGACGTGAAGAAAGAAAGAAAAAATAATAAAAATAGCATGTTTATTTATTTCAATGTTTGAATATATAATTGAAACATTACTTGTTTTCCAATCATAAAAAAATAAATAAAAAATAGCGTCTAGATTTTTTGCAAACGCACTGTCACTCATACTATTGCAAATAATCTCCCTGTAGTGAACGGATTCTACCTTATCTTAAATGTTGCAGCACTCATTTATTTGAACAGTAACATTTTTAATGAATTAAATAAAATTTAGGTTTAGGTAAATAAAATTCGGTGTTTAAGTTTTACCTGTTGCCACTATGCCACGAAAGCTATTCTTATTAGTCAAAAATTTGTTATCTTTGGTGTAGTATACAACAAAATGGCGTCCGTGGGCAAGCTGTCATTTGAAATATCTCATTTTTTGGTCATTTTTTTAGTACTTTTCGGAATGTGAAATAGTTTTACATAGTTCCATACAAGTATGTTCATCGCTGTGGGTAGTTTATTGTTTATATGATGCTTCTACATCTCTTAAACTCTTAAACTCAAGCTGCGTGTTTTGGAAGTATTCCATCGAATTGAAATTTGGGAACAAAAAGATAATACAGTGATCCGACTGAAGACATTCAAGATGAATATTATATATATTTAATAGTGCCTCAAATACCCTGGAGAGACTTGGTAAGTTATAGTACTAGAAAAGGCAAGAGAGCTGCTGACAATAATTAAAATAAAAAATGCTTTTAATAACTTAAAATCACTTCAAATATAAGAAATACTGGAAAAACATTCGTGGTATTTATTGTATCGTGAACAAAGATGTAAAACTTAATTTTAAATAATGAATACAATCGAAAACGTCTGTTTTATTTATATAAACGTAAGTGTTATTATATTTTATGGGAATTAGTGTTTTACCTTTCTTGGAAATATGAAAATTTTAGAATTTTTTTTAAGAATTTTGACATTGTATCGTAATTATTATCTTTTCACTATGAAAATTATTCGTGCCCCAAATTATAGTATAATATAATTAAATAGCATTATTATCATCTGTAAATAAAGTTTATTTGAAAACTTAAATACTTGACACTAATTATTTCCGATTTTATGTTATCATTAATATTTAACTCTTATCGTTTGCTTTCCATATGTATATTCAAGAATTATTAATTTTTAATATGTGCGGAAGTAAAGCATGGAACTGGCAAAAGAAGAATGAAAGTATAATAAATGCAGTAGAAATGAGATCTCTAAGACGAATGTGTAGTAAATCTGTTTATGAAAGGGCCGTTAAGATGGTTTGGACTCACGGAAAGAATGAGTCAAGACAGAATGGTGAAGAAGGTATGTATGGCCGAGACATAGAGGGCTCTCTCCACTTACCCGAAGCTGTTATAGGCGCAGCGGCTCCCTTCGTCAGCTTCGCTCATGCATCACGTATCTTTTTCAAATACTTTAAGTAAAAAAAAAATACTAACCATCACGCCATCTCCCCGAAGGGGTTGGCAGAAAGAATGGACTGCCACACTTTAACCGATGCGGCACTCCATCCTTCTCTTTTCACCCCGCGGGAGAAGCGGTTTGATTGGTTGGGAACCTCATCGCCACCAATAGGCATCTTCCGCGCACACTTCGATAGTCCACCGTCCACAAAATAAATCTAAAACAAGTAATTTAAAATACAATGATATAAAATAAAATAACAAAATAAAAATAATATAACACATAATGTTCTTTTAGATGGTACACATGTTGTCAGCTGGATGATTCGGACTTTAGTGTTTGTTTAATTTATATTCCACGTATCCACCGTTCTTTTAAATAACTGTTATGAGGCACTCAAAACAATCCAACTCTAGCAAGAACTTCTATAAGTATGTACATAAAAATAAATTCACAAAATTTTCTGTTTTATTTAATTTAAAAATGATAATTTTCCAGGCGGCTATGTGTAATTTTGTGTACTATAAAATAAAGTAGTTTTATAAATAAGTATATATTTACTTATATGAACAAATCCATAAAATTAATTAATTTTCAAATGTATTGAAATTTAAATCATTTTTTTAATCTCTTTACTTCTAAACGAAACGCACTCTTTCATTGATTTGTTTGCGTCTTAGCACATAGATGGCGATTTTCAAAGAATATTTGCAAAAATATAATTCTTAATACTAGATGCCTACATTGTATTTATTGTGTGTAGAATTTGCAAGCTTACCATATTATTATTAGATTTTTTTTACAAATTAATAAATTGTTTAGTTAACAAATTATTAAATAGTCAACAGATAAGAAGGAATGGTTTCACACTTACCAATTTATTCAGACAAATAAGGGTACCTATTCTTTGAGAATTCTGCTATCTTAGATGGTATTCATCTCGAAGTTCTGAATGACGATTTTGTATACAGTATATTCTCCCAACATGCAGAATCAACCTACTGTCTGTGGGGAGAGCAGTCAAACATTGCTTAACAAGATCGTTTCAGAGATCAACATTTTTCATATTGATGAAACAATATTTAAAAGGAAAATACTCTTAATGTTGTGAAAGTATTTAGCATTGCTGGGTATGCTGGACTACCAATCATTGGAAATTAGACGCACTATCCATTTGGAAAACCAACCTTTTTAGCTACTTTTTTAATCATACTCGCTCATGTTAGAGAGAGTTCAGAAAATATTTCTGAGATATCTCTTACATGAGAGAGTTTGGTAGCTATCCGTGGCTTTATCCCACTGCATTCCTTTTGGGCATGCTGCACCAATAGTTTGTAGATAAGAAGAGATGGACTTATCGGGGGATTCTTTGAGAACTTTGTTATCTTGGAGGCTATCCATCTTTATGTTCCAGATGGTTATCTTCGACTTATCTCTCTAGTGATGCCGGTGGGGAAAGCAATCAAACTGCCGAACATGATCGCTTCGGAGATCGATGTCTTTCATATTTAATTTAATTTTTTTTTTTTTATGTATACAACAGATCGTTTGAACCCAATTACTGTATACAATAATTTTTTTAGCTATTCTATTGATTCTCGTGACAGTGATAGGTAGCCAATCTATCGCCATTTTATTGTCACGTGAATTCTACACCAGACCAAAGACAGTGTGACAATCACACTGCCATCGCCGGGAATCGAATCCGGGACCTTCGGTATGGAAGCCAGAGCTCTTACCCCTCTACTACTACTACGAAGGTACTAGTGAATGTACGTTCAGAAGACAAATACTCTTGACATTTGGAGAGTATCTTGTATTCCTAATATCGAACCATCTCCCATGCGTTCCTGGTATTATATATTTGACATGTTCTCAATAGATGCCTTAAACTATAATTGTTGTTTGTAATATCTTTTGAGAAAATAAACTGATTTGATCTGATTTGATTTGAAAATTATCTTCTCTGCTTTCCCAGGCATGGCAAAAGCTTGATAGCTGGTCAGCGACGCAGTATTTTCATACTTAAATGAGATTTGTGAACTGAAATGTTAATCAGCATTTGAAAGGAAGAAATTCGCAAACCAGTTATCAATTTGGTACAGAGCGGAATCAGAGAAACTCAGCATTGGAGGTAAACCATTCTAAATACGCGAATATCATTATCGGTATTTTATTAAAAATAGTTTTTTACGACATTATGCAACATTAAATGGTGAAAATTTGGAGCAAGTAGATGAGTTCGTGTATTTGGGTGTAACTAACTAACTAACTCACCATCACGCCGTCTCCCGAAGGGGTAGGCAGAAAGAATGGACTGCCACACTTTTCTTTCCTGACATATTTCTCTCACTTCCTCAACATTCATACATCGTGTCATGCACGCGCGTCGATTTATCTGACTGCCCACATGGCCGACATTCAATGTTTGATTTATTTGATCGTGTAGTATAAGATCGAAAAGTAGAATAAATGCAGTATAAATGAGATCTCTTAGACGCATGTGTAGATACTCTGTATATGAAAATGTCGAATTAAAATGTAAGAAGTGAATGCTGTGCGAATGATGGTGTTATAAACAAAATAATGAAAGAATCATTAAGATAGTTAGGACACATGGAAAGAATGAATGAAGAAGGAATGGTAAAAAAATTATATGTTAACGATGTAAATGGAACTAGAAATAGAGGAAGACCGAGGAAAACGTGGCACGATCAAATAAATCAAATATTGAATGTCCGCCATGTGAGGAGTCAGAGAAATCGACGCGCGTGCATGGCACGATGTATGAATGTTGAGGAAGCGAAAGAAATATGTCAGGAAAGAAAAGTGTGGCAGTCTATTCTTTCTGCCTACCCCTTCGGGGAGAC
Organism: Lepidostoma basale; assembly: GCA_022606425.2. Lineage (NCBI taxonomy): Eukaryota > Metazoa > Arthropoda > Insecta > Trichoptera > Lepidostomatidae > Lepidostoma > Lepidostoma basale. Next base: position 486,712 of record JAHDVF020000711.1, on the reverse strand, counting down.
GGCGTAATGGTTAGTTAGTTATGAAAAAAGAAACGATAAGCAGATTAACTTATGATTTATATATTAATATTTCCTTCTTCTTCCTCTTAGTTTAGGTCGTATGACCTGTTTATGACGGTGATCTGTCCTGGTTTGATGATGTCCAGCCATCTCTCCATCTTTTTGGCGGCCTTCCTGGTAATCCCTCGCTGCTTGGGTTTTCGTCTTTACCAATTTTTTTGTAATTCATGTACTCTCCGCGGGGATTTCTTTTTGTACATTCTAAGAATATGCGTTTCTCTTTTCGCCAAGTTGTGCTGGTCGGACTCTTGTCACCGGTCACCATCACCGGTATGTGAAACCAGTTTAAGGAGTTAATGACCTTAAACTGAATATTTTATTTTGTTTTCATATGAATACATTTAACAAAATTTAATTTAACCCTTTCGAAACTAATATAATAAATAAATAAAAAGTTTACATTTTAACTGCATAAAGTTCCACGGTTGGTATAAATATGTTATTTCGGATATCCGTATCCGGATATCTATCATAAATGTAGACGCTCAGAAACATATCTGGCAAGACACTACGAAATAGAATAAGGAACTCAAGGATAAGGGAGATATGCGAGGTCGAGGATGTCGTTAGGTGGGGAAGGCAAAGGAGAAGCTACTTGTATGCACACGTGAGGAGAATGGATCCATCCAGAATTCCCCCTCATTGTGACGCACGGCCAACCCCCGGGCAGACCACCAAAGAGATAGATCGAGAGGAGATCAATTCAGGTCATAAGGCCTACTATAAGAAGAAGAAGAAGGAATATTGACGACCTTCGTGGCCAAGTGGTAAGTGCATTGGCTGCCACCCCGAAGATTCCGGGTTCGATTCCCGGCGAGGGCAGTGTAATTATCACACTGTCATTGTCTGGTGTAGAATTCACGTGACAATAAAATAGCGATAGATTAGCTACCTATCACATGTCACGAGAATCACTCATCATCCTAAGCTCGACAGCCCTGGGTGGGCCTTGGCTGAATCCAGAAGCTTCCTCCATTCTTGTCTGTTTGATGCCCTTATTCTCCAATTTCTCACTTGCAACACCGATGCATCCGTGTTGACACTGTCCATCCATCGCATTTTGGGCCTTCCTGGTCTTCTACGTCCCTGTGGTACTGAGAGCGTGAGGCGTTTTGTAGGGTTGTCGTTGTCCATTCTGATTATGTGACCAGCCCATCTCAAGCGCCCTACTTTGATGGATCTGATCACATCGGGCTCTTTATAGATATCATATAGCTCTCGGTTATATCGACGACGCCAACCATTGTGGTCTCTCACTGGGCCATATATTGTCCTAAGAACCCTTCTTTCAAATGCTGCGATGGACCTTTCAGTGTGTTTTGTCATCACCCAGGTTTCAGAGGCATATGTGAGGACTGGTTTGATCAGGGTCTTGTACAATAGTGTTTTTGTGGTTCTTCGCAGTAATTTGGATCTTAACTGTTTTTGGAGAGCGTAGTAACATCGGTTTGCTGCCATTATCCTTCTGTCAATTTCTTCTCGGGTGTTATTATCACTGATAACTGTTGAGCCTAAGTATGTAAACGAGAATCACTATGATAGCTATAATACCCTTTACATCGATTTGGATCATGCTGTCATGATGTAAATAGCGATTCAACAAAATAATTATAATAATAATCCGTGTCTCTTGGTATCCTCTTCGACCTTGGAGATAGAGACTGTAACCATCTCCGAAACGTTGGCCGAAGAAAACACCAAGAGACAATGATATATTCACGATCGCAGAGAACATAGATTACATTTTGTAACATAATACACATAAAGCCTGTTTTTTGTATACTTCTTCTTCTTCCTTGTTGTAGACCTATGTGGTCTGTTCTCCAGAATGTTGCTTCTCCTGTGAGGTAGACTCCCAGCTGTCCTTCCATATTTTAGGAGGTTTGTAGTGTAATATAGGGGAGTCTGGTGGTGTCCATTCTTTGAACATGACCGTACCAGTCCCTTTTACGCTGTCTGCTCCATCTTATAATATCCTCAACCTCACATATCTTTCATATTCTGGTGATCCTTACGCGATCTCTCAGCGTCTTGCCTGCTATCGTCCTCAGTGTCTTCATCTCGGAAGTCCTAAAAACTTGTTTGGTCCTTACTGCTTTTTTAATACTAATAAAATAAAAAGAAACTCCAAGTAACACAACGAACAATGCAGAGGAAGATGTTAAACTTCTCATAAAAAAGTAATAAAAATAACATGCTTATTTATTTCAATGTTTGAATATATGATTGAAACATTTCTTGGTTTTCCAATCACAAAAAAATTAAATAAAAATTTCGTCTAGTTTTTTAGTAAACGCACTGTCACTAATACTATTGAAAACGATTTCCTTATAGTAAACGGACTCTACCTTCCAGCAGGGTATGTCCCACAGTGGCACTTCCAATCATTAAGGCCGTGCCATACTGTTTGAAACAAACTCTCCACAGGGGTGACCTTGGTGGAGAGCTGTGGAGCCCACGGTTGGTGTAGCGTCCACGCACTGTTGTAATCAAGCTCCCCACACGTGGAATGCGTGCTTAAACGCGCGTCCGTCCACAAAGTTTTTTGAAGGTCAAACGAATTTTGGTTTCAAACAAGTGTCTACACAGTTTAAACCGCCGGTGGAGACCGATGTGGAGAGCTTGTTTAAAACAGTGTGGCCCGCCTTTTAGATTCCACAAGCCAAATGTTCTAATGAATTTTAATACGAACTACAATCATTTTGAGATGTGAACGTGTTGAAAAAATATTTTTTCATTGCGAATCATTGAAATTTTTTTTTGTCATGCTTGTAAAATAATAGCCGTTTGACTTCATATAGGTATTATTAATAAGGACTTGTCATTGTAGAAGAAATATATTTATTCTATACAGGGATTCAATTTATAACTTGGTGGTATAACATGATAACCCACAGATTTAAAAAAGAAATAGGTTTATAAAAAAAGAAAACCAAATACACAATGAAAGATTTTTTAGAAGGTATGATTACACTTAGAATTCCAAAACTTTATTTATAAACTGTTAAATTATGAAACTTAATTTTTATGTATCACAGTTTTGTTTATTGTTTCTTGAATAATGATGTAAAACTCAATATTAAATAATTAATACGAATGAAAACGTTAGTTTTCTAGAAGTTTTATTATATTTTATGGGAATTACATGTTTCGCCCTTCTAAGGCATTATCAAATGTCTGTCATGTGATAATGCCTTAAAAGGGCGAAATATGTCGAATAACGCAGGTCGACGAAACAGCTGTCGCGAAAAAGAAAAATAAACTTGTGATACATAAAAACAAAGTTCTATAATTTAACAGTTTATAATGTTGAAGTATCATAGTGTTTCGGACAAAACAACGGACTATTTCACTTAACAGACTAATCGGGTGGTGGTCTAGGGGATAGAACGCTTGGCTCCTGATCCAGGGGGCTTGGGTTCAAGCCTTGACACGACCAGATTCCTTCTTCATAATAATGAGCTATTTTCTGCTCACATTGAAGATTGTAATAATAAATTCTAATATCATTGATTTAAATCCTTGGCATTAGTCTTTTTAAAAAAAAAAAAAAAAAAGACACGTTTCGGTTATAGCACAATCTTCACCAATGTATACAATTTTAACTTATGTTAATTAGTTAAAATTGTGTACATTAATTAATATATTATTTCTTGATCAATGATGTAAAACTCTTTATTAAATAATTAATATAAATGGAAACGTCTGTCTTCTAGGAGTTTTATTAAGTTTTATATGGAATAGGTAGCTAATCTACGGCCATTTTATTGTCACGTGAATTCTACACCAGACCAAAAACAGTGTGACAATCATACTGCCACCGCCGGGAATCGAACCAGGAACCTCCGGTGTGGCTATCATAGCTCTTGCCACTATGCCACGAAGGTCGACCACTTTTGAATTTTGATCATTTTGAAACCATCGTGGTTGTCATGCTTTACCACTAAGCCCTAAGTATTTTAAATTTATTTATATGTCACTTTAAGGAGGTATGTAAATGTAAAACTCAGGTTAATGCCCTGTTGTGGCGATTTGAACTTAAAGGATCGGCCAATGACCTGTCTTAATCGATTTTTTTTATATCTTTATCAATGAATGTATATTTTGGCTTGAACAATATTTTAAAATGCGCTTTTTAACTGCAGACAAATAAATTTTTTTTTTTACTTTTTATAAAACGTTATTCATTTGTTATATACAACGTTATATACATTATTTTTCATAAAAACAAACATGTTTTTGATCACAGTTTCTAACACTTGCTTGACCCAAAACGAAAGGCAGGATATCCACTTTTTTTAAATAAAATAAAATGGAAAAATGCGGTGATTTAAAAAAAAATTATATTTATAGTGTTAATCAATTCGAATTAAAACGTCCGTTTTCTGAAAGTTTTATTATATTTAATGGGAATGATATGTTTCGCATAGTTACGGCATTAACGAATGTATCAACATAATCCGTTGTTTTGGCGAAAACCCTTTCATATTTCAACATTATTATCTATTTAATTAAAACACTGTTATTGAATATCACAATCGAATTTATTTCTTTTGAAATTGTCGCGACAGCTGTTTCGCAAACCAATGTTAGCATCATCAAGTGTTACAATCAACTGAGTTGAGGGTTGATTGTAACACCTGATGATGTTAACATCGGCGGGCGAAGCAGCTGTCGCGACAATTTCAAAAGAAATAAAACCTAATTAATATCAAAGAAAACGACAGCTTTCTAGAAGTTATATTATATTTTATGGGAATGACATGTTTCGCCCTTTATCAAACATTTGATAATGTCTTAGAAGGGCGGAACGTGTCATTACCAGAAAATATAATAAAACTTCTATAAAACTGACGTTTTCATTCGTATTAATTATGTAATATGGAGTTTTTACGTCCGAGAAACAATAAATAAGAAATTAAACCAATTTTGAAATTCTATAACAGTGTTTTAATTAAACAGTAAGTAATAAAACTTCTAGAAAATAGTTTTATTCTTTCGTATCAATTTTTTAATATGGAGCTTTACATCTTTATTCAAGAAAGAACAAATCTATACTGTTGTTAATTAGATACGCTGATACTTAAATTGCTGAAGTATTTATAAAATGATAATAATGTTACGAATAAACTCCTTTTACTGCTTTCAGGAAAAAAAACTGCAACCACGAGAGCATGTTTCCTGCTAAAAAGCATCTAAAATGAATTTATCGTTTCTTTAACAATGATTTAAAACTCCATATTAAATAATGAATATGAATGAAAGCGTCTGTTTTCTAGAAGTTTTAGTATATTGTATGGCAATGACATGTTTCACCTTTCTAAGGCATTAACAAATGTGATATTTGATAATACCTTAGAAAGGTCGTAACACGTCATTTCTATACAAAATATATTATATTATTATTTTATTATAAGATTATTTCCTGACACTCGAAGCGTGTGTGAGGCTACCTACAGCCATCAATTTAATAAACTATCTGATATTTCTCAGTCATGACAATATTCTGGGTCCTAAACCTCTTCTCCCCTAATTTTTTTAAACCATATTACCATATTCAACTTTATTAACATTGGAAAACTCCAGTTGTTTATAAATAGGTGCGTTCGCTCAATATTCAAGATCTATTGGCCCCAAACAGTGTCCAATGCCGTTCTCTGGACCATGGCAGGCGAAAAGCCAGTTAGAGAACAAGTCGCTAGACGCAAATGGCAGTGGATCGGTCACACTGAGACGGAACCCAGCCTGCATCGCTCAGGGTGCACTAGACTGGTTCCCTATGGGGGAAAAGAGGAAGCGAAACAGACCTGGAGCCACCTGGAGAAGAGCTTTACAGGACGAGGACAAATCAGCAGGCCTCACTGGGGATGGTGTAAGGCATCAGGCATGCGATAGAGTTGGGTGGAGAAGGTTCCTTTCGTCCTTATGCACCACGGAGGTGTGACAGGACCAAAAGAAGAAGAAGATTAACACATTCGAAAACTCTTTATTAAACAGTATATTTTATGGAAAAAACATCCTGGAACTGGCAAAAAAATTATGAAAGTAGAATAAATGCAGTGGAAATTATATATCTTAAGCAAATGTGTAAATCAGTATATGTTAGTGTGTCAAATGCAAATATAAGAATTGAATGCAGTGCAAATGTTATAAAAAAAAGGTTAGGATTATTAAAATGAGGAATAGGACACATGGAAAGAATTTATTAAGAAAGTTTATGTAAACGGCGTAAATGGAACTAGAAAAAGAGGTAGATCGAGGAAAATCGAGATCGACGTCTTTCATATTCGTGAAAGTACGTTCAGAAGAAAAATACTCTTAACATTGGAGAATATCTTGTATTCCAAATGTCGAACCATCTCTCATGGGTTCCTAGTATTACATATTATAATTTACGCGTTCTCAATAGATGCCTTAAGGGGGTATTCTAATCTAGACGCCCGAATTTTCGGTGATTTTCGGGTGCTATAAAAAAAAGACACAGGCCGGTAAGGTGGGGGCTTTCAAAAAAATAGTATGTCCTTTTTCTTCTTTCCGTGTCCTGTCAGGTCTCCTCAACGTTGACTATCACCCTTGAGTAGGCCTCCCTGTCCTGGGCAGCTCGGAACAGCTCCCCCACGGTCCTCAGCCCCGTCCACTCTCGGATGTTCCTCAGCCAGGAAACCCGCCTTCTCCCAACACCTCGTCGACCCTCAATCTTACGCTCCAAGATCAGATGTAATAATGGACACCTTACGGACTTTGATGTTGGTCAGCAACTCTCTGTCAACTCTGGCTCTATGGAGAACGTTTGTGCTGCTGACCATGTCAGTCCAGGAGATGCGTAACATCCTTCGGTGTATCCACATCTCAAAGCCCTCTAATCGGTTCATAATATTGACTTTAAGGGTCCATATAACAGCACTGACCAAACATAGCATCTGACCATTCTTTGTGGTAATTTTATATTAATATACTCCTGGTTGGCACGATTCCAGTTTTACAGTGATTTGAATATAAAAAAAATTCTTGAAGAAGAACGATGTAGTATCACACTACGTAGGGAAATTTTGTAAAAAAAAAATTAGGCAAATGGCGGCGATTTAAAAAAAAAAATTCTTTTGCCGATTTTTTTTTTAATTGTAAAAAACATATTTTTCAAAAAACCAAACGTAATGTGATACTCAAATATATAAAGAAGCTCTGTGCAAAATTTCAAGTAAATCGGTATATTAGAACTTGAGATATCATGCCAAACGTATTTTTATTAATCTATTATGTATTACTTATTATTGTGTATCTCTAGCTTGTATCTTTAGTGTACTCGTATTGGGAAAAAATCTGTAATGCTTTAGATGTGTTTAAAATAAATAAATGAAATGAAAATAGTCAGTTTGGGAAAAACGCGTTTAATGTTCGGAGTCGAGTTTCGGGCGATCTAAGTCGTTTCATGGTGTATACTTAAAATTTCTCAATCGGCAATCTCAGCATCATACAATTTTCTACCTTCCATATAATGATTTTTTAGTACAAGATAGTTTTTATAATGTGGGCTCTTCCAGGTAGTCAGAGTTTGCCTGCCGCTTATTGTTAATAGCAAAATCCTCTTAGGGTCATATTTTTTAAGGTCTAAACTTTAAAAAGATTTTTTCAATTTTCTACATTAGAATACCCCCTTAATATAATAAATTGTTGTTTGTAATATCTTAACTAACTAACTAACTAACAATCACGTAATTTCCCCGGAGGGGTAGGCAGAGATGATGGATCGCCACAATGGTCTGTCCTGGCATACCTCTCGGGCTTCCTCTACATTCATGAATCGTACTTCTTCTTTTTCCATCGTTCTTTTTCCACTCACGCTGCTTGTGTACAACTTTTTAACCATTCTACTCTCATCCATTCGTTCCATATGTCCAAACCATTTCAGGGATCCTTTTTTAATTTTATCCATGATGCAGTCATCTGCCTTACATTTCTTTCTTATTTCATCGTTCGGTATTCTATCATACAACGTTTTCCCGCTGTTTGTATAATAAACTGATTTGATTTGATTTGAAAACGTTGCATAGTTAAATCAATAAAATATTAAATGTCGGCCATGTGAATAGTCGAAGAAATCGACGTGCGTGCACTGTACGATGTATGAATGTTGAGGGATCGAGAGTTTGTCAGGAAAGAACAGTATGGCGGTTTTTTTTCTGGGTACCCTTTCGGATAGATGGCGTGATGATTGGTAAGTTAGGTGAAATGATACGTCGATTGTTGGTCGAATGTTGAATACGTTATTGGCTGTAAAGATTTCATACTCATGTTTTTTTTCAAACATTTATTATTAATGAGCACTTCAGATAAATTGACGGCAAGCACATATCATCACGAGAGAAAATCTTGGTTCAAAAGATTAGTATTTAAATTTCGGATAATGCTTGCGTTTTTTTGTGTTGAAAAATTTAAGAAACGTTCATAGAGCAGTATGTACAATAGAGAGTTGGCTTTGCTGGTTTTAGCTTCATGTATTTAATTTTTTTATACCTTCCTACCTCAATACTAATTAAGACAGATACCAGTTGAATTTTTTTGTCTTCATGCTAAAAAAAAACTAGAAATATTTATGAGGAAGAGTTGCTTACTTAGAGTATGTATCTTATACGAAAATAACCTAAATAAAACTAGTTTTATAATTTATAGATAAGTACTATTTTTTTTTAAATGATTTGTGTCTTGTTGAACTCGTAAATAAAGAAAGACACATTTATTTTTCTCCATTTAGTCTGCAGAACCGACCGTTAGAGGAAGTCCGTTTTTCGTTTAAAGTTGTGGTCAGAAATGAAGTATTTGTTTGTGATACTTGTGTCGATGACTGTATTTTTTGCAGTCATTAATGGGCTAAATGATGTAAGTTTTTAATTGCTTATTTATTGTTTCTTGAACGATATGTAAAACATCATATTTAACAATTAATACGAATGAAAACGTCTGTTTTCTAGAAGTTCATTACATTTTATAAGGAAAACGTGTTAGAAAGGCGAAATTTGTAAATTTATAAATTTATTTTTAGTATACAATCAAAGTATCAAATATACATTACAATAGTAATAAAAATTTATATCGCTTCTTTGCGAAAATAGCGTGTTATTTCGAAAAATTGAAAAATTGAAAAATGAAACAAGATACCCGTCTGAAAGAGACAACGTGACAACACAATATACCACTGTTGTGTTGTCTCTTTGTCTCATAAATTCTCTGTTTTTCACATTAAAAATACCATGTTTTTATAGAAAAGAAATTTGAATTTCGGATTTGATTATTGAATAAAAAAAACGCTTTTTTCAAAATGTCACGTTATTCTCGCAAAGAGGCGATATATTTAATCAGATTAGACACTTATGTTAAATATGCACACGCATTAATAATTAAATAATTAGTAAAATTTGCATATAAAGCTGTATAGTCATAACGTGTGAAAACAAAGTTGGCGCTATTAAAATTATAATCATAAATTTTATACATCAAAAAATTCGATTATTAAAATAATGAAAACAAAAATAAAATTTATAGAAAATTTCTTTATTATTATGTATTTAGTGTGCTTTCACTTGTGTTTATGTTCGACCGGTTTCTGCAGCTTGCTGCTATCTTCTGAAATTTTGTATAATTTTTTTTTTGTTTTCATTATTTAAAATGCACTTTTACCAAGGAATTTCAATTTAAAACATTAATTATTCGATTATTAAAAATAGGTTTTATTTATTTATTTTTTATTAAATACTAGTGGAACCGACAGACAGTCCTACCTGAAAGTTGGCTTGCCTGCTAATAGCTGGTTCATCAATCGTTTTTCGATAAAAAAACATTTAATGTCGTTCGTTGCGTTGCTTTTGACTTTTATTTGCACGTGTGTTTGCAACCTGGTTTCTTAAATTTGCATTGTCAGAAGGTCAATTATTCATGAACTTCCCAGAAGGTATTCAAACCCATTCAGGGAACTACTCAAACACACACAAAAAATCATCAAAATCGGTCTAGCCGTTTAGAAGGAGTTTAATTTAATTAAAAGAAAAGGCACGTTTCTAGAAGTTTATTTGAAAGTAGATTATTAAATACTGTATAATGCACTTTATTTATTAAATATTTTTACATAATAAAATTGTCGTAATTTCGGAACACTTTTCTGGTCTGAATCTAATTTTGTTCTGATTATTGTTGTATGATAGAATTGTAGAAAACAAAAGGTGAACGATTTGGTATTGTTATTTGTGAAATTTTAACGTGTGACAAAAAAATATTTACATTAAAATTTAAAACTTATTACTAATACAGTGACTGTACAGTGAACCAAGTTTTTAAGGGTAGAAAATCTTTCCTTCCGTGAATATTTCACGGGTGCATCTAGTACTCTTAAATTAACAATGGAATTTCACAGTAGTGTCAATTTTTTATATATATGTTGTATTAAATTTTAATTGGAACTGGCAAAAGAAGGATGAAAGTAGAATAAATGCAGTAGAAATGAGATCTCTTAGACGAATGTGTGGATACTCTGTGTATGATAGAGTGTCGAATGAAAATAATGCGAATGATGGTGCTATGAACAAAATAATGAAAGGATCATTAAGATGGTTTGGACACATGGAAAGAATAAATGAAGAAAGAATGGTAAAAATAGTATATGTTAACGATGTAAATGGAACCAGAAATAGAGGAAAACGTGGCACGATCAAAGAAATCAAATATTGAATGTCGGCCATGTAAGGAGTCATAGAAATCGACGTGCGTGCATGACAAGATGAATATTGAGGAAGCGAGAGAAATATGTCAGGAAAGAAAAGTGTGGCAGTCCATTGGAGACGGCTTGATGGTTAGTTAGTTAATTAGTTTTAAATTTTATGGGATTATAAAATATCACAATACTTCTAGAAAACGGCTCTTTTAATCGATATTAAATATTTGAAGTGGAGTTTTAGCTCATTGTTAAAAATTGTTTATATTTTTAATTGCTTAAGTATTAGATTTTTAGTACTCATAACCACATATTAAATAAATATTGCTTATAGAAATCAGTACTCAAGGGATCTATTTTGTACGACATGTGTAGATATTATTCGTAATTATTTATCTTTATAAATATATTTTTTATTCAGGTATCGCGCCATAGAAGAGGAATACTGGATATGATTTTTATAAAAACGAGATGTTTTTGTAGTAAGTAAAATATTATATTCACCGTCTTATACTTAAAACACTTTTTGCACTTTTCACAAACATGTTTCGTACTATATACATCCTTCATCAATGTAAAATTGTTAACAATAAAATTATTAATTTTTTTAAATGAATTTAATTAGTTTATGTCGTTCTCCCGATGATGAAGATGTAAGCCTTCGAAACATGTCGAGAAAAATAATCTCAAAAGTAGAAAAAACAGTGTTTTAATTCATAAGAAATTGTCATTATGGAATTCCACAGTGTTAACGCCTTATTTTTATCTAAACTAAAATGATTTCCTTTGGTACATAAAGCGTTTAATTTATGGTGTTACATGTTTAGAAATAAATTAAACACTGTAATACTCGTATTTTGTTAGAACACCGCTCTTTTTTTAATTACTGACTGGTTTCGTTTCAAACGGAGCGAAATATGCTAAATAAATTTAAAAAATACACATAAAGGTTTAAAAAATCACGAAAATTTGACATATGATATATTATTGTAACACCTGATGATGTCAACATAGGTTGACGAAATAGCTGTCGCGTAAAATAAAAAATTGTGATACATAAAACAATGTTACTAAATTTAACAGTTAAAATGTTTCATTTATTTATATATTTTTTATATTTGAATGTCATTAAGTGTCATTTTGCATTGTTCAAATGAGTCTTAATTTTTTTGTTTGTTTTTTTATTTTATTTCATGGTATTAATACTATTTAGATGGCAGTACACAATGGAGTTCTAGTGCCAACCCTCATGTATGGAAGTGAAGCTTGGAGCTGGCAAAAGAAGGATGAAAGCAGGATAAACGCCGTAGAAATGAGATCACTAAGAAGAATGTGCGGGAAAACGTTGTATGATAGAATACCGAACGATGAAATAAGAAAGAAATGTAAGGCAGATGACTGCATCATCAATAAAATTAAAAAAGGATCCCTGAGATGGTTCGGACATATGGAACGAATGGATGAGAATAGAATGGTTAAAAAGTTGTACACAAGCAGCGTGAGTGGAAAAAGAAGCCGAGGACGACCGAGGAACACATGGCATGACCAAATTAATCAATTACTAAAAGGCGGCCACATTCGAAGTCGGAACAATCGACGTGCGGCATGGTACGATGTATGGATGTAGAGGAAGCTCGAGAGGTATGCCAGGACAGGCCAGTGTGGCGATCTATCCTCTCTGTCTACCCCTCCGGGGAAATGGCGTGATGGTTAGTTAGTTAGTTTAGTTAATACTATTTAGAACATAAATATAAAACTTTTTTTTAGAATGTGGCTACCCAACCCAACCTCCAGGAGTTGGCACTGGAAATAAATTAAATCTATATTTTGGTGATGATAAGATTCAACAAAATCATATCAACGCCGAAAACACGTACACAGATGTCCTGTATGAACAGAGAGTAAGAAACAGCTCTATTGTAACAAAGGGTGAAATTGTCGTGTACAATGACGAGCTTTGTAAATTTAACGGCACGAAACAAGTCAAGGTAGATGGCGAAGAGTACCTCGTCAAAAATACAGAATGCAATACAAAATCATCTGATAGTACAAACACTAAGCCCCAAGACGGAACAGGTTCAAATAAAGAAGATACGAAAACAGTTATAGATAATGAAAATAAAGAAAAGGGTGCTGACAGAAAAGAAAAATTCCTTAATGGTGATAAATCGGCTCCTGGAGAGGCCACGTGGAATGTTATCATGATAATAAAGTCTCTCCCAGCGGCAGGTGGAGCTCTGCTCACAGATCGTCACGTAATCACAGCAGCTACGCCATTGATCAAGTAAGTTTTTCTAAAACTGCAATAAAATAATTTAACAATCTAGAATACTTATCATGCTTTGTGGAAGTGACATTTTTCTCTTCGTGTATTATCAAATGTGACGAGATCAAACTGGTAGTCTGTATAATCGTGCTTAGTTAGTTAGAAAGTTTCAATCTTGGGATTGGTTTGCAGCAATTTCTTCCATTCTTCCCTGTCTTGTGCGGCTCTTTTGAAATCTGCATTTGATGAGAAGCGCACGTCCACCAACAGGTCCTCCAGGTACTCTCGGCGTGGGCGTCCCCTAGAGTTTGTCCCCTCGGTCATACCCTCCATTATGGCATGCAAGAGATCTTCTTGACGTATTACATGGCCGATCCATCTTGCACGCCTTTCGGACAAGGTCCTGAGCAGGTGCCTTCCTTCTTCGATTCTTTGAAGAACCTCCTCATTCGTGATGTGGTCTCTCCAGGAAATTCCTAATAGTCTTCTATAGGACCACATCTCAAAAGCCTCTAGTCTCTGTTTACTTCTTTCGGATAGGCACCATGTCTCGCAGCCGTACATCATGATACTCCATACATGGGTCTTGATGAGGAGTATTCTCAGTTTTAGATCTATATTATTTGATTATATTATTTGCGACCTTTTATTAAATGCAATCCTAGCCTGATGTATACGGCTGTCGACCTCGCTCTTAGACCGACCGTCCCATGTTATTTTGCTCCCGAGGCCTCGGGAGCAAAATAACAAAATAACCTCGCGAGGTAGACAAACTCCTTGGTGTTCTTTAGTGGAACTCCTGACATCACTATTCTCATCTGATGCTCTCATCAATCGTGCTAGTGGAGCATAATATCGTAATTAGAGTGGCTTTACACATTGTCAACAATAATTAGGAGTCAAAACTAACTAACTAACCATCACGCCGTCTCCCCGAAAGGGTAGACAGAAAGAATGGACTGCCACACTTAAGAGTCAAGATAACAAAAACGAAAGAAGTATTTAATTTTTTTTTATTACTTACGTATATAATGTTTACATAGGGTACGGCCACACCGGAGTGCCAGAGTAGGGAGTCAAGACACAGGTAGCTTTTTGAACACGTACCTACTGTGGCGCGAAGCGTATAGTATGGCTGGCCCCATAGTACGCCATACGTTGGTTTCCCAGGTGTTCATCTTGACTCCTACTCTGGCACTCCGGTGTGGCCGTACCCATAGTAAAATAATACCTCTTTTCTCGGTATATTGACTATCACTTAAGAGTAGGCATCTATATGCCTGGCTCGATTTTTCAAGGGTCGTGCGGGAAATGGTTTGATTCCTCTTCATAACTATGACTATGACATGGGGAATGAAAAGCAGGGTGGTTTCCTCTTATCTTCTCTAGAGGATTTTTTGTTGGGGTTGCCTTCCCTTAGCCGGGTAAATCCAGTTTTATGCGGCTGAAAATTACATTTTGACCCATATAAGCAGTGGCGATACTCCCATAGAAGCCCAGAAGCCCAGCTCGCGAAAGAAATTTTGAATCAAAACCTCTTCTGGCTTACAAAGGTTCAGCTCTTGTAGCTATTCCTCTTACGTTGTTGGAAGGTGATTTGGTGGGTGGTTGGTTTATGCGGGGGCATGATTACTTAGATTTGGGGGGTTTGATTTAAAATTTGTTACGCAAGCCGGGCTTCTGGGCTTCTATGGGAGTACCGCCACTGCATACAAGGTCTTGTTTGCTTTTCTCTTCGGCTCGGCAAACGTAACCAATCTATATTAGGCGACCCGCTCTCATTTTAAGGGGCTGCTGGGTCATTGTACTGATGTCTTGGTTGCTCCTATGTCTCCAAGTTCCCGCCGCAACACCAGGTCTGGGTCCTAGGATCATTCTTAGGATCCCTTTCTCAAACCAGTAGATTATTTATTGTTCTTTTAGATTCATGTATAAAACGATTATATTTTTGATACAGCGTTGCAGAAGTGGACGTAAAAGTATCTCTCGGAGTTTACGACAGGTGTGCAGCAGATCTCACGTCCACCAATATGAGTGTCCAAGCTATTCATCTTCATCCCTCATACACAAGGCATGACAGAGCCCATGACTTGGCCATTGTCAAACTGAAGAATATGGTGTTTTTCAATAGCATGATTCATCCAATTTGTCTTCCAGCTAACGGTAAGCAGGTTATTGTATTAAAAAGAAATATATTTTTGTAAATTGATTAGTTTATATTGTACGCATTTTAAGAACATATGAATGCATAAATCATTATTATGACAATAAAAATAGGTATCACCAAGTGTTGCTGGTGGTAGTGGAAGTAATCAAGAGGGTGGTAACGATTACGTCAATAGTATTTATGAGGACTCTAAGAAGTTTGACAATAGTGCAGATAACAATGGAGAGCACTGCCAATATGACAAAGTCAAATGAGATTGCCTAGATATTAATTTCATAGACAACGTTCGCGGGAACGATGAAAACGATAACAAACACGACAATGATGATACAGACGACAAAAATGGTAATCATGACAATAGTGAGAACGATATTCCTGACAATGATGATAGAGACAATGCCAAAGACAGCTTAAATAATTGTTGATACCGACTCGCGACAATAGACATCGACAATAACAATATCAAAGACGATAATGTAGACACATAAAATAATGATGATATATGCAACCACGATGATAACAATGGTGGTACAGAGGACCACAATGAAAATCACGACTTTGAGAACTGTAGTAACATAAAGATAACGGTGAAAATGTAAAAACTAATTCTAAAATTAAATTGATACGTCAAACTCATATCAATATGCTTAATTTCAGCGATGTCCTTCAGCGGTCAAGTAGCCACAGTAGTGTCATGGCTTTCTCCGGGATACTCTCATGGACACTCTCATGGACACTACCCTGGGTACCCTCCTGGAAACTACCCTGAGCACCCTCATGGACACTACCCTGGGCACCCTCCTGGATACTACCCTGGGTACCCCCATGGACACTACCCTGGGCATCCTCACACACATATTCCGGAACACACTACGGGATATACTACGGAAAGCTCTACAAGACCCACCTGGAGTACGGGACACCCCACGGAAAGCTCTACAAGACCCACCTGGAGTACGGGACATCCAACGGAAAGCTCTACAAGACCCACTTGGAGTACGGGACACACTACGGAAAGCTCTACGAGACCCACTTGGAGTACGGGACATACTACGGAAAGCTCTACTAGACCCACCTGGAGTACGGAACACACTACGGAAAGCTCTACGAGACCCACCTGGAGTACGGGACACACTACTGAAAGCTCTACGAGACCCACGTGGAGTACCGGACACACTACGGAAAGTTCTACGAGACCCACCTGGAGTACGGGACACACTACGGAAAGCTCTACGAGACCCACTTGGAGTACGGGACAAACTTCGGAACGAACTACTTCGGAACGAACTACTTCAGAACGTTATACAAAATCCACATCAAGACCAACGGAGCCTACTTCCGACATTTCGGTAGACAATATCCAGTTGCGAATGAACTCTTGGGATCCTCACTCGATGCCTGCCCACTCATCGGAGCCCCACTGTCGCCCACGACGCATCCACCAGCCGGTGATGACCAGAGACGAGTGCAGCAGAGCACTCAGTTCTCCGATTTACTTGAGCAGGGACAAGTCCTGCTTAGGAGTGTTTGGATCTTTGGGAGTATTCTGCTCAGTAAGTACTCGATAATGCTACTTTTATAGTGTATCGTTTATCCTGGTATTGGTTGCTTTCCCGCTGTTAATCGGTTCGATTGCACTTTGGAAGAGTCTATCGAATTTCTTATGTTATTTTTTACTGGTTACGCCTGCGTTGTTAACAATGATAGACCGGAATGCCTTAAATAATATACTTATGGAATTCAATAGTATTTTACATAACTCATTATACACTTTCACCACGAAATTTCTAGTTTTCACATTAAATTAAGATTCAATGAAATTGTGTACCTTTAGAGACTCTAGGTTTCTTCTTCTTTCGGTGCCGTGTCAGGTCCCCCCAACGTTGGCGATCACTAAAAAAAGGCATCTCTATTCTGTGCTAATTGGAACAGGTTCTGAGCTCTTGTTATTCCTGTCCACTCTTCGATTTTCTGCAGTCAGGATAGCTGCCTTCTACCAACTCCCCGACGTCCCTACACTTTACCCATGAATATCAGTCGAAGGAGGTGGTATTTCTCTCCCCTTAGCACATGACCTAAATATGAGACCTTCTTAATTTTCACACTTGACAACAGCTCTCTATTGGCTCTGGCTCTGTACAGTACGTCTGCATTACTGGTATACGGAGCATTCTGCGGTATATCCACATCTCGAACGCTTCCAACCGGTTCATTACATTCACTTTCAGAGCCCAGGTTTCGCAGCCATGTAGTAAAACAGATCATATATAACATTTAATCATTTAATCATCTATTATTAGAAGTTTTTTTGTAATTTATGTGAATGACATGTTACGTATGTCGAAAGCATTTTCAAACATTTGATAATGCCTTATAGAGGCGAAACAAACCATTCAGATAAATTCTTCTTCTTCTTTGAGTGCCATGTCAGGTCCCCTCGACGTCGGCTATCACCCTGGCGTAGGCCTCTCTGTGCCAGACGGAACAACTTCCCCACCCTCCGAACTCAGGTCCATTCCTTGATATTCTGGAGTCAGGACATCTGGGGTCTTCCCACACCGCGCCTACCCTCGATATTCCCTTTTACGATGAGGTGCAGCAGATATGTGCAGCGATGCAGCAGATCGTATTTCTCGTTGTGGAGATTGTGTCCCAAATATGCCATCTTTCTAGACTTCACATCAAATAACAATTTTCTATAATATATGTAGCACCTCATTGTTGGTGACCACATCAGTCTATGAAATCCGCTGAATTCTGCGATGGAGCCACATTTCAAGTGCTTTTCTACGGTTTATTGTGTTTACTTTGAGGGTCCAGGGTTCAGATAAATTACAAAAAAAACTAATAGAAAATAGTCATTAATTAGAGCGTAGATGTCTTTAATCAGATTAAGTGAAATATTGTTGCTATCGCACGCTTAATAGAACACTGGCTTAACTCAAAAAAGTAAGTTTTGCTCAATCTGACATGAGTCGGTGTTTTAACAAAAACAGTCGAAAAACACGTACGATTGAAAAAGACCGATACCTATAGTATAATGGATGTCAATTGGCGGAATTTTGACTTAATTTTAACGCGAAACGATGGATAGCGTTAACATAAGCCTCTGTCTAATGTTAACTCAATTATGACCTAAACCATAATCGGTCAGTTTACTTTTAAGAGTGCGATATGTATTTAGCTATATCTAGGCTGAACCGTGTCGTCAGCTACGTTATAACATTGTCTTTTTCGTTTTCTGAATTGTTTTTTGTTCTTTTTAGGGTGACGTAGGAACGCCGATACACTTCCTCAACAGCAATAATCGCTACGAGCTGCTTGGCATTTTGACTGACATCAACAGATGTGACGTAGTGAATCCAGCTCTCTTCATCAGAGTTTGGGATCATCTGGCTTGGATTACCAAGATGACGCATTCTGGTTGTTCGTGCAAACTGTAGGATGAGCACACCCTCCAGTCCACGACTTCAATTGAAACCTTAGTTCTAAATATTTATCAGTTGTTTAATTAATTGACGATTGATTATTACAAAAGTCGTTTTAACATAAAACCAAGAAAAAGAGAAGAAAACACATTAACATGTTGGATGTACGACGGGTGGCATTTTTAAAGTGAAGTTTGAACTATACTACGAGTATATTATGGATAACACCAATTGGGATAAAAAATATTTGAATTTTTTTGTTAATTTGCACCTTTGTAATGTCTAACCCTTAAATGTTTTAAATAGATATCCGGATACTTAACCATGATAAAACGAAAATTTAATAAAATATTATGTTTTTATCCATTTGTTTACACAAATGTATAAACATAATCACATATTTAAAAAAAAATTACAATGTTTTTCAAAAACTGTTTTTCACCTTTGACCTTATTTTTCTTGATACGATGTGTAAACCATGTCCAGAAAATTATAATCAAAAGTTTAAAATACAACGTGCTTTATATAAAACATATGATATAATTTAACAAATAAATGAATTTTGTATTATTTATATAAAATAAGTTATTTATTAAATAAAGATATTAAAACTATAATTAACCATCACCTCGTCATTCCGAAGGGTTGGACAAAAAAATGAACCAACACACGGTTATTTCATTTTTTGATAATCTACAATATACAGATCTACTGCACATTCGTCTAAGACATCTCATTTCTACTGCATTTATTCTACTTTTATCCTTCTTTTCTCTACTCAACCTGGAACTTGTACACTAGACCCTTTGTTAATCTCAATAATCAAATCAAATCAGTTTATTTAATCAAAAAACATTATAAAATTAAGGTTTAAGGCATCTATTGAGAACAGGTAAAATAATATATTATGTAGGTATAGTATACTACCAGAAAAGCATAAGAGATGGTTCGACATTAGGAAGATAAAATACTTTCCAAAATTAAAAGTATTTTCCTTCTGGACGTACTTTCACTAATATGAAAAGGTCGATCTCCAAGGGGATCGCGTTCAGCAGATTAATTGGTCTTCCCACCCGACCCAAAATAACGAATAAGACTATGTGAAAGAAGAAGAAGAAGACTCGAAGAAAAATAACTTTAGTTAAATATATAATATTATTGCTATGAAATTATTAGGCGTAAAAAAAATATTTTTTTGAGAAACAGTGTCATTGTCTGAGTCAAAACAAAAATGTTTCTGTGTGTTTCACATTACGACCTTCGTGACCGAGTGGTGAGTGCTTTGAATGCCACCCCGAAAGTCCTGGGTTCTATTCTCAGCGATGGCAGTGTGATTGTCACACTGTCTTTGGTCTGGTGCAGAATTCACGTGACAATAAAATGGCGATAGATTAGCCACATGTCACGAGAATCAATATGATAGTTATACTCTTTTCGTCGAAGGTCCTAAGATCAATTACTGGAAAAACTCTCCGAGATCGTGTCCGCAACGCAGGCATAAGAAAAACTTGCGAAATAGAGGATATCGTTCTGTGGAGTAGAACCAGAAGAAGATGCTGGAGGGACCATGTAGCCCGAATGGATGGTGACAGACTTGCATATACAGCCGCTAATTAAATCCCCTCCCGACACCGCCCACTTGGAAGACCGCCTAATAGTTCGGTCAATCTAGACCAAAAAATGAGAGTGAAGGTGCATAAAATCCCAACAAGGTGAAAATCAGTAAAATTGTTCAAAACATAATTATAAATAAAATTTAAAAGTTCCCCATAATTCCCGAGTATTTAAAAAAATTTATCCGAGGTCAAAGGTAAAAAAAATGAGTTTTTCACGATTTTCAGTAAAACGGTAAGTTTTATCATAAAAGTACTCGTGACAAAAATTGTAGATCATAAAATTATCTATAAAAAATGTACCAATATTTTTTTTCTACAAGCCACCGCTTCTGAGATATAACGATTCAAAAAGTTGTAAAAGTTGTTATCGTCATAATATGCACGAGTACGCCACGTATATGTCGCCGCCATCTAGTTAAATACGCCGCTCAATTGAACGGCTAGGCTGATAATGAAATGGCGGCATTCAATGAAGTGACTAGGCCGGTAGTTTTAGTGTTTTAATTTAGTCCTCATTTTTACCACTGCAACGCTCCGCCCGGATTTCATGTATTTTGTAAAATATTATATATTTCGATGAAAATTATTGTGACTTTGCTTTATCGTGAATTAATTTATTTATTTGAACACAAATAAAATGAGGACTTTGCTAAACAAGTTTTTAGCGTTTGCGTAAAAAATGTATACCATACAATGAACAAGAAGATTATACCATACAATGTGGGTAGGTACTAAATTGTGCGGAAGCTATTTGCTATTCGAATAGAATTTTTTAAAAATGTGACGTCACCCTGCCGGAAAATACACATAAACGATTTTTAAATATGAATTTAAAAAACACCCCATTATTTACGTAGGTAGGTACTAGAACAAAATGGCATTTTACTCTATGCGAAATATTTGTAATTAGCATACGATTTGAAAATAATGTTAACCTTAAAAAATATGACGAAGGTGACGTCACACTGACAAGAAAACATGCAAAATGTTCGTATATAATATGCTTAATTTGATTTCAAAATGACCTCAGATAATCTATTCCGTAAAAACATCTAGATTTTTACATATTAATAAGTGAAATTTTACCTTTGAAGAAAATTAACTGTCAAATATTGGTTTTCTACACTATTTCTAGAAAAAAATGGTGTAAAAGGCTCCGAAATTATAACGTGAGAAGAACTCACCGGACAGAGAATCTATGGGCGCCTGACTGAAATTGATTTTTTTTTTTCATTAATATCACAAATTCTCCATACAAAATTATGTTTTGAAAATATTAAGCACCAGGGTTCACAGCGTGCTAGGAGGTATGGAACGTTTTTAAACATTAGTACCCACATTTACTTTAAAAATATCGAAGGTTCTTGTCGTTTCTTTCATGCGTATGAGAGTGAGCGAGATAAGTAGCAATTGGGTGGAACCTGTACACAATACTTTTAAAAATCGAAACATTGCATACTTCAAACTACCCACATATCTCCTTGGCCATTCTGCTATCCTGATACCAAGATTACATTTTAAAACTTTTTGTATGGAGAAGTTGTACATTTTTTAATTTTATTAAATTAAAAATTTATAAAATCTTGAAAAACAAATTTCGGAAATCGAGATTTGAGTTTGAAAGAATTTTTTTTTCATTGCAAATATCTAAAAAAAAATGCATACTTCAAACTACTGCACAATGGAGTTCTAGTGCCGACCCTTATGTTTAGAAGTGAAATATAGAGTTGGCAGAAGAAGGATGAAAGTAGGATAAATACCCTAGAAATGAGGTCACTAAGAATAATGTCCAAAAAAACAATGTATGATAGAATATCTAATGATGAAGATAGGAACACTACCTCATAGGTGGCGTGGAAACGTGTGCATATTATGACGATAGCAACTTTTACAACTTTTTGAATCGTTATATCTCAGAAACGGTGGCTCGTAGGAAAAAATGTATTGATACAATAGATAATTTTATGATCTACAATTTTTGTCTGGAGTACTTTTATAATCGCGAAAAACTCATTTTTTGACCTTTGACCTCGGATAAAAAAAATTCCATACACGGGAATGATGAGGAACTTTTAAATTTTATTTATAATTATGTTTTGAACAATTTTACTGATTTTCAGCTTGTTGGGATTTTATGCCCCTTCGAATGTCTAAATTGACCGGACTATAAAAGATGGAAGGACAGCTGGACCTCATCATCCAACGAGAGATGATTTCTGTGTCACAGATCGTCAGATCTATTAAAAGAAGAAGGAAAAGACTCTTTTAGAAGAAGAATAGCGATGCAACAAAATGACAATAAATTAATACTCTATTTTTGGTAAGTTGATTGAATTTATTTATAAGATATACCCATCACTGAATTTATTTATAAGATAAATATCAAAATAAGAACAGATATATTTTAGGTTTTTTTCCATTGCAATCTCAAGCTGCAATCTCCGAAGAGGATATTTTGAATTCCGATTGAATTTGCATAACACAAGAGTGCACATAATTAATGATTTTATAGCAGTGCAACTGAAAGATGGACAAACCAGTTTTTTGGGAGGACTCTCACGGGATAAGGACCCTAATCTCCCTTACTCGGATCAGTCCTCCAGCATCCTTGTCGCAAGTACCATGGGGAAGAAAATCCTTAAGATAGTTCTGGTCACATTCGCAATCCTCCAAGTTATCTTTGTGAGTAAATACAATTATACTTTTATTTAAAAAAAGATATTTTAAATTGAGCATTAATTTTACCTAGATTTAAAATTAGATTTAGATTCTGATTTAGATTTGGATTTAGATTTAGATTTTTTTTAGATTTAAATTTGGATTTTGTTAAATTATTTTTATTTTGTTATTTTATTTTATATCATTGTATTTTATATTATTTGTTTTATATTTATTTTGTGGGTGTTGGACGATCGAAGTGTGCGCGGGAGATGCCTATTGGTGGCGATGAGGTTCGCAACCCATCACACCGCGTCTCCCGCGGGGCGAAAAGAGAAGGATGGAGTGCCGCATCAGTAAAAGTGTGACAGTCCATTCTTTCTGCCTACCCTTTCGGGGAGATGGCGTGATGGTTAGTTAGTTAGTTTTTTTTTAGATTAAAAAAAAAATACGTTTACACAAAATGAATAAAATTCTTTAAATACTACATTACTTACAAAATTGTGAATTTGCTAATAATGGTAAAATATATATTATATTTTTAGGTAAAAAGCATTTCCCAAAACAATTGTCATACTTTTTATTCTTAGCATTATTGTAATGAATTCAAATATTATGTTGTAATTAATATTATAGAAAATTCAGCATATATACTCGTATATACTTTGCCTTTCAAATCAATCAAATATGAAGACATATCCTTTTATATGCCTTAGCAAGGCGACACGTTTAATTCTATAATATTCTAGAAAATAAACGTTTAAAAAATATGTATTTTTTATGTGAATGTGTTATACATCCCAGAGAGATGTCTAATATAATTATAGAAAATGTATTTTTAATTGATTATAATAAATAACTGCTTAAAATACAAGTATATTTGGATCATTTGAAGACTGAACGTTTTAAATAAATTAATTTCAAATAAAACAGTACTTATTGTTTCTTAAACAATGATGTAAAACTCCATTTTAAATAATTAATACGAATGAAAACGTCAGTTTTCTACAAGTTTTATTATATTTCATGGGAATGACATGTTTCGCCCTTCTAAACATTCGATGGTGCCTCAGAAACATGTCATTTCCATAAAATGTAATAAAACTTCTAGAAACCATTCGTATTTATAAAATAGTAATTGATTGTAACACCTGATGATGCTAAAATTGGTTAGCGAAACAGCTGTCGCGACAATTTCATTTGAAATTAAATCAATTGTGTTATAATTAAACTGTTTTTTTTTATTAAATACTTATTAAATCAGTAACAGGGCCTGTCAGTGAATAAACAAATCCTTTAAATAATAATGAAATAAAACGACGTTATTTAACTATTTCCACTAAAAGTTAAAGTAGTTAAAAAAAAACATCGCTTTAATTAATTATTATTTAAAATGAACTTCATCAAGAGATTTCAGTAAAACCATTTGATTATCTTAAATCCTGTTAAATTGATATACTCGTATATATAATTAAAATAAAGGTGTTTTCGTGTTAATTGTAAAATACAGTTAACTGAAAATAAAATATTATTTAACGCAATGTATATGTTTTCAGGGAGACCCCATACCTTCTCCACCGACATTATTCGCAAGCACTAGGAATGTGCCCGACTTGAATTTGCCGCAACAAAACGTTCCTGACGCACAGGCTAATGGAGATGGTGGCGTGAATGCCACACCACAGACAATCGTAATCCTGGTTTCTGCACCATGTGGTATATACTTAAATTATTCCATCTAACTATGACAAGTTCTCCCTCTCTCTGGTTTCACTCCTGGGATTGGTTTGCAGCAATTTCCTCTATTCTTCGCTTCCATTCTTCCCTGTCTTGTGCGGCTCTTTTGAAATCTGCATATGATGAGCACCGCACGTCCACCAACAGGTCCTCCAGGTACTCTCGGCATTAGCGTCCCCTAGAGTTTTTCCCCTCGGTCATACCCTCCATTATGGCATGCAAGAGACCTTCTTGTCGTATTACATGGCCGATCCATCTTGCACGCTTTTCGGACAAGCTCCTGAGCAGGTGCCTCCCACCTTCGATTCTTTGGAGAACCTCCTCATTTGTAATGTGGTCTCTCCAGGAAATTCCCAATAGTCTTCCATAGGACCACATCTCAAAAGCCTCTAGTCTCCGTTTATCTCTTTCGGATAGTCACCATGTCTCGCAGCCGTACATCAAGATACTCCATACATAGGTCTTGATGAGGAGTATTCTCAGTTTTAGGTCTATATTATTAGATTCTATTATTTTCATAGCCTGATGTATATGTGATGTATACAAGTTCTATAAATCTATATATTATACACAAAAATGAAGGTACGTTCTTCTTCAATTCTTTGAACTCAAAGGACTCTACAACCAATTGACAAATCTTGGTGATATTTTCACTGCTCGTGATTATTACTTCGGTAAAGGTTTAAGAATTTTTGAGTATTGGGAATATTAACTCAAATATATTGAAAACAAATATATATTTTATTTGAAAAACCAAAACTTTGATTCGGCAGTGTACCGGATATGCGACATTTATAGATGTAAGTGCTTTAATAACATCGATGTGTTTCATATTAATGAAAGTGATTTCAAAAAAATAGTTGGAGCAACCCTTTGGGGTGAATGAAACTATGTTACTCTATTTTTTTTTACATTTTAAAATTATATTTCATCTTTAATTATTCGTTATTACTAGTACTACTAGTTTTCTCTTTAACTCATTAAAATATTACTTGATTATTTCATCTTTCATCTTATGTCAGTTGTTATATAATATTTATGGTAGCATTTATTGGCCTTGTTTTGTTGTCTCTGTGTGTTTGTATTATTGTACTCGTATACTGTATTCGCTGTTTGTTACCCTCAATAATAAAAAAATAAAAATACAAATAAAATAAGCTGATGTGTACAAAAAATGTGGAAAGCAACGGGAAACTACCACATTAAATGAATATATTTTGACTTTGACTTGGACACAACAGACTTTGCTGCAAACCAATTCCTAGAATTGAAACTTGAAAAAGCAATATGAAATGTGTTATTAAGCTTAATATTTGAAAGAGATTATTTTGCATTTTAGATTCGGAGCAAAACCCTTCCCAAGCGAGAGACGGGTTTGCTGGTCTTCCAGCCGATGTCATCCCTATTGATCTTGGGCAGCTTCTGCTAAGAGAATATCTTCTCAACAGTATCAATCAGCAGAGACCACAAGAAGATCCCTTGTCGGATGTGGAGAAAGGGGGTGATCTTCTAAACGGTGGTCTTCTCAGCTCTGGGCTCGCTGGATCGCTTCTAGGTTCTAACGGGGGCTCATTTCTAACAGGGAACCCTTTGTTAAACGGGGGATCTCTTCTTGGGGGTGGGCATCTTAGCAACGGATTTTTGGCAAACCTAATCAATTCAGGCGGAGCTAATTCGGGAAGCCAAGGAATAAATATATTGGGAGTAGTACCATTGAATAATGTTGGATTAAATCTCCCTAACGTAGGAATTAAGAAATTAGGCACGTTAGTTAATGGTAACGGAATGTTTGAAACGAACTTTTTAAGCGGAACTGGCACTCTAGGAATTCATCCAGGGTTAAACGTGGGAACAATCGGGTCTGGTAACGGGTTATTAGGTACAAACCCTTTGACAAATTTATTAAATTCTATTTCATCGATTACTGCAAATACCGGTGGATTATCAGGCATCCTTGCTAGTCTTGGACTTGGAAATGGGATTCCAGCCAGTTCCTTATCGGGAATCCACGGATTATTGGCTAATCTAGGACTAGGAACCAATACGGGGAATACTAATATTTTCGGTGTTTCGTCTGTCTCAGGGCTCAAAGCCTTGCTTAATAGATTGTTCGGCAATAAATTTCTGCGTGACAATATGTCCGGAAACTTCAGGAGATATTACGGACGGAGTCTGAATGAAGAGATATCAAATGATATGCCGTGGCTGGTGAATATCCTGGTCGACGGAGTAGCGGTAGCAGACGGTGTGTTGATTTCTGATCAGCATGTATTGACCTCAGCCAAACCGCTTCTAAGGTAGGTGTAATCATTTTTTTTAAAGACTAACATCAAGGAGTTATATAAATGATATTAAAATTTATTTTACCATCTTCAATGTGAGCAGAAAATAGCTCATTATTATGAAGAAGGAACCTGGTCGTGTACAGGCTTGAACACATGCCACCTGGATCAGGAGCCAAGCGTTCTATCCCCTAGACCACCACCTCTTTGTCATTATTTTTTTTCTTCATCTTCTTTAGGCTGTTATGGCTGTCCACTCCTGGACGAAGGCTTCCTCGCGTATTTTCCACTCCCTTCTAAAATAAATAAATAACTAACTCAAGGATTAATTGTATCTCAATGGAGACGAAGATGCAAATTGGAAACAGAATATGGTGATCGAGGTGTTTACAGGACTTATGACCTGTCATTGGTTGGGTTAAGCACACGCTTTTATGTAATACAACATTCCCCATTCCACCTTTCTTACGACCACCATGTCTGACAAATTTAATATACCAATTAATAAAATAACAATTAATCCTTGAATTGATAACCCGCAATGGGTAAAATCCAGTATTCATCTACAAGTATTTGTATACATTCAAAATGTTGTAAATAACTATCTAACCATCACGCTGTCTTCCGAAGTGGTAGGCAGAAATAATTTAACACCACACGATTCTTTCCTGACATACTTCTATCGCTTACCCAACTCATACTTTGTGTCATGCACGCACGCCGATTTCTTTACCTCACTTTCGTTTTCATCGATTTTACTCTATTTTATGTTTCATATACATCGTTGACATATACTTTATGACCCTTTCATTACTTTCCTAATAATCCTTTCATTCGCACTGCATTCACTTCTTATATTTGCGATTTTTTATGAATTAAAACACCGTTTTTTCCACTTTTGAGTTTATTTTTCCCGACATGTTTCAAATGCTTACGATATAAACTGTATAACATATATAAACAGTTTATATCATTCTCCCGATGATGAAGCTCTAAGCCTTCGAAACATGTCGAGAAAAATAAACTCAAAAGTGGAAAAAACAGTGTTTTAATTCATAAAAAAATCGTCATTATGGAATTCCACAGTATTAACGCCTTTAGTTTATCATATATTTGCATTTAACACTTAATCTTCTGCATTTTTACTACATTAAATTTATTTTACTTTCATCCTTAATTCGGCAGTTCTAAGCTTCACTTCCATACATTAATTATTGTTTTGTTTACAGTATATCCGATGACAGCGTACTCATAACACTGAGGCAGAAAGACCGTTGTTCTGATGACAATGAAGCCTTCAATGCTACAGTCTCGAGGAAAATCCAAAATCCTCAATTCGACGTAGAAACGAATGCCAACGATTTAGCTATCCTAGAACTCTCGAACAAATTAACTACCGGGCGCGATCTTCGCCCCATTTGTCTTCCATCACTGCGTAAGTACTTTTCCAAATACATTATCATAATTTGTGAGTTGGCAACAATGCATTTTTGAAAGTATACTAAGCCGTTAGCACCATAAACAATATTTCCAATATGGCGATTTATGGGGCCGTATGTCAGTATTGTAATCCCTGAAGTTACCATGTGTCTCGGGCCATGATTTCATTTTATATAGATTATAAATATCAAATTAATTTAAAATTGGACTACGACTATATTATTACTTCTTATATACGTATTACAAACATTTTTATATGATATATTTGTGTTTCCGTAGCGCTGGTATATCAATTTAGCTGCATAACCTGTCTTAACTAAAGTAACCTCTCTAATCTAAACTCTCCTTATGTATGGCAAAAGAAGGATGAAAGTAGAATAAATGCAGTAGAAATGACATCTCTTAGACGAATGTGTAGATACTCTGTGTATGATAGAGTGTCGAATGAAAACATAAGAAGTGAATGCGGTGCGAACGATGGTGTTATGAACAAAATAATGAAAGGATCATTAAGATGGTTTGGACATATGGAAAGAATGAATGAAGAAAGAATGGTAAAAAAAATTATATGTTTACGACGTAAATGGAACCAGAAATAGAGGAAGACCGAGGAAAACGTGACACGATCAAATAAATCAAATATTGAATGTCGGCCATGTGAGGAGTCAGAGAAATCGACGCGCGTGCATGACACGATGTATGAATGTTGAGTAAAGTACCAACAAAACACTATTTTTATAAATGTTTATGTTTTAACAATTTTTTGACATTTGACAGCTGTCAGATCAAGCCGGACCCACATTTAAATCAACATTACGGCCTGGTAGATAATTTCAAGACGGCATTGGTTGGCACGCGTGAAATGTGGGGCCGTTAGCTTCATCATGTTGGGGTGCGCGCGTATCTCTTAATTTTATCCTCGCACCAAAAACAGTAAAGCTTCAATAATTGTATGAATTATTTTTTTATAGTGACACCTTATGTTTTGAAAGAAGCTTCTGTCGCTTCGTATAATGGAGGTGTCCCTGATGAAGCGCCTACGTGCACCCCTCGTCTAGAGCGACTTCCACTTCAGTCCTTGACAGCTTGCTCCAGCACTATCACTCCAGCCTCACTCGTCACAAAGGACAAGTCCTGCTTAAGGGTAGATGGACCGAACGAACATATGTGTGCGGTAAGACCTTTTATTAATACTACGAAATGTTCAATAGCTAATATGGCAGTACATAATGGAGTTCTAGTGCCAACCCTTATGTATGGAAATGAACCTTGGAGCTGGCAAAAAAATGAGAGTAGAATAAATCCCATAGAAATGAGATCACTGAGAAGAATGTGCGGAAAAAACTATATATGATAGAACGACGAACTAAGGAAGAAATGTAAGGCAGATGACTGCACCATAAGTAAAATTTAAAAAGGATCCCTTATACATACTCGTATGAAACAAATGTACAAGAGAATAATGGTTAAAAGGTTGTATACAAGCAGTGTGAGTGGAAAGAAAAACCGTGGACGATCAAGGAAAGCATGGCATGACCAACTTAATCAAATACTGAAAGGCACATTCGAAGTCGGAAAAATCGATGAGCGTTCATGTTACAATGTACGAATGTGAAGGAACCTAGAGAGATATGTCAGGCCAGAGCGGTATGGTGGTCCATCCTCTTAGCCTACCCCTCCGGGGAAACGGCGTAATGGTTCGTTAGTTAGTTAGTTATAAAAGTTCAAAATGATTTAGTAAAGATTCTTACGAATGAAAACGTCTGTTTTCTAGAAGTTTTATTATAACTATCAATCTGTGAATTATTCACGGAGTAAACCAAATTCTACATTTTTGAAATGCCGAATGAAGCAAGATCACCTTAAAGTTTTTTTTGGTTCATTAATGTTTAAAGTTAAAATAAAGAAAATTTATGTTGATTGATGAATTACATGGTGTTTTGTGTGTAAGCATTACTGCTGTTCAATTTAAATCTTTATTTAAGTATTTCGTGAAGAATTGATACAGATAATTAAAGTCTTCATTCACTGTACATTCGTAATCAGTATTAAGTTCTATCTTTTAATGTACTCATGAGGCTCAGTATTCTCTCATGTTGGAGAGGGTTCAAAAGAAATTCTTGAGAGCCCTCTACATGAGAGAGTACGGGGTATATCCCTGGCTCTATCCAACGGCATTTCTCTTGGGTATGCTGGGGTATAACTTCCTCTAACTGAAGAGGGAAGGATTAATGTCAACGCATTTTTTCGAACTGATTCGGGGCTCCATTGAGAACCCCCTATGTTCTGGAGCAAATAGGTATTTTTGTTCCTGATAATTAACTGCGACAGCGCTGACATCAATTGTTCTTTGCTTCGTCACGCAGAACCAACCTGCCTTTGGTGATGCCAGTATGAAGAGCAATTCGGACGTTGAATCTAATCGTCTCGGATTTGGACATTTTCAGTGTCAATGAGAGAGAAAGAGTACTGCCTCACTGACGTCGACATATCGCACGCTTAATAGAACACTGGCTTAACTCAAAAAAGCAAGTTTTGCTCAATCTGACATAAGTCGGTGTTTTAACAAAAACAGTCGAAAAACACGTACGAATGAAAAAGACCGATATAGTGTAATGGAGGAATTTTGACTTAATTTTAACGCGAAACGATGGATAGCGTTAACACAAGCCTCTGTCTAATGTTAACTCAATTATGACCTAAACCATAATCGGTCAGTTTTTTGGTTCCTTCTGATATGTATGATTTTTTTGATTTCATGTTGTTTTATCTTATCTCTGTAACACAGTTTTGTGTCCAAATGAGTCGCCTAAATGTTTTTCGTTTCTTATGTCTCATTTGTGTATTATGTAAAAATAAAAAATAAATAAAAAATAAAATCCCTAGGCCCGTCCCTCACGCGGTTCGTATGTTAAAAAGATTATATGTAAGAAATCAAGAGGGTTATTGTTATGCAAATGTAATCCATAACTTAGAGTAATGCAGAATATAGTAGAATTAATAAATGTTTTTCCAGGCTCAACCAGGAACAGCCATCCAACACTTGTCCCAAGATGGATCTTACGAGTTGATCGGTATCCTTTCGCATACTAAAGTATGCGGAATATCCAGCAATGCACTCTTCACTAGGATCCACGATCATCTTCCTTGGATTCTGGAGAATACGAAAGACTCCAAGATATGCATAAAAGTGTAAATCATCACCTTGATACATAATTTTTAATAAATTTAAATCATTGTATTAAAAAGTTGCCATATTAAACTTTTTTTTTCCTTTTAAATAAAACAAATATTTTGGATATAAAAACAGTTTATTTTTATTATACATGTAAAATATACAACATAACAACACACTTTTTTTAAATTATACAATTGAAAATACCAAAATTATACAATTGAAAAATATATAGGTGATGGTTTTCGAAAGAGAAGAGCAAATGACAGTTTGTAATATAAGTGTGAACGAAGAGAACTTGGAACAGGTGAGGGAATTTGTGTATTTAGGTAGCATGTTCACAGCAGATGGCCGAACGGATGGTGACGTCGAAAGAAGGGTTGGTGCGGATAACAAAGTGAATGGAGCTTTAAAAATCGTTATTGGAAATAAGAATTTATCAATGAAAGTGAAAACGGCCGTTCACAATGGAGTTCTGGTCCCAAAACTAATGTATGGAAGCGAAGCATGGAACTGGCAGAATAAGGATGAGAGCAGAATAAATGCGGTAGAGATGAGGTCCCTAAGACGTATGTGTGGTAGAACGATATACGACAGAATCTCAAATGCTGATATAAGAAAGGAATGTAGAGCGGAAGAAGGTATTATGAACAATATTATGAAAGGATCGCTGCGTTGGTTCGGACATATGAAACGCATAGATGGAGAAATAATGGTTAAGAAAGTATACGTTAATGATGTAAATGGGGTACTAAGTCGAGGCAGACCAAGTGGCATGACCAAGTTAATCAAATTTTAAAGGTTGGTCATGTTAGAAGTCGAAGGAATCGACGTGCGTGTATTATGTCTCGTTGTATGAATGTGGAGGAATCTAGAGAGGTTTGCCAGGATAGAGTAGTGTGGCGGTCCTTTCTCTTGCCTACCCCTCCGGGGAAACGGCGTGATGGTTTGTTTGTTCGTTTTGTTTGAAAATACCTAGAAGTATGTTACATTTACTATATAAATCGAACGATAAACGACCTGGCCGAGTGGTGAGTGCTTTGACTGCCTCCCAAAATGTCCCGGGTTCGATTCCCGGAGATGGCAGTGTGATTGTTATACTGTCTTTGGTTTGGTGCATGATTCATAAATAAAATTGCTATAGATTAGCTGCATATAAAATGTCACGAGAATTAATATGATAGTTATACCCTTTCTGTATATTTACTGAAATCTCTTGATGGAAGTTCATTTTAAATAATAATTAACTGTCGATGCCAGCGAGCCTGGCGAAACCGGTCGCTGTCGAAATAAAGACAGAAGTAGAAGTAGTTAAAAAAAACATCGTTTTATTTAATTATTAATTATAAGAGTGACTTGGTGATGAATGTGTCTAAATCTAAAGTAATGGTTTTCAAATGTATGACGATTTGTGATATAAGTTCGATGGGCGAGAAATTGGAGCAAGTTACTGAATTTACGTATCTGGGAAGCATGTTTACAAGAGACGGAAAAATGGAGAAAGACATCGAAAGAAGGGTTGGTGCTGGGAATAAAATAAATGGCCCACTCAAAGTCATTACTGCAAATAGAAATATATCCACAGAAGCAAAGATGGCAGTACACAATGGAATTCTAGTGCCAACCCTCATGTATGGAAGTGAAGCTTGGAGCTGGCAAAAGAAGGATGAAAGCAGGATAAACGCCGCAGAAATAAGATCACTAAGAAGAATGTGCGGGAAAACGTTGTATGATAGAATACCGAACGATGAAATAAGAAAGAAATGTAAGGCAGATGACTGCATCATGAATAAAATTAAAAAAGGATCCCTGAGATGGTTTGGACATATGGAACGAATGGATGAAAGTAGAATGGTTAAAAAGTTGTACACAAGCAGCGTAAGTGGGAAAAGAAGCCGAGGACGACCGAGGAAAACATGGTATGACCAAATTAATCAATTACTAAAAGGCGGCCACATTCGAAGTCAGAATAATCGACGTGCGTGCATGGTGCGATGTATGAATGTACAGGAATCCCGAGAGGTGTGCCAGGACAGGGCATTGTGGCGATCCATCCTCTCTGCCTACCCCTACGGGGAAATGGCGTGATGGTTAGTTAGTTAGTTAGTATTAAAAAAAAATTATAAATACTGGTTTATTAACTTTATATTCTATTTTCTCGATATTTTTAAAAGATATAACACATATTTGGGTTATGTGCTAAGGAGAGAAAGATACCACATCCTGATAATCATAGGCAATAAGGAGACGCCAGGAATTTAACAGAAGGCAGCTGTCTTGACTGCGGAATATAAGAGAGTGGACAAGAATAAGCACAGTTGAGAACCTGTTCCAAGTGGCGCACGACAGAGATGCTTTCGCTGCAGTGATCGCCAACGTTGAGGAGGACCTGACACCACACCAGAAGAAGTAGAAGAATAATGGTTGGAGCATCATTTCATCAGAAGATTATACCTGCCTTCATTATCACGATAACGATATAAACTTTACACCATTCTTCCGATGATGAAAATATATTATCTTCGAAACGTGTCAAGAAATTCGAATCCAAAGTCGAAAACACAGTATTTTAATTTTTATGAATGACAATCATAATTTTTGAGAATTAATGACCCCAATTTTTAAACTTCTTTTTTTTAAGTTCTATGCAAATACTCGTAGTTATATAATTGAGCTTTCCACCTAAGACGATTAAAATCCGTCAAAAGGAGTATTCCCCACGACACTTTCAAAACTCTTGTAAATTCCTTCGTTGTGTCACGACTTGATTATTGTAATGGAATTTATGCAAACATTCCAAAACAACAAATAAACAAACTTCAATCTGCGTTCAATGCAGCAGCAAGGCTCATTAAAGGCATTCCAAAAAAGTCTCATATAACACAACATCTTAAAGAACTTCACTGGCTTAAAAGTCCAGAAAGAATCCAGTATAAACTCTGCTGGACAGTCTTCAAAGCGCTACATGGAATGGCACCAAGTTATATATCTGAACTCTGTATAACGGACAGCCTAAATTCACGGAAATCCACACTTCGCTCGGCAAACTCCTCAGCAATAGGAAGATTAGTTGAGCCGAAGCGTTGCCCCAGTACAAATTTCGGGGATCGAGCGTTCGCGGTAGCCGGTCCATCAGCTTGGAACAATCTCCCTTCACACCTTAGATGCATAAATGATCCGACAGATTTCAGATCTAAATTGAAAACCCATCTTTTTCATATTTCATACCCAGTTTAAACATTTATACTTTGTTCTACTATACTTTCAAACCGATCGTTTTTTAAGCGGTCACATTTAGATTTTTAAGATTTAAAACACGTCTTAATGCGCCCTTGAGGTGATTACATCACAAAAACGGCGCTTTAAAAGTTAGCATATTATTATTATTATTATTATTATTTCAAAAATTAATTTGTTTTGTTCTGATTAAAAGTGGGATCAGTCAATTTGAGGATGTCATGGAAACCGCTGCGGGTTCGAAACATTTTTGCCATTATCTGAAAAAAAAAGTTTAGTTAAAACATTTTTAATATACTAGAACGTCGTTTATCTACTAATTGGGACTGAAGGTGTTCCGGATACTGATTTTTCGGATTATCACACGTGATCCCGAATTAATCGCACCGTGAGTGTAAAACCGAAACAAGTGCAAATATACAGTTTGGAGATATGGGAGTTTAAAGACTTCATATTGCTTGGAAAAACTGTTTTTTTTTTAATAAACCAATGATTTTCGGTTTATAGGTATATTACTTTGAACTGAAAATCATTGGTTTATTTAAAAAAACAGTTTTTCCAAGCAATATGAAGTCTTTAAACTCCCATATCTCCAAACTGTACGAGTATATTTGCACTTGTTTCGGTTTTACACTCACGGTGCGAAATAATGACAGGTCAAAACTAACGAGATGACACGTTGAAACTCGAACACAGCGGGAGACTGACTGTCCATAGGGTGCAGGGGAGGACGAGAGGAGGAGGGAGGAGAAGGATGATGCAACCCACACCCAACGTTGTGTATATGGCCGAGCTATAGAGTGCTCCCTCCGCTTACCCGAAGCTGTTATAGGTGCAGTGGCGCCTTTCGTCAGCTTCACTCGTGCACTCTCTAGGCCCGTCCCCCGTCCATGCGGGACTTACGTTAAAAAAAATATATATATGTATATTTGCGACCAAGGGGGACCCAGACCACATTTAAGCTACGGTGCTCTCCCTCGATGTCCCGCCGTACACACATACGACGCAATACAACAGCAAAAGAAAATACACAATTGATAAGGATTAATTGTATCTCAATAGAGATACAATTAATGCTTATATGTAAATTGTTTTTTTTTTAACAGAATATGGTAGTCGAGGCGTTTACAGGATTTATGACCTGTCATTGGTTGGGTTAAGCAATCGCTTTATGTTAACAAGACTCCCCATTCCGCCCTTCTTACGACCACCACGTCTGACAAATTTTTGAAAGATATGTTACTATGTTAAAAACACTTCACATTTTTTAGGTCAATCTACACTAGCGCCATCTATTAAGATTAGATTATTATTTAAGATTTGGGTAAAATCCAGTATTTGTCTACAAGTATTTGTATACTCGTACATTTAAAAAATAACAAATTACACAATTGATACATAAATAACATATGTTAGAGAAAGAATAAAAAAAGAAATAATGAACAGCAGGAGGCACAGCAGGGAAATCTTCTTCTTCTTCAAGTGCCCTGTCGGGTCCCCCCAACGTTGGCGATCACCTCGGCGAACCTGTCCCTGTCCTGCGCCGCTCGGAACAGCTCCTCTACACTTCGGATGCCGGTCCACTCCCTCACGGTTCGCAGCCAGGACATTTGTCTCCTTCCGGGCCCTCGGTGTCCCTCAACCTTTCCCTCCAATACCAAGGAGGGAAATAAGGAAATTTATTTAATATGTGGAACAAGGTGATGGTTTAGCCCCAACACTTTTTAACCTGAGTTTGGAATATGCCACAAGGAAAACTTACCACCTTAACACGAATCCCAACACATACTTTCATAGCAGCCAGATCAAAGGATATGCAGACGACCTTAACATTGTAGGAAGATCCCTAGCAGCCATACACGAAGTATTTGAGCCTTTAGAGACAGCAGCCAAGGAGGTGGGTTTAGAGATAAACGAAGAAAAGACACAAATAATGAAACAAACCAGGAATGCAACCCATAACTCAAGGCGAACCATCAGATTCAAGGACAGATACAACTTTAAGATGGTGGAGGACTTCACTTACCTGGGTTCGTCTATAACAAAAGAAAACGAAGATCACAAGGAAATCGAAAGAAGAATCACAATTGGTAACAAAACATTCTTCTCTCTACTACCAGCGCTCAAATCAAGAAACGTACACTGGAAAACCAAAATCACCCTGTATAAAACAATCATCCGAACAGTAGTGACCTATGGGTGTGAGGCGTGGACAATGACAGCGAAATCTGCAGAGCGACTGGATACTTTTGAGAGAAGGGTGCTGCGCAGAATTCTGGGGCCTGTGAATGACGGTGAAGGCTGGAGAGTGCGGCATAATGACGAGCTGTACAATATTTACAAAGCTCCCAGTCTCTCCACACAGGTCAGACTGAATAGACTGAGATGGGCCGGTCACGTGCAGAGGATGCCGTCATCGCGAACCCCAAAAAGATTGCTGGAGTGGCACCCAGGTGGTAGAAGACCAATTGGACGACCAAGGCTGCGATGGGAGGATGAAGTTGGGAGAGATGGAGCAAGATTGTTAAGAGTGTCAGATTGGAGGGTCGAAGCGGAGGACAGGAGGAGTTGGAGGCGAAGAATACTGGAGGCTAAGGCTCGATATGGACTGTAGGGCCATCGAAGAAGAAGAAGATGTGGAATAGGGAAGGTAACATAGGAAGTTTATACTATATATATTTTAGAGAAGAAAAAAAATGTAATTGAACTAAGAACGAGGCCCAACGTTGTGTAATTGGTGCGATAAACAGGGATGGGAGTAAGTATTAAAATATTCGAACTCACCATATCCTTGCTGGCCTCTCTGAGCTCGGTAGCCCATCCCATGTAAGCATAAAATCGTATAATATGGCAGGCCACGTTTCTGGGCCACGCAAACTCCGCGGCCTTGTAGTCCCAGGGGAAGCAGTGGTGATAGTTGTGGAAGCCTTCCCCCAACGTCATGAGGGTAACGCTGGGGGATTCTGTGGCTAGAATATTCCTAAAAGAGAAATTGATTACATATTGCATGGCAGTTTTTTTTAAAGTCATAGGGACTAGGAGGGAAGAGTCCCACCGCTTTCCCGAAGCTGTTACAGGCGGACGTCGCCTTTTGTCAGCTTCGCTCTATCAATCCCTAGGCCCGTTCCTCGTCCATGCGGGGCTTACATTACTGTATGGCAGTATATAATGGAGTTCTATTGCCAACCAATATTATTATTATTTTGTTGAATCGCTCTCTACACTGTTAAGGACATAGTGAGATGGGGAAGAAGCAGAAGGCGCTTTTAGAGAGACCACGTGGACCGCATGGAGAATATTTATAATTCCGGCATTTCTTTTAGGAATGCTCGGAACCAATTCTTTACAGCTTCGAAGAGATGGGGATCTCAGAACCCATTTCTTTAAATTAATCAGTGGATGTTTCGGTGTTGGTATTTTTGTCCCTGATAGATTTCTTCGACAGCGACAGCACAGATTGTTTTACCAACCGGCCACCAGAACCAATCTGCCTCTGGTGACACCGGTGAAAAGAGTAATTAGTCTGCTGAACGAGCTCTCCTCAGAGATCGACGTCTTTTATATTAGTGAAGGCACGTTCAGGGGACAAATACTCTTGACTTTAGAAAGTATCTTGTCTTCCTAATGTCGAACCATCTCCAATGCATTCTTAGTACTTTGTTGTATTTTTATAATATTTTACCTGTACTCAATAGATGCCTTAAACATTTTCCTGTTTGTAATGTCTTTTGAGTTAATAAACTGATTAGATTTGAAAAAAAATACGAGA
Organism: Lepidostoma basale; assembly: GCA_022606425.2. NCBI lineage: Eukaryota > Metazoa > Arthropoda > Insecta > Trichoptera > Lepidostomatidae > Lepidostoma > Lepidostoma basale. The sequence goes on along the minus strand of JAHDVF020000711.1, from coordinate 448,175 downwards.
ATTGCAAAAATTGTTAAGGATGAAAACCCAAGCAGCAAGAGATTACCAAGAAGGCCGCCGAAGAGATGGAGAGATGGCTGGACATCATCATCCCAGGACAGCCCACCGTCACAAACTGGTCATACGACCAAAACTAAGAGGAAGATCTCAGTTGAGAAAACAAAAACCATGACATTCTCAAAAGAACCCATAAATGACGGAATGCTTGGAACAGCTTGCGAAGTTAAGATATCTGAGTGTATATGCTGAGTCAAAATGATCTTGTCAGTGAAATAATGGGACAAGTTAACAAAGCTTCGGCGGAATCAGGTTGTCTCAAGGAAATCATATGGGAAAACAAGTATATGAGAACTAATAGTCGGGTCAAAATATACAAAATCTTCTTAAGGCCTATACTGACATACTCGTATAGCATTGAGACCAGAGCGGATACCATAAAAACGAAGGCTAAAGTGCGGAAGGCAGAGATGCGAACGCTGAAGATGATAGCAAGAAATACTCTTCGAGAAAGGGTGAGGAACACGGCTATCTGAGGAACACGAAATCTGCAAGGTGGAAGATGTCGTGAGACGAGGCAGAGGTTGGATCCCTCCAGAACTCCACACGCTGTGGTGCATCAGATTCCTGGCAGCTACCGTTCCCCCGGAAGACCACCAAAGAAAAGGAGGGATAGCTGGGAGTCAACCTCCCAAGATAGGCCAGCCTGATTACAGGAACAATCTAAAGATCTAAAAAAAGAAGAAGAAAAAGCTCTCTAAATCATTACAGCGCGAGCCAAATCGATGTCAATATAGCTATCATATTGATTCTCAAGACATCTGATAGGTAGCTTATCTATCGCAATTTTATTGTCACGTGAATTCTACACCAGACCAAAGACAATGTGACAATCACACTGCCATCTCTGAGAATCGAACCCGGGAACTTCGGTGTGGCAGTCGAAACATTTACCACTTGGCCACGAAGGTCGTCAGTTATACATAGAATAGAAGCCTGGAGCTGGCATAATAAGGATGAAAGTAGGATAGATGCCGTAGAAATGAAATCTCTGAGAAGAATATGCGGGAATAAAATACCTAACGATGAAAAAAGGAAGAAATTTCATCACAAGTAAAATTAAAAAAGGATCCCTGAGATGGTATGGGTATATGGAACGAATGTATGAGAGAAGATATTTAAAATTGTATGTCGTATACAAACAATGCGAGTGGAAAGACAAGTCGTGGAAAAATCGAGGAATGCATGGCACGACCAAATTAATCAAACCCTAAAATGCGGTCATACGTGAAGTCGGAAAAATCGACGAACGTACATGTCACGATGTATAATGTTTCTCCGAAGGGGTAAGCAGAGATGATGGATCTCCACACTGTTCTGTCCTGACATTAATCTGGAGCTTCTTGTACATTCATACATCGTAACATGCACTTCGATTTTACCGACATTGAGGGTGACCGTCTTTTAGTATTTGATTAATTTGTTTTTGCTATGCTTTCCTTGGTCTTCGCGGCTTCTTTTTCCACTCACACTGCTTGTATAGGATGTTTTTTTTAACATATAATACATATTCAAAATGATAATTTATTTAATAGATAATTTTATGCCATTATTGTTTAAATATGATTTCGGGCATATGAGCGCCACGGCTAGCTCGAATGAAGCGCAATCGTGAAGTCCAATTTTCGACAATTGTCGCCTTTGTGGATGCGTATTATCCACTAGAGTGTACGTGGTGCAAAAACGATCCATGGTCTTCCGAATAACTTGCTCTGATGGACGATTATGTCGACCGTAAAATGGACGCAGTGGCGAACCGAACTATGATTTTAAAAATAAATTTGCACACTTTGCAAGCGCTGTTTTGACGTTAATCTATTTGTGATAAAATGGCAAAATGTATTGACTACAAATCAACTATCAACTGTTAAATTGACAGTTTGTAGAAATAATGTTGTTTGTTTAAAAACCAAACCTTTAAAAAAAACACTCTATATATAATATTTTAACTATTCTTTTCTCATCCGTTCGTTCCATATATCCTAACTATCTTAATGATAATTTACTGACGATGCAAGGATAAAAAAATATGTATACTCACTTATTGTACGGCTTTTTTCCATATAGATGCGCAAGACTATTTACTGTCCACGTCATATTTAGTACGCAGACGATTCGTGTGAAGAAACAGACGATCACGGATGTCCACAGTGTTTCCCCCCAGAACACAACAGGTATGAGAGTGAAGATAGTGGAAAGTATAATATAAAACGTTTTGTAATATCTGAAAGAAAGAACAACTAGTTATCTTCTGTAAACACATTCATTAAGGCGTTAACACTGTGGAATTCCATAATAACGATTTTTTTACAACGACAAACCATCACGCCGCTTCCTAGAGAATGGACCGCCACACTACTCTATCCTGACACATCTCTCTAGTTTCCCCCACATTCCATACAACGAGTCATACACGCACGTCGATTCCTCCGACTCCTAACATGACCAACCTTGAAAATTTGATTAATTTGATCATGACATGTTTTTCGCTGTCTACCTCGAATCAGTACTCCATTAACATCGTTAACATGCATGCGCTGCATATGTCCGAACCAACGCAGCGATCCTTTCATAATTAAAATAATAATAAAAATAATGTCCGGATCGTCCAGCTGACGACAAGTGCACCATCTAAAATAACATTATGTGCTAAATTATTTTTATATATTATTTTATTTTATATGATTGTATTTTATATAATTTGTTTTAGATTTATTTTGTAGACGTTGAACGATCAAAGAGTGCGCGGGAGATGCCTATTGGTGGCGATGAGGTTCGCAACCCATCACACCGCGTCTCTCGCGGTGGCGAAAAGAGAAGGATGGAGTGCCGCATCGATTAAAGTGTAAAGTGTGGCAGTCCATTCTTTCTGCCTACCCTCTCGAGGAGACGGCGTGATGGTTAGTAAGTTTTTTAGTTAGTTATAAAAATAATATGTATATAATGAAAATAAATAAAAATTATTAAGAATTTTTCTGTTTATTTTTAGTGTAAAATCTACTTATTAATCTTCTGGTCTTATTATATATATAGACCGGTTTCGGCAGCTCACCATAAGATGGCAGCGAGCTGCCGAAACCGGTCGAAGACGAAAATTAATAAGTAGATTTTACACTAAAAATAAACATAGAAAAATTCTTAATAAATTTTTTTTATTTTCATTATTTACAATGAACTTCTACCAAGAAATTTCAATCAACAACATCAATAATTTAATAATATGTATGTAAAATAATAATAAAAAATAATGTATGTATATTTGCAACCAAGGGGGGACCCAGACCACATTTAAGCTACGCTACTCTCCCTCATACAACAGCAAAAGAAAATACACAATTGAAACATAAATATATTAGAGAAAGAATAAAAAGTAAATAACGCACAGCAGGAGGCACAGGAGGGAGGGAGGAGATGAAATGCAGGATGGGGGAAATAAGGAAATTTATTGTGGAATAGGGAAGGTAACATAGGAAATTTATACTATATATATTTAAAAAAAGAAAAATAATGCAAATGTTCTGATTTTTAAAATTGGGTTTGGTTCATGTGGTGCGGTGCTTCTGTAAATTTGAAGATACTCGTATTTCGTGTTTAAGTGAATTGTTTTGGTCAATTTAACTGTTGCCGCACTTTATAATAGTTAATTGTGACACGCAATACGTTTGTACTGTTTTGCTGTTAAAATTATGTTAGTTTTATCGTTTTTATAAAGAATTTTGACAGGTGTAAAAATAAACTTTTCATTTGTTCCAATGACAATTTGAATAATTTCTTCAATGTTATTTTAAAGTTCTTGCTGGTTAAGTGCCTTATTACAGATAATTTAAAAAATGGTGGATACGTGTAACATAAATTAAATAAACACAAAAGTCCGGATCGTCCATGTCAACATGTGTAACATCGAAAAAAACATTATGTGCTATTACATTATGTGCTAAATTAAAAAAACAGTGGATACGTGGAACATAAATTAAATAGACAATATGTGCACCGTCTAAAAAGAACATTTTGTGTTAAATTGTTTTTATTTTGTTATTTTATTTTATATCATTGTATTTTATATTATTTGTTTTAGATTTATTTTGTTCGCAACCCATCACACCGCGTCTCCCTCGGGGCGAAAAGAGAAGGATGGAGTGCCGCATCAGTAAAAGTGTGACAGTCCATTCTTTCTGCCTACCCTTTCGGGGAGACGGCGAGATGGTTAGTTAGTTAGTTAGTTAGAAAAATAATGCAATTGAACCAAGAAGGACGAGGAAGATGCCCGGCATTGCGGGTCTTTTTTTAAAAAAAATTTACGAGTATTTCAACAAGTGGATGTTCTGCTTTTATTTAACTTACGGTTTTCTATCTAGCTAGCTACTGAAGTCGGGATCTGCAAGGGACAATCTATGGTGGACCAAAAAGAACTTCTCAGCATTTGCTCTTGTGGAGAGGAAACCACCTAAAACTCTCCAGGAGAAGCCGGCCTGTTGACTGTTGTCATCAGGCCTTTCGTTCCACTAGAAGAGTGTACGGCATTTTGTTCCCTAGATTGGTTTATGATACCAATGTCCTGAATGATCTTAATCATAAATGACACGATCTCTCGTGCCAACTCTTTTTGTGGCATTGCGGGTCGTTCTCCCCTCCCCCCAGCAAGATAATCGGCACCCCCTCAAAGGGGGTGAGTGACTTCACAAAACGGCAACGTCTGTCCGAGGTTAAAAAAAATAAACAAGAAATAATAAACAATAATAACAATACTTACTCTTTCTGTAGCATGATAACCGGGTCCTCTTCTAAGTCGGACATGTCGATGGTCTTTGCAGCTGCTCTCACCATTGGGTGCTTCTTGGTCATGAGCCAGCCGATGTGTGAAAAGAAGAACCCGCGGGTGGCATTGTGAGGATCTGCGTCTGTGTCTGTGAAACGATGATGTTGACGATGATCCCTGACCCACACCCACAGGCAGTTCTGAAACAGTTAAGAATTCGTTTTTACGTTTTTTCATTATTAAAAATAATAAAAAAATTATTGTGATGTGTTAGTCTTAAGTTTGGAACCCCAGTGCTAGTTTATATAAAATTGTATTTTTTAGTTTAATGTGTAATTATATAGAAAAGTAATGTCGTAGATAGTAAGTGTGTGCGGGAGATATGCCGACAGGTGTCGATGAGGTCCGCAACCCATCACGCCGCGTCTCCCGCGGAGGCGAACAGAGGAGAGTGGAATGCCGCATTGGAACGTTAAATATTAGAGGGGGTATGAAGGAAAAGATGAATGAGATGTGTGTAGAGATAGAAAATAAGAGGTTAGATATTTTATGTGTGACTGAATGCATGATGAAAGAGTGTGGATCCAAGGAGCATGCAGATAAGCTTGTTCTGTGGTCGGGAGTACCTAAAGACCACAGAGCATGTCAGGGCGTGGCGGCGGTGCTAGCTCCAAGGATGATAGAATGTATGAAAGGGTATGAATGTGTTAGTTCAAGACTCATGTGGATTCGCTTCAAGATCGGGTTAACGAGAGTATTCCTGTTAATTGGTTATGCTCCCGTCAACAACGAAAATGAGGCGATTAAGGATGAGTTTTGGGATAAGGTGAGCGAGACATTGATGTGCAAGAAAGACAATGAAAAATTAATAATTGCAGGTGATATGAATGGTTGGGTGGGAATTCGAAGGAGTGGATATGATGATTGCCTGGGAAGGTTTGGTGATAGAAGAATAAATGACAATGGAAGGAGACTGCTTGGAGTATGCATGGAATGGAGTCTCTTTGTGTCGAACTCCTTTTTCGATCATAAGAGAATCCATCAATATACTTGGGAAAGAGGAAACGAAAGGTCTATTATAGATTACGTCATTGTAGACTCTAGATTGCGGGCGGATACTGTGGATACGAGGGTTTTCAGGGGAGCCGAAATGGAAACGGATCACTTTTTAGTGGTGGCAAAAGTGATCTTATTCCGGGGATGGCGAACCAGAAGAAGCAAAACAGTGGCCGCACCAACTCGAGTCAAAGTTGAAAAACTACAAAACAATGACGTAAGAGATAATTTCGTGAGAAAAGTGAACGAAAGATTGAGTGAGCGTGATGTAAGTGTGTTGAATGTTGACGATACCTGGGAGTATTTAAAGGGAAGTTTGTGTGAAGCAGCGAAAGAATCGTGTGGTGTATGTGTACAAGGAAGAAGGAAAGGGGATGCGTGGTGGAATAATGACGTAAAGAGTGCAGTTAAAGAGAAGAAGGATGCTTGGTTGAATATGCTTTCGATAAATAAGAATGACAAAAGTAAGTATAAAAGTGCAAAAAATTCGTATAAGGCATGCAAGAAGAGAGTGAAGTCGGTAGTGAAAGCGCGAAAAGAAAAGCTGAAGAAGGAAGAAGGGCTCAAAATGACAAACAACTTCCAGGACAATATAAAAATGTTTTGGAAGGAAGTGAAGAAAGCCCGAAATCCTCCTGAAAGCGGATGTGTGAAAGCAATTTTGGATAGTGAGGGAAGAATGTTAACGGAAAGTAAGATCGTACAAGAAAGATGGATGGAGTATTTTAAGGAAATGTATGGTGGTGATATAAGTGTTGACGAAAGCATTAGAACTGGTGGTAATCGCGATTGGTATAAATGACAATACAGAAAAAATAAGTATGAATGAGATTAAAAGATCTGTGAAAGCAATGAAAAGTGGAAAAGCTGTAGGGTATGACTGCATCGCTATAGAATTTATCAAAAACGGCGGCGAAGTAGTTTCCGCATGGATATGTAAACTGTTCAACCAATGCTTGGAGGAGGGATATACCTCCACTCGACTGGAGGAGAGCAGTTATCTTGCCTCTGTACAAAGGAAAAGGATCCCATATGGATTGTGGAAACTACAGAGCTATTAGTATTTTGAGTGTTGTTGGTAAAATCTATGGCAGAATTTTAATAGAAAGAGTAAGAAAGACGACGAGTGATAGAGTTTGGGATGTGCAAGGCGCCTTTATGAATGGCAGAGGATGTATGGATCAAATTTTTGCACTTCGTACAGTGACAGAGAAGTTTCTGGCCAAAAACCGTAAACTCTTCTGTGCGTTTGTCGATTTGCAAAAAGCATATGATCGCGTAGATAGAGGTAAACTGTGGGAAATATTGTCGGAATATGGAATAAACACAAAACTGATCACGGCAATTACATCGCTGTACACAGAAAGCACTGCTAGTGTCAGAGTAAATGGGGATCTTACAGCCTGGTTTGATATCAATAAAGGTGTCAAACAGGGGTGTGTAATGTCTCCATGGTTGTTTAATCTATATATGGATAAGTGTATGAAAGAGCTGAAAGGGTTGGAAGCAGGTGCAAAAATGGAAGGTGTGGCAGTAAGCTGTTTGTTGTATGCGGACGACGCTGTGCTACTTGCAGACAACGAGCACGAACTGCAAGCCCTGGTGTCTAGTATGTATGAGGTATGCAAGCGATACGATTTGATGATGAATGTGAATAAGTCTAAGGTAATGATTTTCGAAAAAGAAGGAAGCATGACAGTCTGCAACATTAGTGTAAACGGTGAAAATCTGGAACAAGTGGATGAATTTGTTTATTTAGGAAGTATGTTTACAAAGGATGGGAGGGTGGAGAAGGATATTGAAAGAAGGGTTGGGGCAGGCAACAGAATAAATGGTGCACTTAAAGTTGTCATCGCAAACAAAAGCCTATCCAAAAAAGCCAAGATGGCAGTGCACAATGGTGTTCTTGTGCCGACCCTTATGTATGGAAGTGAAGCATGGAACTGGCAAAAGAAGGATGAAAGTAGAATAAATGCAGTAGAAATGAGATCTCTCAGACGAATGTGTGGCAAATCTGTATTTGATAGAGTGACAAATGCAAGTATAAGAAGTGAATGTGGTGCGAATGAAAGTGTTATGAACAAAATAAGGAAAGGGTCATTAAGATGGTTTGGACACATGGAAAGAATGAGTGAAGACAGAATGGTAAAGAAGGTATATGTAAACGGCGTGAACGGAGCTAGTAATAGAGGAAGGCCGAGGAAAACGTGGCACGATCAAATCAAACAAATATTGAAAAGTTAATAAAAAATTTATGTATAAAAATATTTGTAGACAAATACTGGATTTTACCCATTACGGGTGTATCAAGACCTATGTATGGAGTATCTTGAGGTACGGCTGCGAGACATGGTGCCTATCCGAAAGAGATAAGCGGAGACTAGAGGCTTTTGAGATGTGGTCCTATAGAAGACTATTAGGAATTTCCTGGAGAGACCACATCACGAATGAGGAAGTTCTTCAAGAAATCGAAGGAGGAAGGCACCTGCTCAGGACCTTGTCCGAAAGGCGTGCAAGATGGATCGGCCATGTAATACGTCAAGAAGATCTCTTGCATTCCATAATGAAGGGTATGACCGAGACTCTAGGGGACGCCCACGCCGAGAGTACCTGGAGGACCTGTTGGTGGACGTGCGCTGCTCATCATATGCAGATTTCAAAAGAACCGCACAAGACAGGGAAGAATAGAAGAAATTGCTGCAAACCAATCCCAGGATTGAAACTTTCTAACTTACTAATCATTAAGAATTAACATAATTAATAATTAATTCCTTATGATAAATATACCCGTAATAGGTAAAATCCAGTATTTGTATACATTAAAAAAAATGTTGTATAAAAACCGGTCAAAAATTAAAAAAAGCATATAAAAATTGGAGTTTTCTCCAGGCGTTATCTGGTAATATGTGATAATTGGGTTGATAGCCTTTCATATTACATTAATAAAGATTTTCTGCTTAATGCTTACCTCTGGTCTCAATAGATGGCGCTAGTATATATAACTAAAATATGTGAAAGGTTTCTCAACATGGTAGCATATATACAAATTTTAAATCAGACCAAAGACTTATATAACAATCATATTGCCATTGCCGGGAATCGAACCCGGGACCTTCGGGGGGCAGTCAAAGCACTAATCAATCGAAAGCGAAGGTCGTCTTGGGTATATCTCAGGATTTGAATAAATATAATTACACTTAGTATTACAATGAGATCTCTTAGACGAATGTGTAGATACTATGTGTATGATAGAGTGTCGAATGAAAACATAAGAAGTGAATGCGGTGCGAACGATGGTGTTATGAACAAAATAATGAAAGGATCATTAAGATGGTTTGGACATGTGGAAAGAATGAATGAAGAAAAAATGGTAAAAAAAATTATATGTTAACGATGTTAATGGAACCAGAAATAGAGGAAGACCGAGGAAAACGTGGCACAATCAAATATTGAATGTCGGCCATGTGAGGAGTCAGAGAAATCGACGCGCGTGCATGACACGATGAATGAATGTGGAGGAAGTGAGAGAAATATGTCTGGAAAGAAAAGTGTAGCAGCCCATTCTTTCTGCCTATCCCTTCGGGGAAAGAGCGTGATGGTTAGTTAGTTAGTTAGTATCAGTACCTACTAATAATCACTCTACACTTGTGAAATAATTTTTTGAAAATCTGAAAAGTGGAAAAAAGTGTTTTAATTCTTGAAAAAATCGACCCTTGTTATCATAAAAAGAATATACCTACATTATTAACACTATTCATATTTTTATATACTTTACCTGCATTATATTATATTTTAATGATTTAAGTTTAGAACAGTTTAAGGTGACCCCATTCATGACAAATATACGGATTCTTCTTCTTCATCTTCACTTTTGGTGGACTCAGGAGTCTGTTATTTCAGACGGGTTCTCTTGAGACGCTGAAGTCCAGCTTTCTCTCCACCGTTTCGGGGGTCTACTTGGTCGGCGTTGTCTGTTTGGCCTTCCATGGAGAGCTATGTATGGTATCCTATTTGAGCTCATTCTTTCTACATGTTGATGCCAGTATCGCCGTCTTTGACGTCTCCATCTGACCACATCTTCGACCTAGCAGATTTCTCGGATTGCTGTATTCTTAACTCGATCACGTAGGGTTTTGCCAGCTATAGCGCGGAGTGTTTTCATCTCGGTTGTCATGAGCATGCTCTTTGTCTTGATAGTGTCTGCCCTCGATTCAATGCCATATGTGAGGAGCCCAAGTTGGACGAACGTTTAACTATTTCATTTGTTTTGGGAATGCTCGATACCAATTCTCTGCAGCTTCGAAGAGGTGGACATCTGCAGGTTATTGACCTCGCAGGCAAAGTACGAAATGCATGCCCCACATAAGTGGACGCAATGGACTTCGACTGCTGTACCAGCATATTTCATGATGAAATACATTGCACGAACAACCGAAAACACCTGACGCTACACCTACATTGCATGGACAAAAGTGATGAATCAGGGCCCGGATTCATTCACACAGGTCACTAGAGGTTGTCCAGCAGAGCATCGTGTGCAAAGGAAGCAAAGCATATAAAAGAGGTACATCCGACCACCTGATACGTCAGTCAGTATTACGGCTTCTATCCGACACGAGTCTCCGTTAATAAATCTACCCCATAAGGGGTCTCGGACTCCCTTCCGCTGACCTACGAAGCCACGCTACTACGTCATTCCTTCTTGCGACTTCTAACAAACACGAGTCTACGTTGTCAAGTCTACGTACGAGGAACCTCTGACTCTCTCCCTCCGAGCTACGCTACTATCTACACTGCTACGCCACGTAACTTCCGACGAGTCTTCGCTCCAGCTGACCGACAATACCGCCCAGCGTGTCATCATCCTCTACTGCTCACCGCCCGGACTCTACCACCGTTGCTGACAACAACCGCGCACCGTTACTGATCTTCGTCACCCGCTGTTCCACTCTGACACCAATGTATCGCCACCGACAATCAAAAATAAACGCTGAAACTTCCACTGCTTTTAACTCTCACCACATCCCCCAAACATCTAATAACCCATTTCTTTAGATTAATCGGGGAATACTTCGAGAACTCGGCCATACTGGGGGATGTTGGTCTTTTTGTCCCCGATAGATATCTCCGACAGCGACAGCACAGACTGTTTTACCTACCGGCCGCCAGAACTAATCTGCCTCTGGTGACACCGGTGGGAAGAGAAATTAGTCTGCTCAACGCGGTCTCCTCGGAGATGGACGTCTTTAATATTAGTGAAGGTACGTTCAGGGGACAAATACTCTTGATTTTAGAAAGTATCTTGCCTTCCTAATGTCGAACCATCACTAATGCGTTCCTGGTATTATGTTGTATGTGTATAATATTTGACCTGTACTCAATAGATGGCTTAAACATTTCTGCTGTTTGCAATGTATTTTGAGTAAATAAACTGATTTGATTTGATATTTACCTGGCTGGATACCGTTTGAATCATCAAGTAATACAGAGATAAAGAGGGGTTGGCCTTAAAGCTTCTGTGAGAGAAGAGGCGATGAGATCCAACAGTCACCCCTGTCCCTGACCATATTACTAAAAAGACAGCTGAAACAGAAACAAAATAATAAACCAATCTACAAAGGCTGATTTTAGTCAGATGACAATGGTAATTAAAAAATGATATTAGAGCAGATTACTTCAGTTGGGAGGCATACTGTATCCGATTTATAATTCTTCTTCTTCTTCTTCCTTGTTGTAGACCTATGTGGTCTGTTCTCTAGAGTATTGCTCCTCCTGTGAGATAGATTCCCAGCTGTCCTTCCATCTTTTAGGAGGTCTTCCACGGGAACGAGTCCCATGAGGCTGATTATGTAATGGGCCATGGTACCAGTCCCTTCCCGTACCATCTTATAATATCCCAACCTCATATATCTCTCTTATTCTGGTGTATATAATATAAGGACTGGAAGGGTTTTCAGAGATCCCAATGTGCTCAGAGTACAATACAATTCATTGGTTCGGAGCAGACTCGAAAGTGGTTCTGTGAGATGGAGTCCGCACGAGGCGAGATATTCCCTTATGCTGGAGAGGGTTCAGAAAAAAATTCTGAGGTATCTCATGAAAGAGTATGGTAGCTATCCATGGGTCTATCCCACAGCGTTTCTTTTGGGAATGTTGGGGTCTAATAACCCATTTCTTTAGATTAATTAGGGGATATTTTGAAAACTCAGCCGTGCTGGAGGGTGTAGGTCTTTTTGTTCCCGACAGATATCACTGACAGCGCCAGCATAGATTGTTCTTTCTTCCGGCCGCAAGAACCAACCTGCTTCTAATAATGCCGGTGGGAAGAGCTGTCTGCTGAACAAGATTACCTCGGAGATCGACGTCTTTCATATTAGTGAAAGTACGTTCAGAAGAAAAATACTCTTAACTTTAGAGAGTATCTTGTCTTGCTAAAGTTCAACCATCTCTCGTGCGTTCCTGATTCTTTACCCTTTCTCAAATAGATGCCTTAAACTGTTATTATGTTTGTAAAATCTTTTGAGTGAATAAATAAAGTGATAAAACTGAAAACTGAAAGAGTTTTACTTACTATAGATGACTGTCGCTCGTTTGGCGTCAGTAAATAATAAATAGAATCCATAAAGAGTAATAATGTGAAGAATCAAAAATCCAATTGCATTCGTCCAAACGATTTCTCTTTTGAAATTGAAATCCGTTCCGCAATTGATCCAAGGGTAGGTGGGTTTTCCGTCTTTATTTATGTTTTGTTCTGCTTTATCGCAATAATCGTACGGAATGACGTCATCGCATTTTTCATTATTAATTTTTTCATTTTGAACAAAATCTTCTTCGTTTTTCTTGGGATCTTTTGAAAAAAAATCCCGTGCAGCCATTATGTTGTGTTTTGGTTCATCGCTACCGAAAGAGTGCTCCATCTAAAAATATATTAAAATATGTGCTAATTTTCATGAATCGAAACTTAACTAATTTTATATATATTTTCTCTTAAATAAAAATCTGATGTGTAAAAGCGAAGCATGGAACTGGCAGAAGAAGGATGAGGTCCCTAAAGGCCGTGCCACACTGTTTGAAACAAGCTCTCCACAGGGGTGACCTTGGCGGAGAGCTGTGGAGCCCACGGTTGGTGTAGCGTCTACATACTGTTGTAAACAAGCTCTCCACAGGGGTCACCTTTGTGGAGCCCACAGTTGGTGTGGCATCCACAGTAGACACCATTTTCGTTCAATACGCCCACACTCCCCCGATGCGATGCCGCAATGCAACTGACCTTGACTGGTGGAATGTGGAGCGTCCACATTGTGGAATGCGTGTTTACAACGGCGGGATCCACACGCTACTATGCGCGTCCATCCACAAAGGTTGTTGAAGGTCAAACGAATTTTTGTTTCAAACAAGTGTCTACACAATTTTAAACCGCCGGTGGAGACCGATGTGGAGAGCTTGTTTAAAACAGTGTGGCACGGCTTTTAGACGTATGTGTGGTAGAACGATATACGACAGAATATCAAATGCTGATATAAGAAAGGAATGTAGAGCGGAAGAAGGTTTTATGAATAAAATTATGAAAGGATCGCTGCGTTGGTTCGGACATATGGAGCGCATGGATGGAGAAATAATGGTTAAGAAAGTATACGTTAATGATGTAAATGGAGTACGGAGTCGAGGCAGACCGAGGAAACCATTGCATGACCAAATTAATCAAATTTTAAAGGTTGGTCATGTTAGAAGTCGGAAGTATCGACGTGCGTGTATGACTCGCTGTATGAATGTAGAGGAACTTAGAGAGGTGTGCCAGGGTAGAGTTGTGTGCCAGTCCATTCTCTCTGCCTACCCCTGCGGGGAAACGGCGTGATGGTTTGTTTGTTTAAAAATCTAATTTAAATCAAGCGTCAACCAACAAGAAATCTTCCACAATTTGCATTTCTCAAGCACCTTTCAATACGACCTTCAGAACCAACCTGCCAATGGTTATGGCTGTGGGTAGAGCAATTTCATAAAAATAAAAAAATCAAACACGATTCGGACACACATGCAGTGGTATATGATAAATATTAGAAATATTACATCGGAAACACAAAGTTATGGTGAATATAAAAAAAATAAACTAACGTGTTTTTTTTTTAATAAAAATTCAATTGGACATTTTTCTCAGTGTTCTAATTACTATGGCATTTATCCTACATTGTTTTGCCAGCTCCAGGCTTCACTTTCATACAAAAGGGTTGGTACTAGAACTCCATTATGTATTGCCGTCTTTGCATCAGTGTATATATTTTTTCAATACAAATTTCCATACAAATATTAGTAAAATTTTTGATTTGTAAAAAAAATTGCTAAAGCAATGAAAGGTTCGAAAATTTATTAATTTATGAAGTTAATTAGAGCTCGATTAATAACAAAAATATGCCTATGACGACCGGGGTATCCCATTTAGTAAAGTGTATAAATTAGAAAATGATCAGCTCAGGAATAACCTCAGAAATAGTCCACACACACATACAAAATTGCCTTTTATTTATACTTACGTTTTTAATAGATTTTCAACTTTAAATGTAACACTAGACACCTAATTATAACACTAATGAACTAAACAAAACTGAATGATTTCGGATGATTCTTTTGTTTTATATAGTATTTCATTTAGGCCAATCAAAGAAAACGACGTACAAAGCATTATTTTGTCATTGTCCAATCGATTGTTCTTTGAAATTGAATTGTTTCACACTTCCAAAGTTCTACGCACCTTTAGAATCAAAGAGAATAAATTTAAAGGGAGTATTGCTACTGCATTTCGCAACTCTAATACTGCGTTTTTTTCCCTTCAGTTTTTATAATACTAATTAGAAATCATAGTACCTATAGGGAACGCCGTAGAAATGAGATCACTAAGAAGAATATGCGGGAAAACGTTGTATGATAGAATACCGAACGATGAAATAAGAAAGAAATATAAGGCAGATGACTGCTCATGGATAAAATTAAAAAAAGGATCCCTAGTCTAAAGTTATGGTATTTGAAAAGGAAGAATGTATGACGGATTGTGACATAAGTGTGAACGGTCAGAAATTAGAGCAAGTTACCGAATTTATTTATCTGGGAAGCATGTTTACAAGAGATGGAAGAATGGAGAAAGATATCAGAAGAAGGGTTGGAGCTAGAAACAAAATAAATGACGCACTAAAAGTCATTACTGCAAATAAAAATATATCGACTGAAGCAAAGATGGCAATGCACAATGGAGTTCTAGTGCCGACCCTTATGTATGGACGTGAAGCTTGGAGTTGGCAGAAGAAGGATGAAAGTAGGATAAATGCCGTAGAAATGAGGTCACTAAGATGAATGTGCTGAAAAACAATGTATGATAGAATATCTAATGATGAAGTAAGAAAATAATGTAAGGCGTATGAATGTGTCCTAGATAAAATTAAGAAAGGGTCACTAAGATGGTTTGGACATATGGAACGAATGGATGAGATTAGAATGGTTAAAAAGTTGTACACAAGCAGCGTGAGTGGAAAAAGGAGCCGAGGAAGACCGAAGAAAACATGGCATGACCAAATTAATCAATTACTAAAAGGCGGTCACATTCGAAGTCGGAATAATCGACGTGTGTACATGGTACGATGTATGAATGTAGAGGAATCCCGAGAGTATGTCAGGACAGAACATTGTGGCGATCCATTTTCTCTGCCTATCCCTCCAGGGAAATAGCGTGATGGTTAGTTAGTTAGTTAGTACCTATGTACTCGTATATTCCTTTTTTTCTCTATGTCCCACCGTATATGCAATTTACAAAAATGCACTTAAAATATTCCTAACTAACTAACTAACCATCACGCCGTTTCCCCGGAGGGGTAGGCAGAGAGGATGGATCACCACATTGTTCTATCCTGACATAACTCTCGCGCCACTTCTATATTCACACATCGTGACATGCAAGTTCGTCGATTGTTCCTACTTCGAACATGGCCTCCTTTCAGTAATCGATTAATTTGGTCATGCCATGTCTTCTTTGGCCTTCTTCGACTTCTTTTCCATTCTCACTACTTGTATATATATTTTTAACCATTCTTCCCTCATCCATTCGTTCCGTATGTCCAAACCATCTTATTGACCCTTTCTTGATTTTATTTATCACGCATTCATCCGCTTTACATTCCTTTCTTACTTCATCATTAGTTATTCTATCATACATTGTTTTTCCGTACATCCTTCTTAGAGACCCCTTTTTACGGAATTTATCCTACTTTCATTCTTCTTCTGCCAACTCCAAGCTTCACTTTCATACATAATGGTCGGTAATAGAACTCCATTGTGCACTGCCATCTTTGCTTCAGTCGATATAATTCTATTTGCGGTAATGACTTTGAGTGCACCATTTATTTTGTTTCCAGCTCAAACCCTTCTTCCGATATCTTTCTCCATTTTTCCATCTCTTGTAAACATGCTTCCCAGGTAGACAAATTCGGTAACTTGCTCTAATTCCTCACCGTTCGCACTTATGTCACAATATGTCATACATTCATCCTTTTCACATACCATAATTTTAGATTTTGACACGTTCATCACAAGGTAATACTTATTGCATACTTCGTACATTCCTGACACTAGGACTTGTAGATCGTCCATGCTGTAAAATATTCCTAACAAAATATATAAAGGGACACGGGATTATATGGGAAGCCAACTCATAGACACATGACAGCGGGAAATGAAAGAAAGGATAGAGGAAACAAATCCGAAATGGGGTAAAGACGCCCAACTTTATTATATAGCGGACACGATACAGGTCTAGGGAACAGGACATTATGAAACACTATTTTTTTTTCTTTCTCCGGAGCTATAATCCTTGGTGGGTCTCAGACTCCTCCAAGAAACGAATTTCTTGAAGTTTCGTAACGTTTGTTGTTTTACGAGGTTGGGTTGTTGGCCTAACGTTCATCCCCCTCACTAGGAGGACCAGGGTTTTTCTATAGGGGTGTTCCTTCCCTTCCTTCCTTTCCTTTCTTTCCAATCCTACCCTTATACCTGGGACACAATATTCAATTGGGCCGAGATAACCAAACCGCAGAGCTAAAAATAAGAATTGGACTAAGCTCGGCAGCTTTCGAAAACATGAGTTACATCCTTAAAAACCGGAAAATACCAATCAACCTGAAACGAAAAGTCTATGAAGCCTGCGTTCTGCCAGTTGGTACTTATGGTCTTGAAACTGTTACAATGTCCAAACAAAGTGACGAGAAACTACGAGTGACCCAAAGAGCCATGTTAGGAATAAGCCTAAGAGACAGAGTCAGAAACGATACGGTGAGAGAAAAAACAAGGTACCTGACATGGGTGGCGACTCTAAAATGGCAATGGGCAGGTCACGTAGCCAGAAGCTCAGATGAAAAGTGGACAAGAAAACTGCTTACTTGGAGACTGTGGACGGTAAAGAGAACCGCAACTCCGGTGGAAGGATGATCTGAACAGACACGTCGGAATAACCTGGATGCAGTCTGCACAGGACAGAGTGACATGGAAGCGAATGGAGGAGGCCTTTGTCCAGGAGTGGACGGGAATAGGCTGAGGTAGAAGAAGAAGAAGAATTTATTTCCCTTAGCTGGAGATGACCGGTTTTGTGGCGCCGAAAATCGCCATTCGCTCTCTCTCTGTAAGCTGTGGCACATCAACATATGAGTACGTCCAATATGCCACACCTAGGGTTTGCGGGATCATAAAGATTACACGTGGACCCCAGAGAGTCGGACTAATGGTAGTGTTGCTGATGTTATGCAACTATGGCGTTTCATGGCATTTACTGGTACACATACCTTCCAGCACGCTAATCTTGATCCGCCACTGTGCGTTAACACTTGATTGAAAGTATATATAATCTGTTCACAATCTAAATTAATTAGAAAACCCAATGGACCGAGGTTTAAACTCAATATGTGTAGATAATTGATCCGTTGGAGAATTCGTAATCAAACGTCATTAAGAAAAAATGAGAATTAAATTGATTTTTTTCAGTTGATCTACCACTATTTAGTATTGAATTAAACATCATGGGTTTACGTTCCGTTGCATTCTTATCAATTGTGCTTTTTGCGTTGCGTGGAGTAAGTAAGAGTTATAAATAACTAACTAGCACGCCGTCTTCCCGAAGGGGTAGGCAGAAATAATGAACCTATGTACTGTTTTTTCCTGACATGCTTATCTTGATTCCTCTTCTTCTTCTTCCTCCTAGCCTTCCCTCCACTGCTGGATGTAGGCCTTTTCCATCTGTCTCCATTTTTATCTATCCTGTGCCGCTTCAATCCATTTTTTCCCGGCGACCACAACAATATCGTCGGCCCATCTCTTCTGTGACCGACCGACACCCCTTTTGTTTTCCCATAGCCTCCACTATAAGACTTTGGGAGTCCATCTTGAACTTGGCTGTTTGGCTACGTGTCCTGCCCATTACCATTTCAATTTTGCGATCCGATCCATGATATCGAAGACTTTTGTTCGGCGTCTGATTTCTGTATTTGTAATTCTATTACTCAGACTTATGCCCAACATTTGCCGCTCCATGGATCGTTGCGCGCATTTCAATTTGTGGACAGTATTTATGGTCAGGGACATTGTTTCCAAACCATATGTCATCACAGGCAAGATGCATGCTTCGTAAAAAAAAAATCAATAACAATTTAATAGAAGTTTAATAAGAAAATTGTAATTGTAGGGGAGATGTAGGTAATGGGAGTCACTTAAGCGAGAATTGAAAAAAAAAAAAACTATTAGTTAACTATTTATTGCTTAAGCCTTATTATAAACTTTAGTTATTAAACTATTAATTGAGATCACCTTTGATCACTTTGGCTTTTTACTTTTGGAACAATAATCATTTAAAAAAAAAACAGGTTTGACCACCATTGCCCACATCTGTTGGCAATGGTGATCAGCATGTTGGCAATGGGGGTCAACACAAATCGTACACATAATTGCAAGCTGAGTCCCACCCAGTGCAATCTGAATGAGCCCAAAGTCCACATGAAGTGCATCGGAACCGTATCTCATTATCTCGCCCGAATTCGCCGCATACAAGACATTGGTTGTCAGAATCTTCTGCATCATCGTTTTTGTCGTCCTGGTACAAGTCATTAGTGTTCATATCTGACGCTGAAGTATTGTTCGATTCCTGCAGAATTTTCTTCTTGATCTATTTTTTTCGCGTACCTCTTCTGAAGACTCGAAAATGGGATGTTCATTGTTTTCGCGGCTTTTCTTATTAAATAACCTTGTTCATCGATGAGCTCCACGGCCTTTTTCAGGTTAGCTATAGACCAGTTAGCCTTATTTGTCTTTCTAGGACGAACGTTCGGTATCTACAAACCAAAAATAAGATTATTTTATCGAAGACAGGAAATGTTAACAATAAGGGTCACCTGACTCCGATTGCCTACATCGGTAAAAAAGAGAAAAAACCTACCTTGACATAAAAGTAAAAGTGATAGTGGTAAAATGAGTTTGAAATCATGATCTAAAATGCTTTAGTCATTAAATATCACAAGCGCAAAAAGAAACACTCAGTAGTTTGATCCTTACCTTCGGATTTGTCCACTCGAAAAATTAGATCAGAAGGGCCCGAAAACTTGTTACGTCTACCACTCTCTAGCACGTGATGCGAACTGAGTAAGCTGCCTACCGCGGATGTTACCGGCAAACAGCTAGCGTATGACGTCACTGAAACCGCCATCACGCGTATTGTTTTCGAATTAAAGAGGTGACTCCCATTGCCAACTGACTCCCATTGCCTACATCTCCCCTACATACGTGCATACACATACAAACAATACATTTAATTATTGTGGCTTGAAAAAATCAGTTATATGGGCCTGTTTTACACGCTGAAAATGTTGCACAACTCTTCGCGAGATTTATCGAAGTCAAATTCTTGGATTAGTTTCAGTTTCGAGCTCAAATCTAGGCCGTTATATTTACGTTTGTGAAACATTGCGATCTAAAATGGACCACCTTCGATGAGTGCAGAACAAACACTGGGGAGTTGTCAGTTTACAGAGATCGAGAAGGCAGTGCTCTCCAATTACAGAGGCACTATCCGGCCAATTTCAGGGGTCGAGAAGGCAGTGCTCTAAAAATACATAGGTTTAGGGCTAGAATGTCGAGTTCAATTAAACAGGTTTCTTTGATCCAATTAAAGGGGTTTTAGTGCTCCAAGAGGTGGGACCTGTACTTTTCTGCCTTTTATAGAGTTTTGCCAATTAACCAGGTTCCAATTATCCAGGTTCTACTGAATTTATTTATTTATCTATTAAGGGTAATGTACAGCGATATCAAAAACATTCACTTAGAAAAAATAAAGTAAGGGCAATTACATGCAACTAACTAACTAACTAACTTATCATCACGCCGTCTCCCCGGAGGGGTAGGCAGAAAGAATGGAACGCCACACTGTTCTGTCCTGACATACGTCTCTCGCTTCCTCTACATGCATACATCTTGACATGCACGCACGTAGATTTTTCCGACTCCTCACGTGACCGACATTCAATATTTGCTTCAACATGCAACTACAAATATAAAATAATAGTTTAGAGTTAACGGATGACAGTATGAAACGAGATTGAAGTTAAATTAAGACAAAATGAGGCTAAACAAAATATTTAACAGTTAAAAATAATAATAGTAAAGGAAATTTTAAAAAATTAAAAAAAGTAATATATTGTAATATTATGTAACAATATGGTCTCATCCACGCCGAAAGGTTGCTCAGATATATTTTTTT
Organism: Lepidostoma basale; assembly: GCA_022606425.2. Lineage (NCBI taxonomy): Eukaryota > Metazoa > Arthropoda > Insecta > Trichoptera > Lepidostomatidae > Lepidostoma > Lepidostoma basale. The sequence continues at coordinate 427,530 of JAHDVF020000711.1, read as the reverse complement.
TAAATTTCGCTCGTTCAATTGGAAAATATCAATGTCTCCAAAATGCTTGTTGTAATTGTCACAAATATCATATAATTATACAATTTTATTCATTTTCAGTTCAACCAAGTCAACGCAGTAAATAAAACTGAAGATTGTGGTAAGAATTTTTTTAATTGCGTTATGGCATTGTTAAATAAAAAATTTATTATAAAACAACGGACAGAAGCAAGATGACAATAAACGAGTATTATTGGGTTCTATTGCAGACTAAGTTACTTAAGGCAGTGGTCCCCAACCCCCGGGCCGCGGCCCAGTACCGGGCCGTGGACCAGATAGTACTGGGCCGCGCAAGGGCCTGCTTAAAAATCAAAAATACTTTTGAAAAATCGAACATACCTAATAAAACTTTATTATAGTTTAAAATAGTTATTCCCTTGAAAACCCCTTCACGCTAAGTTACCACCGACCTTCCAAAAATACCTTCATTTTTCCCACAAACCTTGTGTTTTCTCTACTATTATTTATCATTATAACTTATGTACCACAGTTGTAAATTTTATTATTATATATTGTAAAAATACATTGTTATTAAATTTAAAAAAAAATACATTCAATGTGTCCCCCCCCCCCCAGTGGGCCGCGGTAAAATTATGAAACGTTGAACGGTCCGCGGCGACCAAAAAGGTTGGGGACCACTGACTTAAGGGGTTACACCACCCTGACGCTCGAAAAAGTAGGCATAAAATAAAACATTTTTTTGACTCGGCCATTAAAAATATGTATTATTCTTTATTTTACGTATACATATAATAGATTTATAAACAATTTCCAATATTGAAAGAAAAATAAACAATAAAAATACCTGAGATACTCGTATGAGTCGCTCAGTGGGACCCTCTCTTTAAAATCGGTGTACATGATTTCTCCGTCCAGCATTGCCTGAAAAAAAAATTATATTAATTTATATTGCTTATTCAGAAGACTAATAGCTAAGACGTGACGTAGGATTTTTTCGATTGGGTTCCGTATTCAAAAGTTATACATTTTTTAAACTCAAAATTTTGATGGAAATTCGATTTTTTTTTCAAAATCTGTCATTTCTCAAAAAAAAAATGTTTTCCTACGTCATATCTCAACTAATACCTTTCTAAATAAGCATTACATATTTTTGCTTAATGCTTCCCAATCTTAATAGATGACGCTAGTGTCGAGTGAACTAAAAAATGTAAAGATAAGTGCAGGATTCTAGCATATACGAGTACGAGTATACATCTTCCAAAAATTTGTCAGACGCGGTGGTCATAAGAAGGGCGGAATGGGAAATGTTGTTAAACATAAAGCGATCGCTCAACCCAACCAATAATAGGTCATAAGTCCTGTAAGCGAGTCGCCCACCATATTCTGTTCCCAGCAAACAATTTACATCTTTGTCTCTATTGAGATACAATTAATCCTTATAAAAAAAAATAATATGAATGATTGACGAATTTGAAAATGCATTTGATAATGCCTTAGACAGGCGAAACATTTCACTCACATAAAATAAAATAAAACTTGTACAAAACAGATGTTTTCATTCGTATTAATTATTTTATATTAAGTATTACATCATTGTATACAAAACAATAAATATTTTGAGTTTAGTTTATTTTTTATCAAACCTCGTGTATAGAGAAATCTCAAGAGGACAGTAATGATTTTTTTTTTCTTGTATACAATAATTTATTTTAGCTATTATATTGATTCTTATGACATGTGATAGGTAGCCAATTTATCGGCATTTTATTGTCACGAGAATTCTACACCAGACCAAAGACAGTGTGACAATCACACTGCCATCGCCGGGAATCGAACCCGGGACCTTCGGTATTTTAAGTCAGAGCTCTTACCACTCTGCCACGAAGGTCGACATCTTATTTTTCTTTTTCCTTCTTGTTGTAGACACATCGCAATAGTAAACTGACCGATTATGGTTTAGGTCATAATTGAGTTAACATTAGACAGAGGCTTGTGTTAACGCTATCCATCTATTTTTCACAATGTTAACGCTATGCATTCGTACGTACGATAATCGTTCACAATGTTAACGCTATCCATTCGTACGTGTTTTTCGACTGTTTTTGTTAAAACACCGACTCATGTCGAATTGAGCAAAAATTGCTTTTTTGAGTTAAGCCAGTGTTCTATTAAGCGTACGACATGTGGTCTATTCTCAACTATCCTTCCATATTTTAGGAGGTCTTCCACGACGACGAGTCCCGTGAGGCTGATTTATGCAATATACAGGAGTCTGGTGGTGTCCATTATTTGGATATGGCTATACCGGTCCCTTCTTCGCTGTCTACTCCATCTTATAATATCCTCTGCCTCACTATACTTTGCGACGGTTAATTAGTTAGTTTTGAACATGACAATATTTCTAGAATGCGGTATAAAGCCAAATAATGATCTTGGTCAGAGGATCGTGGGGGGATTGCCAGCGGAATACAATTCACATCCCTGGATGGTGGTTTTAATGTTATTCAAATTCACCTACTGCGGAGGTTCGCTTATCTCACATAACCATGTGCTCACGGCTGCTCACTGCGTGCAAGGGTAGGTAAAAACAAGGTTAATAATAATGCCGTCTCGAAATCTCTGCTTACCAGGCCGGTTGTTGAATTGAATGTGGGGCCGATTTAATTTGACAGCTAACAAATGTAAAAAAAATGTAAAAAAAAATATCCCGACTTTTTCGAAACAATTAATTAATATAAACATTTTAAACAATGTTATTTCATTAATTATTTAATCTTTACAACTGGGAAAGATTCTACATCACATTATTTTAAAATATTATGCAGAATTTTCAGTGTCGAGAGGTAAGGCAGCCAAATTGATATAGCAACACTGTGGAAACACAAATGTATAATATTAAAATGCTTGTAACACGTACTCGTATATAAGAAATAGTAAAAGTCATAATAGTGTTTTAAAATGAGATCACGGCACGAGACACATAGTAACTTCACGTATTCTAATAATGAATTCGGCCCCATAAATCTCCATGTTGCAAATATTGTTTATGGTACTTACGGCCTGGTAAATACTTTTAATATACTTGTTTTTTTTAAATAATTAATTAATATTTTTTTCATACAATATGTCGTTGGAATAATAGAATACAATTTGTTTTTAGCTATTGATATTGATTCTTATAGTACTTTTGGTATATAGTTAGCTAACCTATCGCCATTTTATTGTCACGTGAATTCTATACCAGACCAAAGACAGTGTAGCAATCACACTATCATCGTCGGGAATCATACCCGGGATTTTTAGTGTGGCAGTCATATCTGCTACCACTCTGCCACAAACGTTGTTTATTTTTCATTACATGAAATATCCAAAACACGATAATCGAATTTGAAAAGTATTTGTTTGTAGCTGTTCATAAGCATATTTGTCACCTAAACTAGCTTTGAATTTTAGACAATTTTGTCACACCGGTGTGTTTATTGCAATTTCGAAGTCCGCACGCACTGGTACGTTATGATTAACTAAAAGGTTTACATTTTAATGTTGTTTTTTTTTCTATTTTACAGGGTTAATAAAAACTACTTTACCGTGGTGTTTTCTCTTTATGATCTGAAAAACCATACCGATACTACTAAGAGATTGATTAAAGATTTCATTATACATGAGAAATTTCTATCCAATATGACGATAAAAGAAGATTTTGATATCGCTTTAGTGACGTTAAAAAATCCAATCGAATACACAGATTTGATACAACCTATCTGTTTACCAGTTGAAGGTAAACGTCTATTTCATTCTATATTAAAATTTATTTTATTTTCCCTTATATACAAAAGTAGGATGAAAGTAAAACAAATGCAGTAGAAATTAGATATATCTCTCTCACAAATGTGGGATAAATGTCAAATGCAAATATAAATAAGAATAAAAGCTGAAGGGGTTGGATGTAGATGCCAAAATGAGCGAAGTGTCAGTAAGCTGTCTATTGTATACGGATGACGCTGTCCTACTTGCAGACAACGAGCATGAACTACAAGTCCTGGTGAATAGTATGTATGAGGTATGCATGCGAAATGATCTGATGATGAATGTGAATAACAAGAACATTGTTTTAGAAAGTAAACATTTTTGAATATTTTGTTTTTATCTCTTCACCGTTTCACTTTAAATGCTCTGTGTATTAGGAGAAGACCACACAAATGAATGGACCACTCTGACGGGGTGGGGGTATTTGAGTGAAAATGCGGGATCGTCCGAAATTCTCATGGAAGTTGATGTAGAGGTGATTGCCTGGGAGAATTGTTCCATGGTTCCAGACATAAGGGGTGCACTCACACAGAATATGCTGTGTGCTACAGCACAGGGGAAAGACGCATGCCAGGTAAAAACAGTGTTCTACTATAGTGCACAGTAAGATCTAAAAACAAAAAGGGTTGGAAGCAGGTGCAAAAATGAATGGTGTGTCAGTAAGCTGTTTGTTGTATTCGGACGACGCTGTGCTACTTGCAGACAACGAGCATGAACTACAAGCCCTGGTGTCTAGTATGTATGAGGTATGCAAGCGATACGATTTGATGATGAATGTGAATAAGTCCAAGGTAATGATTTTCGAAAAATAAGGAAACACGACAGTCTGCAACATCAGTGTAAACGGTGAAAATCTGGAACAAGTGGATGAATTTTTTTATTTAGGAAGTATTTTTACAAAGGATAGGAGATTGGAGAAGTATATTGAAAGAAGAGTTGGGGCAGGCAACAGAGTCAGCGAAACGTGGAACTGGTAAAAGAAGGATGAAAGGAGAATAAATGCAGTAGAAATGAGATCTCTAAGACGAATGTGTAATAAATTTGTATATGATAGAGTGTCAAATGCAAGTGTAAGAAGTGAATGCGGTGCGAATGAAAGTGTTATGAACAAAATAATGAAAGGATCATTGAGATGGTTTGGACATATGGAAAGAAGGAGTGAAGACAGAATGGTGAAGAAGGAATATGTAAACGGCGAGAATGAAACTCGAAATAGAGGAAGGCCGAGGAAAACGTGGCTCGATCAAATCAATCAAATATTAAATGTCGGTCACGAGAGGAGTCGGAAAAATCGACTTGCGTGCATGACAAGATATATTAATGTAGAGGAAGCGAGAGAAGTATGTCAGGACAGAACACTGTGGCGTTTCATTTGTGATGGTTAGTTATTTAGTTTTAAGATCCAAAAGTTTTTAAATTAATGTGGTTCTAACCTTTTTCGGGTGATGGTCTACGGAATAGGACACTTGGCTCCTGATCCAGGGGACATGGGTTCGACCCTGGAGTTAACCAGATTACTTCTTCACAATAATGAGCTATTTTCTGCTCATATTGAAGATTGTAAATTTAAAATCAATTTTAATATCATTGATAAATCTTTAATAAAAATAGTAAAAAATGACAATAAATTTCAATAAGGTTCAGAAAAGATTTGTGAGATCTCTACATGGGGGAGTTTTTGTAGTGAGTTTAACCCACTGCATTCCTCTTGGGCACGCTGGGGACCAATAATCTACAGATAAGGAGGGATGGGTTCACACTTATCCATTTCTTCAGACTTATCAGGGGATTCTTTGAGAATTCCGTCATCTTTATGTTCCGGATGGTTATCTTCGACAGCATCAGCATAGACTGTTTTACCTCCCAACATGCAGAACGAACTTGCCTCTGGTGATGACAGTGCGGAGAGCAGTCAAACTGCTGAACATGATCGCTTCGAAGATCGACGTCTTTCATATTAGTGAAAGTATGTTCAGAAGCCAAATACTTTTGACATTTGTTTTTTACGTATACAACAGGTCACTTGAACCCAATTACTGTATACAATTTGTTTTTAAGCTGATAAATTGATTCTTGTGACATATGATAGGTAGCTTATCTATCGCCGTTTTATTGTCAAGAAAATTCTACACCAGACCAAAGACAGTGTGTCAATCACACTGCTATCGCCGGGAATCGAACCCGGAACCTTCAGTAAGGCAGTCAGAGATCTTACTGCTTTGTGACGAGGGTTGATTTTGGAGAGTATCTTGTATTCTAAAAGTCAAACCATCTCTCATGCGTTCCTGGTATTTCACAAGTATTATATTTCACCTGTTCTCAATACCTTAAACTATAATTGTTGTTTGTAATATCTTTTGAGAAAATAAACTGATTCCATGATCTCATAACGAGTAATTCTCATAACGAGTGACGCAGAAAGGGGAAGTCCCATCTTCACGTCAAGTTGTGGAAGAGCGCAGTTAAGAGCTGACCACCGAAGAGCTTATGGAGTTGCATTGTGTTTCACAGCAAGACGTTAGTAAGTTAGAAGAGAGTTTGTTAGTGAAGGTCCTCCTGGAAGTAGCAAAGCAACAATCTTCTGGCGCAATAACAGAAATGCTGAAAGCATGGGAAACTGCTGCAACCTACGTTGAGAAGTATCACCATAATAAGGTCCCCAAAAATATGCCAGGACAGCTGGACGTCATCATCCTAGGACAGCTTATTATCACAAACAGGTCAAATGACTAGACTACCAGGAAGATGAAAAAGTTTTAAAATACATCAAATTATTTGTGATCAATGTTTCATTGGACTTTTAAAACTTTTAGATTCAGCAAAACGGGTGTGTACGAGTATTAGAACTTTTTCACTGCATCTTATAGTTTCTACTTCTTGAAACACACCTTGTGGCATGTTTCTTAAGAGGAATTGGCCTCTAACAAAGTCTATTCCCAACTGTCGATACATCTCTTTGGTGGTCTGACCGGGGGTCATCCACCTTGGTAATGGCCGTGCAACACAATGAGTCCATTCTTCTCACGTTTGCATAAGAGTATTTTCTTCTTTGCCTCCACCATCTAACGACATCCACAACCTTGTATATTTCCCGTATCCTTGCATTTTATAGTATCAGTGTTATAAGTTTATTTATTAAAGATTCTAAAAAAGGTTTTATTAAAAACTATTTTTCTTTAAAGGGCGATAGCGGAGGGCCCATGGTTTATGAAGTAAAACAAGGGAAATGGGAACAAGTTGGTAAGATATAAATTATATACCTGTTTATCAGTTCAAATAATGCACTCACTTTATATTGACACTCCGCTTATTTTGGCACCTACATCCAACTTTTTCGAAAAATAAACACTCTTAAACTTAAGTTTTATAAATTCGTTGGTAAATAAAGTGTTAAGATGTTTTAAACACATGGAAAGAATGGTAAAAAAAAGTATATGTAAAAAATGTAAATGGAACTAGAAATAGAGGAAAACCGAGGAAAACGTGGCACGATTAAATAAATCAAATATTGAATGTCGGCCACATGCGGAGTCAGAGAAATCGACATGAGTGGATTACACAATATATGAATGTTGAGGAATCGAGAGAAGTATGTCAGGAAAGAAAAGTGTGGCAGTCCATTCTTCTTGCCTACCCCTTTGGAGAGATGATGTGATGGTTAGTTAGTTAGTAATATTATTCTTATTAATATTTTTATGATTGTTCAGGTATTGTATCATGGGGAGTTGGCTGCGCCGAAGAAGGAATTCCAGGTAATTCATTTAAAAGTTTTCATATTATTATTAGCCATTTGTCATTCACTGCTGAAAGTAAGGCTTTCCCAAAGCATGCCTTTGCCCCCTATCTATTGCCAATCTTATCCATCCACCTCCAGTAATCCTTATAATATTGTCAGTCCAGCGGGTAGGGGCACGTCCAACTCTAAGAACCCGTCTTCCACTCCAGAACCCGTCTTCCACTCTAGAACCCATCTTCCACTTCAGAACCCATCTTCCACTTCAGAACCCGTCTTCCACTCCAGAACCTGTCTTCCCATCGACTGTATAGCACAAATATGGCCAGCCCACTGCCATTTCGTGAATCACTTTAAGAAAATCAGGCTAGTAGACTATGCAATAAGTCTTTCATGAATGAACAATGAGGTGTGTAATTTATTGTTTCAAAATTAATTCCAGGATGGCAACATTTCAAACAAAACAAACATAGAAGCCAAAATAGAATAAATGCAGTAGAATTGAGATATCTTAGACGAATATGTGAAAAATGAAAATATGATAAGTGAATGCAGTGCGAATGAAAGTTTTATGAACATAATAATGATAGAATCATTAAAATATATGTTAAACGTTAAAATATATGTTAACAATGTAAATGGAACTAGAAAAAGAGGAAGACTGAGGAAAAAGTGGCACGATCAAATAAATCAAATATTGAATGTCGGCCACGTGAGGAGTCAGAGAAATCGACGCGCGTGCATGACACATGTATGAATGTTGAGGAAGCCAGAGAAATATGTTAGGAAAGAAAAGTGTGGCAGTCCATTCTTTCTGCCTACCCTTTCGGAGAGACGGCATGATGGTTAGTTAGTTAGTTAGTTAATAAATAACAATGAATAAATTATTAGCGATTTTTACGTTGGGGGGTCTATCATTATTTTCTTCATAACACCATTATCCACACCGCATTCACTTCTTATATTTTCATTTGACACTCTATAATACACAGAGTATCGAAACATTCATCTCATTTCTAATGCATTTATTCTACTTTAATCATTCTTTTCCCAGTTCCATGCTTCGCTTCCATACATAACGGTCAGTATAAGAACACCATTATGCACTGCCATTGTTATTTATTATTTCTTCCATATTAATAAAAATGTGTCACAATTTTTTTATTTTACATTAAACCTTGCGTGGACTTTGTTCAGGGACCCCCAAATAAAATTTGATTTTCCACGGACCCCCTGAATGATCCCGGGGACCTCTGGGGGTCCGTAAGGACCACTGCCCTAGATCTACAATCGCGTGTGTGCATTCGGTTCAGGGTCCTTCAGATTTTTGGTTACTAATTTCCTGGCAGTAAGGTATCCTTGCCGGTTTAGAGATAAACAAAGAAAAGGCAAAAATAATGAAACAAACCAGGAATGCAACCCATAACTCAAGGCGAACCATCAGATTCAAGAATAGATACAACTTTAAGATGGTGTAGTACTTCACTTACCTGGGCTCGTCTATAACAAAAGAAAACGAAGATCACAAGGAAATCGAAAGAAGAATCACAATTGGCAACAAAACATTCTTCTCTCTACTACCAGCGCTCAAATCAAGAAACGTACACTGGAAAACCAAAATCATCCTTATAAAACAATCATCCGAACAGTAGTGACCTATGGATGTGAGGCGTGGACAATGACAGCGAAATCTGCAGAGCGACTGGATACTTTTGAGAGAAGGGTGCTGCGCAGAATTCTGGGACCTGTGAATGACGGTGAAGGCTGGAGAGTACGGCATAATGACAGGTCAGACTGAATAGACTGAGATGGGCCGGTCACGTGCAGAGGATGCCGTCATCGCGAACCCCAAAAAGATTGCTGGAGTGGCACCCAGGTGGTAGAAGACCAATTGGACGACCAAAACTGCGATGGGAGGATGAAGTTGGGAGAGATGGGGCAAGATTGTTCCGAGTGTGAGATTGGAGGGTCGAAGTGGAGGACAGGAGGAGTTGGAGGCAAAGAATACTGGAGGCTAAGGCTCGATATGGGCTGTAGGGCCATCGAAGAAGAAGAAAGTTTCCTTGGGTGACTTCTAATATAAGAATTCATACCTTTCCTTCCATTTGTCTAATCTCTTGACGTGTATATTATTGTTACTTTAGTATGTGTAATATTGTGTACTAAAATAAGTATTGTTTTCCAGGTATTTATACAAATGTGGCCAAGTTCACTGAATGGATATTATCAAATTTGGGTGATGAATTAATGTGTGCGATTTAATCATATTTCAACCTTATATTAAACACTTCATTGTAATTCAATATCATTAAAAATTCAATAAAATTGTTAAAAATACAAAACTACTTTAACCACCCTAGGTATATGAACGTACGTGATGCGTTCACTTTGACTGTACCATTCTGCGCTATCCCGTATCACTTACGCGCTTAAAAATTGCAATGTACCTAAAATGTACAAACTGTTAGCGATATGCACGTATGCCAACAACACTCGAGTACAAGTTTTCACAAATATGATAGTTTTACAAGGGGCAGACGTAGTGTACGGTCGAGTCTTTGACGCTTCGTAATTAAAAAAATACAAATAATATATAATAAATAAAAAAAACTGCTTTTTTACACGTTTCTCGGAAAATTACCTGAAGTTAGGGCAGTTAAATCAATAATAAAATTAATTTATGTCTTGTAAGTACGATATGCCGATATATCAACACAACACTTTGTCTCGTAAGATATGCCGATATATAGGCTTTTGTGTATATATCCAAATATGTGCTTTGTTAATATTTTTATTTCAAATAATATGTAATGTAATAGAGATATGATACCAAACAAAGAGATTCGTAGATCCTGCAAAACTGATGACGTAGTGAGATGGAGTAGGCAGAGAATACTATTCTGGAAGGACCACATTCAGAGGGCCGTCGCTCACTAGTAAGACTGCCAAAGGGATGGAAGGAAGGCTAGATGTTTTCGGCAGATCTTGCGTTTCGTCGACGTACGGGTGTTGGTTGATTGATTACTGAACCAGTGGACTCAAATTTATCCACCACGGATGTAGGAAGTTTATGGCGACCATAAAATGGGCGAAGCGTGCGGAACGTTGCCCGAACAGAACACCCATTTTGATAAAACAATTTTATAATTTGCACGTGTTGTTCATCTAAAAGATCTTTCTCTTTCATCCTTCTTATGACAGTACCATGCTTCACTTCGATACATAAGGGTTAGCACAGGAACACTCTGCAAGATTAAAAAAAAATAATGTTAATTTAATGTGCTTTTAGGTCTGCCAGATATTATTGGGTTATATTGAGGTAAAGTTTTGACATAACTAGAATCTAATAATAGTCTGTTGATTCGTAATAAGATTTTATTTCTAAAAAAATTGTCATTACACAAATCAACTTGTTATACATGTAAGAGAGATGTCGGGTAGCCTTGAGATCAAGGATCTCTACAAAAGTTTTCACTCAAAATGTTTGTGCAATCAATTCACCGATTCCTTATCACATAACTACAGGGATACTTTGAATGGCATGTAAAACCTGAAGAGATTTTGTTTTCTATGTAAAGCTAAACAAGTTGTTTCATCTGTTTTTAAAAATACACTCTTGATGAAATTTTATGTTCAGAAAATCATCGCTTTTCAATAGCATGTGTGTGGTTCTAAAGATTATTTAATTGATTAGTTAAGAAACATATTCATCATATAACAATTCGGTATTTCAAATCATGTGTACATATTTAAAGCTTCATATTTCAATGATTCAAATTTTGAGCAAAGTCTTTATAATTTATAAATTCAGAAATAGGTTAAACATATGTATATATTTACAAGGCAGTGGCATTAAATGTTGCAAGAATGGCTTTTTACAGTTAAGAAAAAAAAATACTGAAATTATAATCAAATTGACTTATAAACTAATGAATAATGCTGTTAGCTTGGACACACACCTCTTCCCAAAAAATTGTTATAAATATGGTAAGGAATAAAAAACCTTTAAATAAAATAATAATACACTCTTAATATATAAGACTATCATAAGACCGGTAGTCACCTACCGCTGTGAGACACGGTCTCTAACGCAGAGAGAGGAAGGCAGGCTGCCAATTTTTGAGAGGAAAATACTAAGTAAAATTATTGGACCCATGCTGGAGGATGGGACTTACAGAATTAAAAGAAACCTTGAAGAACAAATATTTGTGAATGTATACTTATACCTGTATACAAATCCTGGATTTACGCCAAAGGGTGGTGAATTCAAATTTTAATTGTATCTCAATAGAGACGAAGACGTAAACTGGAAACTGAACATGGATGATCAAGGTGTTTACAGGACTTATGACCTGTCATTGGTTGGGTAAAGCGCACGCTTTATGTAATTACAACATTCTGATTAAAATTTGAATTCACCACCCTTTGGTGTAAATCCAGGATTTGTATACAGGTATAAGTATACATTCACAAATATTTGGTCTTCAAATATTCTGGTCAAAATTCTTTGGCATATAGAATGGAATAATACTCCTAGCGGCTTCTAACAATATGTTGGGCGACAGCCTTCGCATTGTGTTAATAAGGTAGTTTGCTAAATGCCGAAAATCATTCTCCATAGATGGCGTTAGTGGGTCGGTTGTATAGGTTAATTCTTGAAAAAATTCACTAGTGCAACCAAATCTACATAGATGGCTGACTGAAACTGCCACGTGAAGATAAATATGGATTTTGAAGTATATATACATCTTCCAAAAATTTGTCATGCATGATCACAAATAACAAAGGTGGAATGGGGAATGTTGTAATTACATAAAGCGTGCGCTTAACCCAACCAATGACAGGTCATAAGTCCTGTAAACACCTTGATCATCCATGTTCAGTTTCCAGTTTACGTCTTCGTCTCTATTGAGATACAATTAAAATCCAGATGGGTGCCCCGCGAAAAGAGACCAAGAGGCAGACCGAGGAAAAGATGGGCGGATTGCGTGGAGGAGGCCAAGTCCCACACCGGGATGTAGCGTCGAGAAATGAATGAATGAATCTAAACCACTTTATTTGGTAACACCAACCGGATTCGCTCCCGCCTGAGTTTCGTCGGGGTGAGAGTCGTTGTTAAATATGACATATTCAGTTTACTCTCTCACTCTGACGAAGCTCCAGCGGGAGCGAAACTGGTCGGTGTTACCAAATAAAGTGGTTTAGATAGATACAAATACTAAAAGTGTATTATTATTTTATTTAATAATGTCAGGCCACAAATTAAGTGCTTCATACAAATTTTTTTTAAAAACCTTTAGACTGAGTTAATTATCAAAAGCTGGTTTTAAACCGCAATGAATTGCTCCCAATTTTAACATACATATTTCATCATATAGCTTGACATTTTTATTTATTTAATAAGTGTTATATATCATAATATTGAAACTATACTTTCGAGGTAACCAAACAATCTCAAATACTCGTACATACTTTGAAAAACATCTAAATAAAGCTAACAGATAATTATTATTCTTCTAGTTCCTCTCTTATCAGAGGTTGGACAAAATTATGGCTATTTTTACTTTGGATACAGCAGGTCTAAACATGCTGTGTTGCAAATGAACCATTCTATAAGATTTTCTAGCCAGGATCTTTCCAATGATTTTCCATTGAATAATCAGTTACAGCACTTTGTATTTATCGTTTCTCATAATGTGCCCAAAGTATTCCAGTTTTCTGCACTTTATGGTGATTATAAACTATTTTTCTTTCTTCATTTGATATAGATTACAGACTTGTTAAGAACAAATTAAAATGATTAAGGAGTACACAAAATTACTTAACTAGTTTGTAGAAAAATAGAAGATCGACTTCATAATTGTTTGTGTTAATTTTTTGACACAAATATAATAAATATAAAACTTCTCAAAATCACCTAGCAAAGGCTTCAACAATTCCATTGTTTGAAAATCTTTTGATGTCATTACTTTCACTGACATTTCATCCGACATACCTCTATGAGACCAAATCATACTTAAAAAGCAACATAAGAGTATTATCATTGACAGGTTTGCAACACAACAAACAAAACCGTTTATTTTACAATTTAACACTTTGCAAGTAGGGTGTGTATATAAGTTTTTATCGCAATTTCGTAAATTATTGTAGATTCTCACATAAACACATAAAACTTTGGATATCTTTTACTGGATGTATGTGAAATATTTTGATTTGTTCGTGAGTGGCAGCCATTTTGTTTTGTCCCACTTTTAAGATACATCTATAAATTAATGAACTAAATTCAAATTTGCAGTGTTGCAAGCCTGATGAAAAACAATTATTGATGCAGCAATAAAATATTACAGCTAAATTAATAGAAACATCTTAAAACACTAATAAGAATTTATATTCAAATCACACAACTTAAAATATCACCAACTTTGACCTACATATGTATGCCAAGAAACTAGAATCTTATCTGTATTGTTATTGAAATAAAAATCATTAAATTAGCACAATTAATGATAAATTAGGAAGGCAATATAATGAAAATGTTATTTGTTATATTGATTATATGGAAAGTTGAGATTGATAATACATGAATAATGAATACATAAAAATACTGTTATTTTAATAACTATTGCATTGAATTATCAAATTTGAAAATTGGTAAGTGTGTCAATTACATTATTTTTAAATTGACTGTTTAAGATTAATTGTCCAAATGAAGTATTCTGATAAGGTATTTAGTTTCTTTGTGTTTTCTCATAATTCTTTTTTATTTTTTCAAAAGTTCAGTTCAAACTTTTATTTTTAAACTAAAAAAAAAACATGATTAAAGTATAATTTTTTATTTATTCAGTCTTTCCGATTTTTACATCAAATTCCAGTTTCATGCCATACAAACATATTGAATTATAACATAAAAATAGCTGACCTAAACAAAATAAGTATTTCAAGTAAAGTTTAAAAAAGTACTTACATAATATTATATTGACACCATGAAGCAAATAGTTAACAGAAATTTTCTCTATGATCAACAAGAGACCAAATTTGAAATTTGAAAGCTTCCACAAATAGAATACAAATTCAAAAATACAAATTTATCAACAGAAGAAATCTAAAGAAACTAATATTGTAAGCGTTCCGCTATTCATTTCATAGGGACAATATAAATTTTATTGCCAATATTTATTTTAATATTTTGCTTATATCTATAAATGTATTTACAGTTTATATATAATTATCCAATTATATAATTTTGATTCTGAAATCAAGTTTTATTGTATTTTAAAAGAAAAACTACATATGTATATACATATTTATATATTAATACATTGATTTCTAATATCAGATGACTCAAGTGTCCGTAAGACGAAAATACAAATACTTTGAAATGTGTAGCATTTTATGCTTTAACTATATTTAAAATAATATTAGTTTTGAAAAGAAATGGTCGATTCAATAAAAGACAGTAAAAACTTAGAATTTCACGATTGAAGCAATGTATTTTTTGGTATCTTTGTATCTTCTTCGACTGATGTTTCGAGACTGCAATAATCTCTCGTTATCTTCGAAACGTTGGTCAAAGATAATGAGATATGTACAAAGATATACCCAAGATCCCAAAAAAATAATAAAATCAGTTTCACATTTTTGAATAACGTGATTTAAACAATAAAACATTACTATAGACAAAAGCAGTATTACATGGGATGGTCGATCCAAGAAAGACGTCGAAAGTCGTATCCACCAGGCTAAACTTGCCTTCAACAGAAAGTCTAAAATATTCGAGTCCAACAACATAGACCTGAACCTCCGAAAGCAACTTATAAAAACATGAGTGTGGAGTGTTTTACTGTAAGGCTGCGAGACTTGGTGCCTGGGCGAAAGAGAGCGCAAAAGGCTGGAGGCATTTGAGATGTGGACCTACCGACGAGTTGCCCATGTTTCATGGAGGGACCACAATACAAATGAAGAGGTTCTCAGCAGAGTTGAAGAGAGTAGGCACATGTTAAACACCATAACGGAGAGGCGCGCAAGATGGATTGGTCATGTGTTGCGACACGAATGTTTCCTGCATGATGTATTGGAGGGAACGGGCGAGGGATCGATTGGTAGAGGATGACCTCGCCAAGAGTACCTAGACCAGATTTGCCGAGATATGGGCTGCACCTCTTATGTGGAGTTAAAGAGAGTTGCTGAGGACCGAGCGGAGTGGAAGAGGAGATGTGTCGCCTTGCTGCAGACCAATCATTAGATTGAGACCGAAGAAGATAGACAAAATAATGAAATCAAAACGAAGATAGAATTAATTCCACGGATATTATTGGTTATTGGATGTCTAGTAAACTAATAATCCGTGACACAGTATTTGATGTAACAAAATTAACATAAATAATTTTATACTGCGAACGGCCTTGTCTAAAACGTAATTAAATAAAGATATTTTCATGGCTAATTTGTTTTTTCAACACAATTAAAATGATAAGTAAGAATGAAAAAAAAATATATATATATGATATTTGTTTAAAGGCTGAAGTTCATAAGACATAAATGCTTATTTATAAAAATCCATTATGATAATTTATTGAATACTATTTTATTATGGATAGTTAAATACATATTGATCACTGTTTTTAATAACGTAATTTAGTAAACCCTTGAAAGAACAGATTGAATATATTTATAACGAGTAATTAATTATTATAGTAAGAATTTCTTTCCGTTTATCAAAATAAATGCTTAATTTGAAACACTGTTATTATAAATTAATTTATATGTATAAATTCTATGAAATTTTCATTACAGCTTTTTCGCTAAACGATGTTGGCATCATAAGGTGTTATAATAAACTGATCAAAATACAATCAATTAACATTATTTTAATAAAAAAATTAGGACATCAACAATGGAATTCCATAATGAAGATGTTTTATGAATTAAAATACTGTTTTTTTTTTAAATTTAAATATATTTTTCTTCACATATTTCAAAGGTTTTAAACCTTTATCATTATTATTATTTTGGTGAATCGCTCTTTACATCACGACAGCATGAGGCAAATCGATGTAAAGGGTATTATAGCTATCATAGTGATTCTCGTGTCAAGTGTTAGGTAGCTAATATATCGCCATTTTATTGTCATATGAATTCTACACCAGACCAAAGACAATGTGACAATTACACTGCCCTCGCCGGGAATTGAACCCGGAACCTTCGGGGTGGCAGTCAATGCACTTACCACTTGGCCACGAAGGTCGTCAATAGGAATGATATCAATTTATATCGTCCTCCCGATGATGAAATTGTCACAACAGCTGTTAGTGAGTTATATAAACTCACGGGAATCCAATAAGAACAGTGTTTCAAATTGAACAATAAAAAATATTAAAAAAATAATTTAAGTGTAATAAATACACTAATTATGGTAATTAATAATTCGCAGTGAATTAAAAAAAATATCTGAATAATAATACCAGGGCATCTAAATTATTAATATTTTGTTGAATAGCTCTTTACATCATTACAGCCTGAACCAAATCGATGTCAATGGTATATATTGTAGCTATTATATTGATTTTCATGACATGTGATAGCTTATCTATCGCCATTTTACTGTAATGTGAATACTTCACCATACCAAAGACAGCGTGAGAATCACACCATCATCAGAAATCGAACCTGGGATCTCCAGTATGACAGTAATAAAAAAACTCAATCAAAAAAGGAATAACCTAAATTTGTTCAGTCAAGAGTTTACAACAAATTGTCGGTATGAGAGGTGTAGTATAAAATAAACTAAGTGTAGTTTTTTTTTTAATTAGTAGACAATGTGGGGGGTGTGAGAGGGTGGCGCTGAGCTGACAGCCTCTTCAAGGGTGCAGTCTAACTTCCTGTATGCTGGACCACCTCCGGGGCATCTTCTGCGTCCCTCTCCTCTCCTGCCCTCCAATAAAAGACCCAGCACCTGAATAAATAAAAGGCATTAATCAAATGAAAACTCTTAAAAAACAACAAACCATAATGCTGAATGGACCGCTACAATATTCTATCCTGACACACCTCTCTAGCTTTCTCATTCATACAGCGAGTCGTACAAGCACATCGATTACTTTTACGTCCTTTGAAATTTGATTAATGTGGT
Organism: Lepidostoma basale; assembly: GCA_022606425.2. Taxonomy (NCBI): domain Eukaryota; kingdom Metazoa; phylum Arthropoda; class Insecta; order Trichoptera; family Lepidostomatidae; genus Lepidostoma; species Lepidostoma basale. The sequence goes on along the minus strand of JAHDVF020000711.1, from coordinate 409,861 downwards.
CAAAGCCAGTGGCGGTACTCCCATAGAAGCCTAGAAGCCCGGCTTGCGTAAGAAATTTTGAATCAAAACCTGAAGTCAAATCTAAGTAATCATGCATAAACCAACAACCCACCAAATCACCTTCCAACAATGTTCCCATCAGACGTAAGAGGAATATCCACAAGAACTGAACCTCTGTAAGCCAGAAGAGGTTTAGATTCAAAATATTCTTACGCATGCCGGGTTTCTGCGTTTCTATGGGAGTACCGCCACTGGTCGTGGCTTATTTTCTCTCAGATAAATCTGTATATCTTCTTCTTCTTCTTCTTCTTTTTGTCTTGTCACACCTCTGTGGTGCATAGGGCCTCAAGGAACCTTCTTCACCCGACTCTATCGCATGCCTGATGCCTAATATCATCCCAAGTGAGGCCTACTGCTTTAACTTCTCCACGTGGCTCTAGGTCTGCCATGCTTTCTCTTTCCCCCCATAGGGGACCAGTCTAGTGCGCCCTGAGCGATGCAGGCTGGGTTCCGATTGACCGATCAGACCGACCAGAGTGTGACCGATCCACTGCCATTTGCGTCTAGCGACTTGTTCTCTAATTGGCTTTTCACCTGCCATTGTCCAGAGAACGGAAAGTATTATGAACAAAATAATGAAAGGGTCAATAACACATATCACGCCGTGGCAGTCATATGTGACTGCAAACGGTTGAATTAAGGTAAAGGTCCTCAAGTGCCGTTAGAAACGGGTAAACGGAGTTTTAATAATATAATAAGTTAAAATGGCTTATTACACCCGAATCCTGAAAAGTACCGTGACAGTCAACGTGTTACGATGATAAGGATAGTAACAATGTAAACATTAAATGATGACCACACGAGGAGTCAGAAAAATCGATGTGCTTGTATGACACATTTGATTGATTGCTTTTCCCTATGACATTATCAGGGGCATATTGGTTCTGAATATTTAAATAAAAAAATCTTAAATAGTCGAAATATATACTTTGTATGTTTATGTTGTCACATTCTTATTTAAATATAATTTTTTCATGAAAGAAGGATGAAAGTAGAATACATGCAGTAGAAATGAGATCTCTTAGACGAATGTGTGGATACTCTGTGTATGATAGAGTGTCGAATGAAAATATAAGAAGTGAATCAAAATAATGAAAGGATCATTAAGATTGGGATTGATATTCTTTTGGTTCATGTGGTGCTCCTGTTAATTTGGAGATATTTCGCGTATAAGTGAATTGTTTTGGTCAATTTAACTGTTGCCGCACTTTATAATAGTTAATTGTGACACGTAATACGTTTGTACTGTTTTGCTGTTAAAATTATATTAGTTTTATCGTTTTTATAAAGAATTTTGACAGGTGTAAAAATAAATTTTTCATTTGTTCCAATGACAATTTAAAAAATTCCTTCAATATTATTTCAAAGTTCTTGCTGGTTAAGTGCCTAATTACAAAAGTCCGGATCGTCCATGTCAACATGTGCAACATCGAAAAAAACATTATGTGTTATTACATTATGTGCTAAATTAAAAAAACGACGGATTCGTGGAACATAAATTAAATAGACAATATGTGCACCATCTAAAAAGAACATTGTGTGTTAAATTATTTTTATTTTGTTATTTTATTTTATATCATTGTATTTTATATTATTTATTTTAGATTTATTTTGTGGGTGCTGCACGATCAGAGTGTGCGCGGGGGATGCCTATTGGTGGCGATGAGGTTCGCAACCCATCACACCGCTTCCCCGGCGGAGCGAAAAGAGAAAGATGGAGTGCCGCATCAGTAAAAGTGTGACAGTCCATTCTTTCTGCCTACCCTTTCAGGGAGATGGCGTGATGGTTAGTTAGTTAGTTAGTTAGTTTTTCATTAAGATGGTTTGGACATATGGAAATAATGAATGAAGAAAGAATAGTAAAAAAATTATGTTAAAATGTAAATGGAACCAGAAATAGAGGAAGACCGAGGAAAACGTAGCACGATCAAATAAATCAAATATTGAATGTCGGCCATGTGAGGAGTCAGAGAAATCGATGCGCGTGCATAACACGATGTATGAATGTTGAGGAAGCGAGAGAAATATGTGAGGAAAGAAAAGTGTGACAGTCAATTCTTTCTGCCTACCCCTTCGGGGAAACGGCGTGATGGTTAGTTAGTAAGTTAATTTTTTCATGTTGTATAAAAATAAAATTATAAGCTCACCTTATTTTTATTGTGGAATATAACATATCCTAGTATAAGAACGCCAGAAGCAAACAGAAAGTAAAGAAAAAAGTGTGAATCTTCAGCCCCAATGAACTGCCCGTTGGAGGTGTAGCCAGGACCAACGTCCGCTGAAATATTAACACAACATTAACATTTAAGAAATACATTAAATTTTTAATTAAGTAATAGCTAATAGTTTAAAAAAAATGTGCTATGAATTTGCCAACAAAGAAGAGTGTCGACTGGAAATTACACTCCAAGATTATTCTATAGATAAGTATTTTTAAAAGAAATATAATTCAATGGTAGTTGATGTTTACAAATGGATCTATTTATATGATACGAGATCGCTGTAGTAAATTGTAATTACCACCATCTTTAAAACAGACAAACAAGTGATTATCAATTCAATAAAACTTATGTTATGTGAAAATCATCTAGTTATAATTTAATGAAGAACCATATTTTTCAAAATGTGCTTAACCCTCCCTTCCCTATAATGGGCATCTTCTATGTTGCTTCTAAAAAACATCAATATCTCTATAAATATAATAAATACAAGGTTAAGATTTTAGGTATTCCTCCATAATATATTTACGCATTGATTTAAAAAATAATATTTATAGTAATCAGAGTTTATCGGGTACATCAGAGGTATTTTGTGAAAATCGAAAACAAATTCGTGTATAAACGGCGCTTTGAGTGCGCGACACTATATACGCATTTCACTCTTGCATACTTCACTGTGGAAGCGCAAGGAGCTCAATGTTCTCAATCTCGCCGTCCCACCAACAGTAGCTCTCGGGCTTGCAACCAGAGCGGATCAATGCCCGTTCCGTGAGCGTTGCCAGATGTTTTTTTAAAATGTTTTTAGCAAATAAATCTTAATTATTGTAATTTTTTATTTAAATTATAATTAATTAAGGGGATTAGTTATGAATGTTCTTATTTATCCGATTTAAAATTGCTAATTTTTGATTGGGTGTTGACTACCCAAAACAGGAATGTGCGTTTTTATTTTAGCACCGTAAGGGAAAGGTTAAATAGCATTTTTTAAATATATCATCATTCTAAATAATATTTTTAAATCACTTGTTTTTATACTCAAACAATTACTAATTTAAAAACAAAATTAAACACTTTTTCACTTGGTATAAAAACTGAGTTTGTGTATAGGTCTGAAGAAGCTCGCTACAGAGTGAAACCAATGGCGCTACTTACTCAAATAATCACTTGTTTTTATACTTAAACAAATACTAATTTAGAAACAAAATTAAACACTTTTTCACTTAGTATAAACCACTTTATTTGAGTAAGTAGCGCCACTGGTTTCACTCTGTAGCGAGCTTCTTCAGACCTATACACAAACTCAGTTTTTATACCAAGTGAAAAAGTGTTTAATTTTATTTTTAAATATGTCAAACCACAAAGTAATGGCTTCGTATCAAAGTTTAATTATAATACATATTTAAAAAAAATGACAAATTTCATGCGAGCTGTGAATATGTGAATAATATTTTAAAAATATGATAAAAATAATTTCCTTATTTGAAATACCAAAAAATAATACAAATATATGTATTTACATATAAAATGATTATGAAAAATTGTTACAGAAAAATTAATAAAATCAAGGTAACCATAACCTTATTCTTTTTTATAATATAGAAACGATTGAAACATGTTTTGTATGTACAAATGAAATAATCGTTATATGTTTGACTGTGTGAAATAAATAAATATAAATATTTTGATGAATATATAAAGTATTGGATAGTTTTTATTGTCCAAGTAAAAATGCTCTGAGTTTATGGTACTGAAGATCAAAATGTGAAAATGTTTAAATCCACGCACTTTATAACTTATTTAATATCAACTATCAAATTCAAACAAATGTTATTTAAATAATAATTAAATAAAACGATGTTTTTTAACTACTTCCACTTTTGTCTTTATTTAGACAGCGACCGGTTTCGCCAGGCTCACTGGCATCGACAGACTGTTATTTATGTATTATGCCTTATTATCATGTTCCGGAAGGCAGTCATTATGATTATTATCAATTACATATTTTAATTATTTATTTTGCCACTTTAAAAACTAATTATTCATCACTTAAACATTCCAGGGGACCTTAGTGGCAGAATGGCAAGAGCCATGACTACCACACCGAAGGTCCCGGGTTCGATTCCCGGCGATGGGAGTGTAACTGTCACACTGTCTTTGGTCTGGTGTAGAATTTACATGACAATAAAATGGCGATAGATTAACTACCTATCACATGTCATGAGAATCAATAGCTAAAAAGTTGTACACAGTAATCAGGTTCAAATAACCCGCTGTATACAAATTTGGAAAGCAACGGGAAACTACCACATTTAAAATTCCCAAGTGGCATTCTAAAAATCAACAAAGATGTTAATAAACTTTGATGCAAACCAATCCCTGGGATTGTAAATAAAAAACGTTACTGAAAATAAAATAAAATAATATTAACTGTTTAATCGAAACACTATTATATAATAGCACAATTGATTTGATGTCTATGAATTTGTCGCGACAGCTGTTTCACTAAGCAATGTTAGCATCATAAATCAAATCAAATCAAATCGAATCAAATCAGTTTATAAACTCAATAGACATTACAAACAGGAAAATGTTTAAGGCATCTATTAAGTACAGGTAAAATATCATAAAAATACAACAAAGTACCAGGAACGCATTAGAGATGGTTCGACATTAGGAAGACAAGATACTTTCTAAAGTCAATAGTATTTGCCCCTTAACGTACTTTCACTAACATGAAATACGTCGATCTCCGAGGAGACCGCGTTCAGCAGACTAATTGCTCTTCCCACCGGTGTCACCAGAGGCAGATTGGTTCTGGCGGCCGGTAGGTAAAACAATCTGTGCTGTTGCTGTCGGAGATATCTATCGGCGACAAAAAGAAACTCCAGTACGGCCGAGTTCTCGAAGTATTCCCTAATTAATCTGAAGAAATGGGTTATTAGATGTCAATCTCTTCGAAGGTGTAAAGAATTGGTTCCGAGCATTCCCAGAAGAAATGCCGCTATAATAACAATTTAAATCAATTGTGATATTGTAAATATAACAGTGTTTCAATCAACCAGTTAATAATGTTACAATATCAAAGTGTTTCCGCCAAAACAATGGATACCTAAAATAATATTGTCTTATTTTTTTTTTAATTCTAAAACAAAGAGATAAAATAAAAATATCTATGATATAAATAGATGTACTCCCTCTGTGATTTTATGGCGTAGAGAGATGACTGTTAGGTTGAATGAATCCAGAATCCACCAAAATGGAGATGTCAAACATTACACATAAAATAAAAACATTACTCGAGACAAAAGTGTGCGGTGTAAAGGGTAAACATGATGGTTAGAGAACCGATATTTGGATTTTCCACTGGAGATGCTCCACCGGCCGCTCCTGATGCGGAATTCCCTCTTGGAATGTTCAAATCAGAGTCATCTGCAAGGAAAAGAAAAACATTTTCATTAACTCTTTAGCCGTGACCAGATTATACAAGACACACTGCGAACCAAGGTTTCCACCTCCATCATTAACAATGCTCAAAGCGTGGCAATGTCAATTTTATCCGGTACATTTGGCCGCGGGTTGGCCACCTTTGGTTTAAGGCATGTATTTGAGAACAGGTAAAATACCAGGAATGCATGAGGGATGGTTCAACTTTAGAAAGACAAAATATTCTCTAAAGTCAGACCTAAACCTTCTGAACGTACTTTCAATATTACGAAAGATGTCGATCTCCTAGGCGATCATGTTAATCAGTTTAACTGTTTTCCCCACCAGCATCACCAGAGGAAGATTGGTTCCGAATATTGGGAAATAAAACAGTCTGCTGACGCTGTCGAAGATAACCATCCGAAACATAACAATGGATACCCACCAAGATGACGGAGTTCTCAAAGAATCCTTTAGTAAGTCTAATGAAATGGGTAAGTGTGAACCCATCCTTTCATTATCTGCAGACAATTGGTGACCAGCATGCTCAAGAAAAATGCCGTGGGATACAGCCACGGATAACTACCAAATTTTCGACACCTACAATAAGTACTTAATTGAAATTGATGTTTTCCATCTGAGCTAGCGTATTTTTATAAAAATTGCACGTGAATATTGGGATTCACGACAAAATCAATTAAAATGTTACATATTTTATACAATTTCAGCATTTTTTTACGTTTGAAAATATAGTAAAACAAAACATTGCTTAACTACATAAAAATTACAAATATTGCAATTTGTTAACAATAAAACAATAATAATTAAGCAATGAAAAAAATAACAACATTACTCATATGGGGCAAAGCAAAATCATAGAAATGCAGTTAACTTACTGTAAATTAAGTCCAACATACTTGTTCTTGATTTTGTTTTAACTAAGTGTTTTTTTTTAACCTACGAATACATTACAAAAAAAAAACATCATAAAAAATCGTCCATTGTCAGTAAACAGATTAGGTATTCCCAGAATTTAAATGGTTTTTTCAATAGGCTACATTGGCTCAGAATTTTGGGTCCATTGACCAGTAAAGACGTGTGATAAATCTCTTCTACCCCATCTTCAAACAATGACAGAAACGTGTCCTTCGGAAACATATTTAAGAAGCTGTATGCTGTTTTTGCTTTATTAAACTGCGAAAGAAGCAATGGAATCCATTTGTGACATTTACAGTGATATTGGTAACAAGGTTCGCAACCCATCACACTGTTTCTCTCGGGGACGAAAAGAGAAAGATGGAGTGCCGCATCGGTTAAAGTGTGGCAGTCAATTCTTTCTGCCTACCCTTTCGGGGAGAGACGGCGTGATGGTTAGTTAGTTAGTTAGTTTTACTGGACAAAAGAAAGTGCCAAGATTGGTTCAAAAAACTTTGAACGGGCAATCTCGATTTGATGATCGTGCCTCAAAATGGACAGCGCAGTCTAGTGGATGAAGCAGCTCTAGAGGCAGATATCGAAAATCCAATGACTACTGAAGAATTATCGAAGAAGATCGGCACATCACGATCGGACACACATTGCTATCTTGGAAAACTGGGAAAGGTTAGAAAATAAGGCTTCTAACACGCAAACCAATCGCAACAAAGCACAACGCCTCAGATGCAAAATACTACAAAAAATGCAACAGTCTACCCCGTTTCTCTATCACCTTATCACCGGAGACTAAAAATGGATCCTATATCATGATATTTAAAAAAAAATAAACAATGGTCAACCCCAATTTCAACACCAAAACCAGGACTACATCTTCAGAAAGCATTATTGTGTGTGTGTGGTGGGATTCGAAAGGAGTAATTTATTACGAAGTTTTAAAACAAGGCCAAACTGTTACCGCAGCCCTCTATTGTGAACAGATGGCCAAGTTAAATGCGATGCTACAAGAAATTAGATTTGCTATTGTGAATAGAAGGAATGCCATTTTTCAACATGATAAAGTCCGGCCACACATGCCCGATATAACTTGGAAAAAAAATCCAGGACCTTGGCTGGGGTATTTTATTGCATCTACCTTATTCTTTGAACTTGGCACCGAGCGACAATCACTTATTTGGGTCTTATGGACAACAAATTCGACAATATCGAAGAATCGGGTCTCTCGGGGTTCTTTGAATCTAAATTAAAAAAATTGTTAATGAGAGAGGAATTTTAGATCTATTGCAGTAAATAGATGGCAAAGAGTTGTAGATAACACTGGAAATTACTATGTATAATATAAATTCTTCTTCTTTCTGTGTCCTGCCAGGTCTCCCCAACGTTGACTATCACCCTTAGTGATGACCTGGGGAAAAATATCCAGAGAGGTATCCCCTTGCCTTCTCTGGAGAATTTTCTGTCGGGGTTACCTTCCCTTAGCTGGGTGTATCCAGTTTTATGGCGCTGGAAGCTCGCCATTCGTCCTCTCTCTATCTGCTATGGCACTAAGTAATATGTGCCACATTGCCCGGGGTTAGCGGGGTCTTTAAAATACCTCTCGTGGATGCTAGAGGTTGGACTTGATAGTAGTGTTGCTGTTGTAAATGCAACATGGCGCCTTACGACATTTTGTAGAGGCAGCTTTCCAGCAAAACATACCCTATCGTAGCCCTACTAAGTTTGATTTTTACTATAAAAATGACACTATTTCCGGGAATACCTAATATTATATGGTAAAAATAAAATCTGTTTGAACTGTAAGAATCGCCTATTAATCCGTTTCCTACACTCAATGTGTTAATAAATAATACTAATGGTCTTATATGCCTATGTGTACCTCATTTTGTTTACAAATTTGTTCATCGTACATTTACAATAAATAAATAAATAAAAATAAATCTTACCAAAATTGTTGTCAGTATCTGGAGACTTAGCATCCTCACCAAACTGATTTGATTCATCGATATCCTCTTCTTCTCCTGCCTCTATCTCTTTCAGCTTAGGAAGTGATGAGGAGGGCTTCTCCTTCGACTCTACGTTCTCGTTCGACTCCACCTTCTCTTCTTGATCTACCTTCTCTTCTTGCTCTACTTTCTCTGAAGGTTGCTCCTGTTTGAACGGTGGAATAGGCACCTGAATAAAATGTATTATTAATATAATAAGGAGTCGGAGCGTTGATGACACGATGTATGATTGTTGAGAATTCAAGAGAAGTATGTCAGGATAGAACAGTGTGGTGGTGCATTCTTTCTGCCCACTCCTTCGGAGAGACGGTGTGATGGTCAACTACTTAGTTAGGTTGTAATAAGAAACTTATAAACATAAAAAATAATACTGGTTTACGTAAAATACAAATATGAAAGAATTAGATGGCGTAAACGTTGGTGCGAAAATAAACGATATGTCCATCAGCTGTTTGCTATATGCGATGACACTGTTTTAATCGCTGACAGCATGGACGATCTACAAGTCCTAGTGTCAAGAATGTACCAAGTATGCAATAAGTATGACCTTGTGATGAACGTGTGTCAAAGTCTAAAGTTATGGTATTTGAAAAGGAAGAATGTATGACAGATTGTGACATAAGTGTGAACGGTCAGAAATTAGAGCAAGTTACCGAATTTATTTATCTGGGAAGCATGTTTACAAGAGATGGAAGAATGGGAAAAGATATCAGAAGAAGGGTTGGAGCTAGAAACAAAATAAATGACGCACTAAAAGTCATTACTGCAAATAGAAATATATCGACTAAAGCAAAGATGGCAGTGCACAATGGAGTTATAGTGCCGACCCTTATGTATGGAAGTTAAGCTTGGAGTTGGCAGAAGAAGGATGAAAGTAGGATAAATGCCGTAGAAATGAGGTCACTAAGATGAATGTGCTGAAAAACAATGTATGATAGAATATCTAATGATGAAGTAAGAAAATAATGTAAGGCGTATGAATGTGTCCTAGATAAAATTAAGAAAGGGTCACTAAGATGGTTTGGACATATGGAATGAATGGATGAGGGAAGAATGATTAAAAAGATATATACAATTAGTGTGAATGGTAAAAAAAAGTAGTCAAGGAAGGCCAAGGTAGACATGGCATGACCAAATTAATCAATTACTGAAATGCAGCCATGTTCGAAGTAGGATCAATCGAGGAGCGTGCATGTAGAAGAGGTGCGAGAGTTGTCATGATAGAAGAGTGTGGCGGTCCATCCTCTCTGCCTACCCCTCCAGGGAAACGGCATGATGGTTAGTTAGTTGTTAATTAGGTAGATTATAACTAACTAACTAACCATCACGCCGTCTTCCCGAAGGGCTAGGCAGAAAGAATGGACTGCCACACTTTTCTTTCCTGACATATTTCTCTCGCTTCCTCAACATTCATACATCGTGTCATGCACGACTCCTCACACGGCCGACATTCAATTCTCTATTTCTGGTTCCATTTACATTATTAACCATTCTTTCTTCATTCATTCTTTCCATATGTCCAAACCATTATCCTTTCATTATTTTGTTCATGACACCATCATTCGCACCGCATTCACTTCTTATATTTTCATTCCACACTCTAACATACACAGAGTATACACACATTTGTCTAAGAGATCTCATTTCTACTTCATTTATTCTACTTTCATCCTTCTTTTGCCAGTTCCATGCTTCGCTTCCATACATAAGGGTCGGTAGAAGAACACCATTGTGAACTGCCATTCTAGCTTTTTTGGATAGGTTTTTGTTTGCGATGACAACTTTAGGTGCACCATTCACTTTGTTGCCTGCCCCAACCCTTCTTTCAATATCCCTCTCCACTCGCCCATCTCTTGTAAACATACTACCTAAATACACGAACTCAACTACTTGCTCCAAATTTTCACCATTCACGCTAATTAGGTAGATTAAATTTAAACATAAACCAGGAAATCTATGAAACGATATGCAATTGACATGTGGCATTAACCCATAAGCTGCGGATCGCATGCATAGTCATTTTTCACTTTTAGGTACTAATACTGACATCTTTGGATAATTTTTTATTCCAATATTAGGTCCTTACATATGAAATTGGCGTTTTGTATAGGAGGAACATAAAGTTGATTTTTTTTAAATATAATATATTTATTTAATCAAAGTATGTACCATTGCTATCTATGCACTTTTGCCATCTCATAGGTAGTTCATCGATCCCTTTACTAAAAAAACCATTCGGACGGGAATCAATAAAATCTTTGAAGTCGGTTTGGACTGCCCCATCGGAGTTGAATTTTTTCCCTTGCAAGAAGTTATCCAAATTTCGAAAAAAATAGTAATCTGTTGGGGCAAGGTCCGGAGAGTACGGTGGATGTCTTAGACATTCCAATTGAAGCTCTTCTAATTTGGTAGCCGTCTGTTGTGCAGTGTGTGGTCTAGCGTTATCATGAAGCAGCAGTGGCCTAGAGCGATTAACCAGCCTCGGTTGTTTAGCAGCTAGCTTTTCCATCATGGTTTGCAGTTGCTGACAATAGACATCTGCCGTAATCGTCTGGCCAGATTTAAGAAAGCTGTAGTGAACGACACCAGCACTAGTCCACCAAACGCTCACAAGTAACTTTTTTGGAGTCAATTTTCGCTTGGGGCATGGTTTGGCTGGTTCGGCAGGGTTCAGCCATTGCGATGAGCGCTTCCGATTATCATACAGGATCCACTTTTCATCACAGGTAATGATTCGATTCAAAACCCCTTCATTATTGTGCCGGTTGAGTAATGCAACGCAGCAGTCAACGCGCGTTTGTTGATTTGCTTCACTCAATTCGTGAGGTACCCACCTTTCAAGCTTTTTCACCTTCCCAATTTGCTTCAAGTGGATTAAAACAGTTTTATCACTAACACCGCAGCCTGCAGCTAACTCGGACGTGGTTTGCGATGGATCCGCTTCCACAATAGCCTTCAATTCTTCATTATCAACTTTGGTCTCCGGCCGTCCACGGGGCTTGTTCTGCAGGTCGAAATTTCCAGAACGAAAACGTTGGAACCAAAAACGCACTGTGTTTTCTTTTGCGGCACCGTCGCCATACACATCATTAATCCTTCGAGCCGTTTCTGCAGCACTGGTGCCACGGTGGAACTCGTACTCGTAAATAAAGCGATATTTCAAGTTTTCCATTTTGTAAACTGAGTGACGCAAAGAAAAAAAAACAATTGAGGAAAAAACAAATGAATTATAATTTTCGAAACACAAATACTTGAGTAAATAGCTGAATAAATTTAAATTTGGAATTCCTAACCAAAGAGAAGATATTTGAGATCAAAGTTGCCAGTACGGCAAAACGCCAATTTCATATGTAAGGACCTAATATTTGGTTTTAGGCGAAAGTAAAATTAGTTCTCTGTAATTTCGAGTGATAAAATATTCAAATTAGTTCTAATTAGTACCATCTTTGATTTTGAATTTTCCACTGGATTTTTTTTGGCGCGCGAAATCGGCTTCGTTTAATCTGTTTCATTGATTTTAGCGATCCAAATTTTATGTGAACTATTACGAGCATTACTTGTAACCTTAAACATGGCATGAGCAAATTAATCAATTACTAAAAGGCGGCCACATTCCAAGTCGGAATAATCGACGTGCGTGCATGGTACGATGTATGAATGTAAAGGAATCCCGAGAGATATACCAGGACAGAGCATTGTGGCGATCCATCCTCTCTGCCTACGCCTCCGGGGAAATGGCGTGATGGTTAGTTAGTTAGTCTTACGGGTTAAGATATAGAAGAGAAAAAAAATTACCTTTGGTCTTTGGGGCAAGCCTCCGCCGATGATAGGTGGCTTAGAGACATTAACAGGAATTGAATATATGGAAGTAGATTTCGATACATCTACATTGGTCGCTTTATTATCTGCAGCCGTTATCGATGGGCTCTTGGCTGGCTCTCCGGGATAAGCTGCCTTTTGCGCTTCCACGGAGTTAACTGCATCCATTGCATTTGTAGCCTTCCCTGTTGCCACCGGTGCTGAAGGAGCCGAAGTGTCCGAAACTGGAGTAATTTTTTGTGGTGTCGGCTTTTCTTCACTTGTTTTTAAAGCAGGGGGGTTGGCGGCATTTTGAGCACTCGCTTTTATCGAATGATTCATGAGTTCGTACTTTGCGGTCACATCGTTGTGATCGCTAAGTCGAGTTGAAGCCCACAAAATGATTTTACAAAATGGCTTCAGGACACCATAAAAATCTGTGCAGGTACTCCTGCACACGTGCTGGTCAGATATGGCGTCCGCAAATATTTTCACATAATCCTTTGTGAACTCAAAATCTGACTTACCGATTGATGGGTGTTTCTTGGAACAAAAATCATCGGCCAGTTCAACGCCGTTCAAGCTTTTCATGATGAAATCTATGTCAGACTTATTCCGTGGTAAATGCAATTTCAATCTCGCTTCAGTCAATGACAACTTATCGCAAATTTTTAAATTGACATCGTAGTAAGCCATGCACATAAAACCTTGGGAGTTTTCCGGTTTGAAAACTTTATCAGGAACGGAAATATTGCATTGTAGCAGATATTCCGCAATTTTAGGATCTATTAAGACCGTGTCACACTGCCTAGAAACAAAGTCTTTTTGGAAAATATCTAGTATCGTGTTTTCATCGGGCTTTTGGAACGAGGGAATTACGCATTGTGAAATAATAATTAGCGTAAACAAAATCCTTCGAAGATACATCTTGTAATATTCGTTAAACACTTGCGACGAAGGACGGATTAGTACGAACAAGCGATTCCAAAACAATACTTAATTATCGTTATAAATTCCTTAGACGAGATTACTAAAAATAATTTAAAGTTAGATTAAAACTGTTTCACATATGTCCGAAATGTTTTTCGAACACGCATATAAAATATATAATGCGTGACAACTCACAGGTATACAATCTTATCTTTTCGGATTATGACTAAATTTTGACAGCAAGCAGGTATGCTGGTACAAACAAACCATAGATGTCATTATCTCCGATCATAGACAAAGGATTTAGAGATGTATCATAAACAACATCATACTGTATTTATAAAAAAACAGGGAACAACGCATTTTAAATACTTTTTTCACATAAAAAAATATTTAACATTTAAAAATAGGAAATATGTCAGAGGAAAAAATAGTTATGAATAAATATAGAAGAGTGATTTTGTGTATATACGAATTTTTATCATTTTGCTTGTATTTTTTTTCTTAGACAAACTAATTTCCTTACCTCATCTTATAAGCTTTTTTTAAATCAATTTTATCATATTGGACTACTTTATTCAAATACATACTTACTAGGCAAGGTATATAGATATATAGATGGTAAGATATTGCGCACGTAGCATGCTATCCCTTTCTAATAATTTGCTGTCAAGTGACGTCATGTGGTGAACTCGAAATCGAAACGAAACTATAAACAAACCTGAAAATAAAGTAAAGTGAGAATAATAATACTAGAAATAAAAGTTAAAATAAAAGCAATAGTTAAAAGAAAAATATAAACATTGAAATGGTGAATTGTGCTGTGTACAATTGCAATAGCAATAATAAAAAACAAAAGAGTGGTGGTGATGGCAATCAAAGTAGTGAAGTGGAGCCAGTGAAATTCTTTCGCTTTCCCCAAAACGCAGATTTGTCAAAAATATGGAAACAAAAGTGCGGTAGAAAGGATAAGTTCATCTTAAAAAATAATAGGATATGCTCCAAGCACTTTTTACCAGAACATTACGCGCAAAGTTTAAGACACCGGCTCTTAAATTATTCTCCTAGTAACAGCAAAAAGTTAAATCTTGATGCAATTCCAACTGAAAACTTGCCGAACCGGCGTTGGCGTATAGGAAAAAATAATGAATATACTTCTGTATTGCAACGCCGAGAACGAAAAGAAAAAAGAGATCTTAAGGACGTTGTGTAAGTTTTTCTGAAATACCAATATATTTTTTAAAAAGATACCTACCTATTTACTTACCTTTTCATTAATACTTAAAAACATTTTACACTTATACCTATTTGATACTTACCTTTAAATACATACTGAAAAACACTTTATAAATACCTATCTAAAAATTAATAAAAATACTTTTATACCTATATACCTTTTTATTTTAGAAAAGAAGCTATTTCTGAGACCAATGAATTGGCGGGCGAGCCAGTGTTGTTAAGATCTGAGCAGTTGGACTTGGCTTTGATTATTGAAGATGAGGAAATTCAAAATTAATTCAAAATTAAAAAAAATTCAAAATTATAACATCCGATATGCTTACGGATCTCGCTCATGAAGTAACTACATCTATGCCAATTATTGAAGAAATTAATGACCTGAAGTATGATGGCCTAGAACACCTCGCTGGATATATTATTTACCGCTTGAAGGATAAAGTTGCAAATATGATCCATAATTACTGTGACACTGATTCCACTAGCACATATACGTGGACAGATACACTGTCCGAAGGTTTCTTGAGGAAACCAAATTTGAAATTTATGGAGTTGTTGCAGCAACTTGATGATATTTATAATGTTGAAAATGGAAAAACGTTACAACCTGGAAACAACTACATAAAGAATTTGATAGCTAAATCAAATGGAGTTGATTTGCCATATCCAGTTAAAAATCTTTTTTATCGATGTAAAATGTTTTTCAAAATAAGAACAATGAACTTAAAGCTCATTGAAGATGCTAACTCTAAAAAAAGAAAAATAAAAAAACAATAACTTAAATAAAGAAAACGATTTGTCATAATTTATTTAATACAATTACAAAAACTTCTTTTAATTAGACGTAATAAATAAACAAAGAAAAATTCCATACCCAATGTATAAATATATACTCAACTCATACTACACAACCTAATGCTTGGGTCTCCACGTGACGTAGCTGCGCAGTAGATGTCAAAAATAAAACGCGGAATATCTTACCATATTTATTCTATGAGCATATGACTAGATGAATCAAAATTTAATTTATGTCATCTTGTAGGGAATTTCATTAGGAATAGATCGATATCTATAACATACATGGATTATTTGAAAAACATATCATTATTAATTTTTTTCTGGAACCATGCGATTTCTGATATGGAATGCGTCATAGCATACGAGTAACTGGACACGCAAGTATAGACGAGCGCCGCGCGGCGGCCGGCGCGGCTAGACTTTACGAGATTTTACGTATGATAAAGGCACCTAGGCAAAATGTATAGTACGTTCAAGACAACGAGTACGTATTAATATTTGTCCCTTTTGGTAAAGTGTTAATATTTTCACAGTTCTGATATTATTAAGTTGCGTCCTGCGTTTCCGTCTACAGTCGGTATTATTACGTACATATTGAAAAAGCCAAAGATATAATTTATAATACGTTCAAAACAGCGAGTAAGTATTTGTCACTTTTGATAAAGTTGTAAATATTAGCAAAACAAATTCTACCTTAACACGAATGAAGGTGAGGGCAGTCTTAGAAAATATTTTTTTTTGGGATGAAGGAAGTAATTTTTTGCTTTTTTTTTTATTACGAAATATTGAGAACACTTCAATGGAGGATTACAATTTTTTTTATAATATTAGGGTCCATAGGTTTTAAGAAAATCAACTTTAAATTGGCAGTGGAAACTCAATTTACCACATGGCAACGCGACGGTTAAAGATGTCTAGGACTATAAATATAAATTGTAAAATAACAATAAGTGGATTAAACTTATTTCTGTTTTAAATTTGCAGCCTTTTCCCCAAAATAGTTTAATAAAAGGTGCTCACCAAATAAGTAAAATTATGGTTATTATTAAATTGAACAAACTAATATTCTAGTCTCACCTACATATGTTTTATTCCTTTTAAATTTGGTTAATGAAACAACAAAAACATTTTTCATATTTTATTTCCCAATACACAAGCATTTACTTTTAAAGAGACATAAGTATTTTAACACGTTTTTAACACATTGAATTTTGAAGCCTGTAGACATCTTTATGGATCCTAAATTATAGTCAAAAATATTTTATAAGATTCCATTTAATTATGTTATAAATATTTAAAATAAAATGTTCTACACATTCATGGCACATTGAATATGAATTTAATTTAATTTATTTTTCAAGATTTAAAAAATCTCGTTTGTTATATTTTAGAGAACAATTTTCTTTACTTATTTTTAATATACTATATCCCTTACAAAAATAATTGATTATTTATACAAAAATAATTAATTTTAATTAATAATTGAATATAATTCTTGCATAAATATTTTAAAAGGTGTGGCCACAGGACAACAGGGTCTTAATAATTAAATTAAGTCTATGGAGGTGTTTTTAAGATATAACTTCATAAAATATTTATTCTTTTAACATTTAGAATGGAGCAACTCTGAAAAGTCGAATACAATATAAATCTTAAATTTAGCTTTTTTTATCTACAGAAAAATATATATTCTTATTTGTTTTATTTTATTATGTAGCTATTTGGTAGATACTGTTGATAATTCAATTGATTTATTTAAACATTAAACTTTTATTATTTCCCTTGATCCAATTTCCAGCATATGGGAACCACTCAATTTGGAACGTTATGAATCAAATACTATGTCTGTAATATGCAGTTGGCGAATTGTCAGTTTTTTTGGTCACATTGTCAGGAGAGAGCTTGGTAACCTGGAAAAAAGTATTGTCACAGGAAGTGTTCCAGACAAAAGAAGTAGAGGTAGTTCTGCTGTGCGGTGGTGTGACAGATTAAGGAGATGACCGGGGAAAGCTCTACTGGGCAGTGAGGGCTGCGGAGTACAGAGAGGATTAGAGGCGTTTTATTTTAGCCTCGACCCTCAGCAATGTGGAAACAAAGAAATAAGAATAATCAAATACAATAAAATTAATTAGAATAGTAATTCATGTTTCATTGGGGGCAACAGTAAGAACATCTTGCATGCTTTTCAGCAGTTCATTATCCGCTGACTGGTCATCTTCAGATTTGCCGTCAAGCCAAAATGTCTCCATTTCCCCTTTACCCTAAAAACATACATTTTAAAAGATATTAAAAAAAAATTTAAGCAAACAATCCAATATTAAAAAAGGTACATAATTGCCAAACATATAAAACCAAAGTAAATTAAAAGTGTTTGAGAATAGAATAATTGGATAGCAAAGGGGTTTTTCTCTTGTAATTTTTTTGGAAATTAGATATAGTGGAATATAAATATTAACAGCTTGGCGTGATGATTAGTTAGTTAGCAAGTTATATGAAATATTTACAGTAAATGTAAATACTTAACCTTTACAGTCACAAGACCCCTTGGTCGAACTATGTACTGGGATGGAAGTAAGTCAGCAGTTGCTCGAGATATGTGAACGCGCCCCACCTGAAAAGCAAAGCAAAAGTTTAACACAACTATACTTATAACAAATACTTATAAAATAAATATTAAATACTTTCTGCTTTAAGGCAATACGCTGAAGTTCTGTAATAATAGTGACTAAATTCTTTGACTCTCAAAAAGATTAATGTTCTGAGAACTGCTATAAACATTGCCAAACTACTTCAAAATTATTTCTAGGACTTAGATACTAGGTGGATACTTAATCTAGACCCTTTTCACCACAAGTCGCAAGGCAACTCCAAAAAAATTGAATGTCCTTACTATTCCGCTTGACTGCATCCGACTAGCTGTGTTGATGGTATCCCCAAAGAAGCAATACCTGGGAACTTTAAGCCCCACCACACCAGCAACTGCCGGTCCACTGTGTACACCTGAAATTTTTTATAAAATATCTTTGAAAAGTATACTTACAATGTAAATACAATTTATTTGTTTCCTCCAATAAAAGTAAACTAATATATGAATCGAAATACCTAATCAATTGATAAAGAAATACCCAGGACGTATATTTAGGACCACACATCAAACCAGGAACATTTGAGTAATAGATAAATATTTTCTAGAATGAAAAGCAATTTCAACTAAAATATCTTTTGAATTAAATATCGTTTACTTCCGCAATGCTTCGCTCTGTACACGTTTTTTGATTCAAATATTTAGCAGCAGCATAAAAGCGTGGTGCTAAATGGATGCAAGACTTAAAAATATACCACAGATGTAATTGGAAAACTGCAGGTTTTTACAAATAGGTGTTTCCGTTCAATATTCAAGATCTTTTTTATTATTATTTTTTTTATTGTATACAACAGGTCTTTAGAACCCAATTACTGTATACATTTTACATAATACTTACATTTTACAAAAATAGCACAGACATACATGTTAAAATAATACACATATAATCAGCAATTGTGATATGTACCTATATGATCCTTAAATGACGCATAGGTCATTTGGAGAATGTCCACATCGACTGACACCTCATTCAAGAGCACCATACCCCGGGTCCTTGTATGTTGCGCCATGACATTTGTTCTGCTATGCGGTATGCACAACAGATCGTGTCTTCTAGCGCGAGCATACCTGTCCGGTGCATTGAAGCCATAACACTCTAAGAAGTATGGGCTATCAATGAGGTTACGGAGTATTTTATATCCTAAGATCATAAATGTACCTTTTCTTCTTGATTGCCCCTAGATAGTATCAAATGTCGTTCTCTGGGCCATGGCAGGCGAAAGACGAATCAGAGAACAAATTACTAGACACAATGATTATGGATTGGTCCCACTGTGATAGAGAACCCAGACTGCATCACTCAGGGCACACTGAACTGATCCTTTGTAGGGGGAAAGAGAAAGGCGAGACAGACTTAAAGCCACCCGAAGTAAAACCCTGCAGGACAAGATTAATGCAGCGGGTCTCGCTTGGAAAGGTGTTAGACATCAGGGATAGAGTCAGGTGGATTCTGGAGACCCTATGCTATAAGTGGTAAAGCAAGAAGGAGAAAAATAACGTTTCATTAATTTAAAAAATAGAATATAAATCATTTCAGGCACGAATGATCCAAGATTTGTCTTGACTGTCCCCAAAATATATTGTCAGATTACATTTCAAGCAAAATATGACATTTCCATCCATCAACGTGGCTCTATAAAACAAATTCTTCTGTTAATTTGGAAGGATAATATTGAACACTGCATAATCCACCTCTATCTTAAGGAGTATGGATATTATACGTGGCTCTTTCCGACTGATTTCTTCCTAGGAATGCTAGGCTACCAGTCACTCGGGAGAAGACGAGACATTCACTTCCTTCTACTGATAGGCGGTTGTATACACAACTCAGAAATCCTGAATGATGTATGTCTGATTTTTATCTTCCACAAAGGGGTCACATATTGTTGTATCTCCCACGATGCAGAACCAACCTGCCAATGGCTATGCCGGTAGTAGAGCAATATCGTGTCACCTCGGAGGGCAACGTATTTTGTGATAGTGTAGCTCACCCGAGGGAGGCGCTGTCATTGTTGTAATTGTGAGTTCATCATATTATTATGAAATGAAAAGAAAAAAAATATTATTCAAAATTTCTTTATTATTATGTATTTAGTGTGCTTCCTCTTGTGTTTATGTTGGACCGGTTTCGGCAGCTTGCTGCCATCGTCTGGTGTGTTCACTCATTCACAACAGACTATGGCAGCAAACTGCCGAAACCGGTCGAACATAAACATAAGTGGAAGCACACTAAATACATAATAATAAAGAAATTTTGTATCAAAATATTTTTTGTTTTCATTATTTAAAATGAACTACGATCAAGAAATTTCAATTAAAAACATTCATTATTTATCTTTAGTGTAATAGAAAGTAGTTCTCTGATGCTTCAGACATGTTTAAATAAATAAATGAAATAATTTATTTTGTGTTTTTATAAGTAAACATAAGAATATTATTCAAAACATGTTTCGGACGTGACCTCTTCCATCCTCAGATGTAAATATAGCTGAAAATATATTCTCCTTTCAAATGAACAATATCATTCCACAATGTTGTCGCATTAACCTTCAATACAGTAATTCTTCTGTGTCCTTCTGGATTGAGTGACCCCGCTTGCGCAACCTAACAAGTTAAATCGATGCAGATTTTGAATCACAATATATTACCTATCTTGACATGGACTTGCATGGTTTGGGGTCTCCTCAGCGTTCTGACTGCCTTAAGCATGGCAAGAGCTGCATCTGCCACATGCTGAGCGTGTCGGCTGGATACGTCTGGAGCCCCACTTACGGCCATATATACTTGACCCACCGTCTCAACCTGAAACAGACATTCTTATTTTAACCACTCTACGTATTTGAACGTACGTGATACATTCACTGTGACTGTACCATTCTGCGCTATCTCGTATCACGTACGCGCTTGAGAAAAAGTAATGTGCCTAAACTGTACAAACTGTTAGGGATACGCGCGTGTGCCAACAACACTCGAGTACAAGTCTTCATAAATATGATAGTTTTACAAGGGGCAGGCGAAGTGTGCGGCCAAGTATTTGACGTTTCATAATTAAAAAAAGGAAAATTAATATATAATTAAATCTCATTGATAAAAAATCTGCTTTTTTTGCACGCTTCTCGGAAAATAACCCAAATGTAGGGCGGTTTAAACAAAAATACAGCGGTTCCACTGTCTCGAATTGAAACAGTCATTCTTATTTCAAATAAAAATACAACGGTTCCACTGTCTCGAGTTGAAACAGTCATTCTGATTTTAAACAAAAATACAACGGTTCCACTGTCTCCAATTGATACAGTCATTCTTATTTTGAACAAAATTACAGCGGCTCAACTCTTTCGAATTGAAACAGTTATTGTTATTTCCCAGTCTCGATTTGAAGCAGTCATTTATATTTCAAACAAAATACAATGATTTCACCATCTTAACCGGAAATCATTCTAATTTTAGAAAAAAATATAACAATTCTAACATTTCGCTATTATTTCTTATATCAAACAAACTATTCAAATAATTAGTGATACTATTACAGATAGTAAGAAATTGTATACATACAGTTTATATGTAAATAAAAATGTATACATATCTAAATAAAAAGATGCTCAAGTCATGATTAAAGCTCGACTCACGTTTCGTAATTCAGCTTTCAAAGACATTAGTATACGCGGATTTCTTTTTAGCTGAATTTTTTTACAATGGAAACAAAAACGGTCTATTTTTCGTTGGTTTCACGGGTATAAAAATCCGATCAGTACTTTTGGAAAAATCTTTATTATGTAAAATGGATAATGTAGAGCGTAATTCCAAGTTTAAAATGTATTTTTTGTTATTTTTCTAGTACGAAATTTAAATACTGTATTCAAAATGGATTCTGCAACATTTTGTATTGAAATGAATGACTTCAGCAGACTTTTCCCAGCAATCACAATCGATATTAGATGGCTAATTAATAGCTCATGGAAACACAAACACAGGCCCACTCACAAAAAAAACACGTAGTTCACCTCTTCACCTTATGCATCTAATGTGAAGTGGAAGACACGACCAAGCACACCGTCTTAAAATGAAGAAAATGGGAAAATATATGGAATGGTCTCTAAAGCCTCTAAACTTCTCTCTTGGTCTTTATTAATCCTCGCCTCCAAGCACTTCTGTCACTTGCTGCAGCGTTCTAGTCTCTCATTTGCAGTTGTTGCTAACGTCAACCACAGTTCGAAATATTTTTTTGGACTGCAAATGTAGACACGCACAGTTGTGGTTAAGCAATGTTTGTTACCTTGTAGACATCGTAATGGTCCAGAAGTTGATCAAAACACGAAAAGACAGCATTAATAACAGACACCGTGTCCATGACTTGCTGCCGCGTTTTGGTACTGGTGGCGCGCACTTCTTCCAGAGCACAGAACATCACAGACACCTCGTCAAACGACTGGAAAATATCAAATTATGATACAATTCGAAACGATCATTTAAACATAACTTTTTATGTAATTTTTGTAAAATCGATTTTAATTACTTCACAAGTACTCAATGGAGATTGCCCTTTCCTCAGTCGATCCGCCACTGTCCGTGGTATCATGGAGTACAAAAGATCATCTCCTCTTCTCTTCCATCGATCCAGCAGCTGCAATGATCTTTCCAGCTCGTCTGAACGCTGTTCGGCTCTTTCGCACATCAGCTCCAGCCTGCAATATCATTAACCTTTTAAGTGTAAGTGTACTCACTCAATATTGCCGTATTTGCCAGCACGATCGCACAGAAAAAGCCAATTTATTTACTATTGTATATCGATATTTTACTGAGTATTAACTATTTAGATATTTTGAAATGTTAAACAAAGACAGATACTGTTTTCACCAGCCTGGTTGGCATCGACAGACTGGTCGACATCAACAGACTTGTATGTGTAATAAATCTCTCTTCTGCAATGATAACATAAATTTGAAACTCCACCAGAGAATGATCAGATGCTATGTGTGGTCTGTTTTGTTGTATGGATGTGAAACGTGGACCTTAAAAGTCAACTCTTTGAGGGGAAAAATGAGGGACGCCGAAGGCCCAGTAGCAGTGAATCGAGAGGGAGTGGACCGGCATCCGAAGTGTGGAAAAGCTGTTCCGAGCGGCGCAGGACAGGGACAGGTTCGCCGAGGTGATTGTCAACGTTGGGGGGACCCAACAGGGCACTTGAAGAAGAAGATATACCTAATTGACAATCCATATCGTCTAATAAGATATTTAATATTTACCTACTCAATGTGCAAATGTATTAATTTTTATGTGAATGTAAAAAATATGGGACAATAAAATTAAAACCCAACCTCGAACAATGTTGCCACCCAGCAAGAACTAATTCCCTTGATAGTCCATGTGAATTGAGGTCATTCAAGAATAATCCAGTTGTTGGTAGCTCGTCCAAGTTATTGATTCTGGAATAAATAAAAGTATGATTACAGCTATGTTAAATAATAACAAGAATATATGAAATAAACTATATGAACTTCTTACAATGGACTGCACAAGAATACAAGAGAATTTATCTCCTTGATAAAGAGCATCTGTCCTTTGAGAAGAATGCTGCGAGCTCCTTGACTTCCTCTGCGATCCAAAAGACCAGTACCTATAAAAAAAACAACGTTTACCTCATACACCCAATTAGCACATTGCAGCAAAAGCGAAACGGATGCGAAACTCTAGCGAATAGCGAAACTCTGACGTCTATAACACACTACAGCGAAAGCAAAGTGGATGCGAAACTCGGGCGAATATCGAAATCGTGTTTTTAGAAAATGTGTTGATGTCACGGGCGTCAGGGAAACTGAATTCGGCCCGATATGCAGAGTTTCACTAATCGCTTTATATACAGGCGTGTATATCATGTTTTCTATTGAGTCATAGCACACATCACGCGGAACGAAACCGAACCGAATTCAGTTCGGTTGATGCGTGTCGACAGATTTTCGCAGTTTATTAGCAGAAATTGAACCGGTACGGATCGGTCCGTTTTCGTTTCGCTTCCGCGTCTCTGTGTGCAAGGGATAGATAGAAGCCTCACTTTGTCCTTAGAGCAACGCACACCACAATATTACGACGGCCACACCACGTGAATCTATGCAAGAGAGGCATAATACCAAGCTTACCGCTAAACTTAATTTCATTTAATTTAATTTATTTGAATAAAAATCACAAACATTACAGAAAACTTATAAGATAAGCATAAAAAAATAATTAAGACTATGAATAAGAAATAATCATAACATTGATATTGCATCCCTGAGGCAACTCACACTATCACGAAATATATCGACCTCCGAGGTGACCCGGTTAAGCAATAAGATTGCCTTACCTACAGGCATAACCTTGACAGGTTAGTTCTGCAGCGCGGCAAATAAAAACAATCTGTCCTGTCTTTGACGAAGTTAATTATCAGGGACAAATAGACCTACATCACTCAGGACATCCGAGTTATGTATATGGCCGCCAATCAGTTGAAAGAAGTGAACTCCCAAGTGGATATTCCTCCTTCTCTCCAATGATCGGAAGCTTAGCATACCTAGCAAGAATTCAGCCAGAAAGAGCCACGGGTAATAACCGCGCTCCATGAGGTAAAGAAAGCGCAAACATTTTTCTGCACTCGCTCCACTATCAGAGTATATCGGATCCCAAGCGGTGACTAAATAATGGAACCATATCCCAGCCGACTTCTTACCGGGGAGTTATACGAGTACAATACCCTTAGTACCAGATAGTTCGAAAATATTTTGACATTTCTAAAAACAAACCCAAGCATTTTAATGGAACTATTGCAACTATGTAAAGATTGAACGATAATTGAGCGATTGAACGATAACAAAGCGTTAAGGGTGGACTTAGTATCATGGAGTGTTTGAACTTATCAGTGAGAATAGAAACCCATTATGGTTGTCACTGGGCTTTTGCATTATCAAATCAGATTATAAAAATATAAGATCAATATTATTTGTGTTTATGTCCTTACTCGGTCTAAAATCGCAAGAATTCGAAGGAGCCGGTATGGGCTCCTGGGTGGGTGAGGTAAGAGAACATCGCACAAGTTCCAATTCGAACAGCACAAACTGCAAATAGCGTACCTGAAACAAGATCCATTCATGTATAATGTGTCAAAACCACTTCAATACCATAAAGCCACTGGTGGCCGGTACGTAGGCGCACCATCAACACCGTAAGTCCACTTTGTATTAAAAAGGATTCCAATAGGAATTTTAACATTTTTTGTGTGGCTAGCGACATCTATACACTATCTCTGCAAGAAAAATGAACCTTCTGACGTTGGTCGATCTTATTGAAAACTGGATTTTTGTAGAAATCGAGCAACTAGGGCTATCACTTATGGTGTGTTTGATATAAAGGATAAAAAGGATATCACTTGAAAGAATTAAATTTTAACAAGAACTGATACAACATACTTTGATTTTTTGATTTTTGCTTTCAATAAATATATTTTTTTTAAATGTAAAAATTATATTTATTTATGCTTCTGACAACCCTGAAAGAAAAATCAAATATACGAAATTTCGATAATGCAACTTGAAAAATTAAAACTTGATATATCATTTTGTTGGTAAACTTTAAACATAATGCATAAAATCCATTAGGCCTATTTTTTAAAATAATTAAAAACATGAGGTATGTGAATGTTCCTAGGCTTAAAATATCACGCTACTAAAACGGTTAAATAAAGACATAGAAGATTTCCCACCGCTTACCCGAAGCTATTATATTAGGACGCAGCGGCACCTCTTCGTCAGCTTTGCTTATGCAATCCCTAGGCCCGTCAACCGCCCATGAGGGAATTAGGATAACTCCTGCTTTTGTTGGAATGTTGCATTCCCCAACATACCAACAAAAGCAGGAAAGAACCTAGGCCACATTCAATAAATAAAAAAATCACTTCTACCTCCTCTAATCTCACAAAACAAAGCAAAACATGGTGCTTGATTTTAAAATATAAAATAAATAAATTGACGACCTTCGTGGCCAAGTCGTAAGTGCTTTGACTGCCACCCCGAAAGTCTCGGGTTCGATTCCCGGCGATGGCAGTGTGATTGTCACACTGTTTTTGTTCTGGTGCAGAATTCACGTGGCAATAATAATGTGATAGATAAGCTACCTATCACATATCACGAGAATCAATTTGATAGTTAACCCTTTACATTGATTTGGCTCGCGCTGTAATGATGTAAAGAGCGATTCAACAATAATAATAATAAAAAAATAAAATCTTCTGGCCTACAATAATATTCTTTCAGGCAGATATTGGTGAGGGTGGGATAGAGTAAGGAATGGGAAAGAAAATGTGGTATGAAAGTAAAATTATTACTTTCCTATGAAAATAGAGAAAACACTGGCCATGGAAATTTGAGACAGGAAAACAGGAAACGAAACATTTTAATGTTTATAAAACAAAAAATGAGCCGAGGGAGAAGGATAGGGCCCTACAATGTGCCCCACTGCCCCACAGCGAGGAGTCCGACCCCCCCCCCCCCCAAAGGGGCGAATGCACGACACAAGACGGCGACTTCCAGTGAGACAGTTGGCAAAGAACCCCACTAGTGCTATTCGCAGTAGCAGTCCCAGAGATCGAGGCTCTAATACTAATGATATATAAATATTTTGAGATCGACCAAGTGCCAGCCTAACTAAAAACATCAGTCCACGCCAATACAAAAGTCCTCAGGCATACAATGTTATGTTTGCTTCCCGTCAGGTCAGAATTCCAGACAGGTCAGACAGCAACTCTGACATCCTTGATCATTCTATCTCTTGCGCTCTCTAGGAAACGACACTCCCAAAGGATATGATAGGCCGACTGGGGTCCCTGGCCGCACACACACCCCGGGTTCGGCGCCAGGCTAAGATCGTGGAGCCTGGTCCGGAAATTGCCGTGGTTCGAGAGCATCTGGACGATGTGATGGTCCGATTTAATCCACATATAAATAATAATAAACCAGAAGCTAAAACCAATCAAGATAATATACTTACTGTATCAAACGTAAATGGGACTCCCTTGGGACGTCTAACGCGGAAAAGATCTGTCACCAATGATCCTAAAAATGCCTGTCTTGTGCCTCCCCAAGCCTCCACTACCTGTAATAATAATAATAATAATAATAATAATAAAATGCTTACTTTTAAAGCGCCGTTTTTGTGATATAATCACCCCAAGGGCGTATTATGATGTGTTTTAAATCTGAAAATCTAAATATGACCGCTGTATTTGATATTCCCGATCGGTTAGAAAGTGTAATATGTATAATAGAACAAAATATACAAGTTTTATTGGGTATGAAATATGAAAAATATGGGTTTTCAGTTTAGATGTAAGTCTGACGGATCATTTATGGATCTAAGGTACTCGTATAATGGGAGATTGTTCCAAGCTGATGGGCCGGCTACCGCAAAGGCTCGATCCCCTAAATTTGTAATAGGGCAACGCTTCGGCTCAATTAATCTGTCTATTGCCGAGGAGTTCACCGAGCGAAGTGTGGATTTCCTTGGATTTAGGCTGTCCTTTATACAGAGTTCGGATATACATATAACTTGGTGCCATTCCATGTAGCTCTTTGAAGGCTGTCCAGCAGAATTTTTGCTGGATTTTTTTTCTGATGTTCTTTGAGATGTTGTGTTATATGGGACTTTTTTGGAATGCCTTTAATGAGTCTTGCTGCTGCATTGAACGCAGATTGAAGTTTGTTTATTTGTTATTTTGGAATATTTGCATAAATTCCATTACAATAATCAAGTCGTGACACAACGAAGGAATTTAAAAGACAATAGTAATGAAGTACGTGATACATCGAATAGTAACATACTTCAGAGTAAATAGTAACATAAATACATACAAAAAATTATAGATATCTTCTGGTGTATATGCACCTAGCTATATGATTACAAGCCAAAAATACATATGTGCGACAAAGACCCTTTTACATTTTGCAAACCCAATATGAACCGCCACTGTTCATAATTCACTTTACTCCTTACCTTCTCTCCAGCAGACACGACTCTCATATTCTGATCCAAAAGAACCCCAAAAGGGAAGAGATGCAACAGAAGATAAGCAGGAACCTTTGGGAGACCAGCATCTTCACCGCGCGATGCGCGCTCTTCTTCTGTCCTCACCTGGCAATCATAAAACAAAATCATTCGAAATTCCATCTGAAACAATTCTGAAATCAAAATGAAAAAAGAGTTCTACTTACGTATTCTCTATTATCAAAGTTGAGTCTATATGTAACCAACACGTGTTTCGTTTCGGCTGTTGGTAGTTGCTCATCCAAAACTTGAATCTCTAAATCGAATCCGTATAGTTCTTTAGCAATCTCTATTAGTTGACCTAAAACAAGAAGTTAATTATTTGAATAAATATAATTATACTTTGTATTACAACACTTTTATTTTCACTGAACTCAGACATGTTTCGGTTACAAGTAACCTTTATCAATATATACAATTTCAACAATGAAATATAACAGAGCGGTCACTTATATACTAAATGGAGATCGAGTTATGTATAAAAGTGGAAGGGGTATAATTAGGATTGAGGAGAGGGGAGAAAGTTAGGTTTTTATTATTTATATGCAAAATTATAAAACCGTTTTCTTTATTAAATGTATGATTATTTTCAATTAAATGGTAAGCAAATTCGAAATTCTTATGTATATAGGAAAAATAACTCGTAATTTTAACATAATAATTAAATAAAATCTTAGATGCCTTTCTAATAATAATTTTTCGGAGTTCGCTAACCATTTGATTGATAATAATCATACATTTAATAAAGAAAAAGGTATTGAAATTTTGCATATTAATAATAAAAACATAAATTTAAACAATTTAGACATTTAAGAAATTATATAATCCATCAAAAATAATGAAAACATAATAAATAACCAATTAAATTTAAATTCAATTCCCATGCTCGATATGTTCCCGTTACATCTCCCCTCTCCTCAATCCTAATTATACCCCTTCCACTCGATATGTTCCCGTTACACCTTCTCTCTCCTCAATCCTAATTATACCCCTTCCAGAAGTTAATTAAATTATAATGTTTATGTAGTCAATGTGTTTGTTACCTCCAAAAAAAAGCACAGTAGAACTTCTATTATCCGAATCAATTGGGACCGAACCCCATTCGGATAATTAATTATTTTCCGACAAAAGAGTATATTTTAATTAATTACTGTATTTATGTTGAAAATGGAAGAAAAACAAAACTATTTTGAAAGAAAAAGAGCTTTTAATTATTTAAATGAAAAGGCAACATTTTTACATGTTAAGGGGGATAGCCACTGTGATTGTGTGAATTTTTGTTGTTATTTAAATTTAAAGTTTATGCCAGTGATTCCCAAAGTGGTCTATATAGACCCCCAGGGGTCCACGAAAACTTGCAGGGGGTCCACGACAGTTGCAAATAAAACTGGGGGTCCACGAGATGGAAATGGGGTGCACAAGATGTAAATAGGGGTCCGCGAGATGGTTCAATTAAATTGAAGACGAATATTGAAACGAATATCGAAACCGTTGGCGACTTTTTTTTTAGCTCATTTGGGAAATATTTAACAACAGAAATCATTGGCGACCTATTTTTTTTAGCTCAACAGCAACTTCCGGTTAGTAGGTACAGAATTCGGTGGCGACCTTTTTTTTAGCTCGACAACGACTTCCAGCCAGTAGAATTCGGTAGCGACCAATTTTTTTTTAGCAATCGATTCGAAAAATCAATTAAAAAAAGCAGGGGGTCTACACGAGATAGAAAAAATCGGCAAGGGGTCTATGGAACAAAAAAGTCTGGGAACCTCTAGTTTATACCTTCGAAAATATGTGAATAAAATTTTAGGTCAAAATTCCAAAAATTGACTAAGTTACAGTCATTTTAGTGAAAGTAGGACTGTCCTTGCGTTGACTGCGATGTTAACCGGGTGAAAGCTGCTGAGAATTGCATGGAAAGGGTCAATAATTTTTTTTAAGGAGGCCAGATCCCACACCGGGGTGTAGCGTCGAGAAGAAGAAGAGGTATTATTTTTAAAGGATAGATCTATTGCATACGCAGGGTTCGTTTTATTTTCCAGTCTTGTTTTGGTTGATCGCTATTTAATTTTGTTCGTCACATGTCAGATCATATTTGAGCAAAAGTCTCTTCACGCCTGTCAAATATGAACTGACAAGAGACAGTCAAATCAAATTGGAGATCTAACAAAATCGGGCTGGGAAAAATACACACGAGATTATTGTATTATACATATCTGTATCGGAGAGCCACAAAGTCTTAAGTATATTTTTGTCCGAAAGGGGTAATGGTATGGCTTATTATTAAAGATTGCATTTAGAGTTTTACATCATTGAAACAAGAACACCATTGTGAACTGCAATCTTAGCATTTTAAGAAACAATAAATAAGATTAATTGATAAACCGCAATGGGTGAAATCCAGTATTCGTGTACAAGTATTTGTATACATTCAAAAAATGTTGTAAACATAACAATAATATGAGTGACATCTCCAGGCGGCTTCTAACAATGCGCTAATGGCTGTAGCCTTTCACATTGTGTTAAAAAGATGTTCTGCTTAATGCTTAACAAACACAAATCTTCATAGATGGCGTTAGTATGTAGATTGTATAAACTTCCACGTAAAGAATGGTCTTGGAGTTTAACATATATACAACTTCCAGAAAGTTTGTCAGATATGGTGATTATAAGAAGGAAGGTTGAATGGGGAATGTTGTATTACATAAAGCGTGCGCTTAACCCAACCAATGACAGGTCATAAGTCCTGTAAACACCTTGATCAACCATATTCTGTTTCCAATTTGCATTTTCGTCTCTATTGAGATACAATTAATTCTTGAATAAATAAGACATAGTAATCCTTAATATGAATGAAAACATCTGTCTTCAAGGAGTTTTATTATATTTTAGATGGAATAACCTGTTTCGCCCTTCTAAGGCATTATCATTTGATAAAAATAAATATCCAAGAAGACAGACGTTTTTAGTCATATTAATCATTTAACATGGAGTTTTAAATCATTGTTCAAGAAACAATATACATAGTTATCCCTTTTGATATTTCATAGAAATAAAACCTGTTTTATGATGTACAACTTTTACTCTGTATTAACTTCTATTAAAGTAAGTGTAAGCGGTATTGAACGTAAGTAAGTGTAACAATATTCAGTAGGTAGGTGGTGTAAAAATAAAAATTGGACTAAGCTGGGCAGCTTTCGGAAACACGAGTTACATCCTTAAAAACCGGAAAATACCGATCAACCCGAAACGAAAAGTCTATGAAGTCTGCGTTCTGCTAGTTGGTACTTTTGGTCTTGAAACTGTTACACTGTCCAAACAAAGTGCCGAGAAACCACGAGTCACCCAAAGAGCCATGAAAAGAGCCATGTTAGGAATAAGCCTAAGAGACAGAGTCAGAAACGATAAGGTGAGAGAAAAAAACAAAGGTCACTGACATCATCCCCCGGTTGGCGACTCTAAAATGGCAATGGGCAGGTCACGTACCCAGAAGCTCAGACGCCAAGTGGACAAGAAGACTGCTGACTTGGAGACCGTGGACGGCAAAGAAAAGTGCAGGGAAGTGGAAGGATGATCTGAACAGACACTTCGGAATAACCTGGATGCAGCCAGAGTGACATGGAAGCGAATGGAGGAGGCGTTTGTCCAGGAGTGTACGGGAATAGGCCGAGGAAGAAGAAGAAGAATAAGGTGGTGTAAGGGGCTAAAAAGTTTAAGAACCTCTGATATATTCTCACCTTTGAAGTAGCTGGAGAAGCCCTGCCTGGTGCTCCTGTAGACCAAGATAGCACCGTTATCGTCCACCTTCGTCAGATACATGGATGGACTCTTCATCCTGGGGTAGGTGAAGCGCATGCGCAGATGGATGTTGTCCACAGACTGCAGGAAGTCGCAAAAGTAGCGACCGGTTGCTTTTATCATCTCATCGTATCTGTTAAAAAAATCGCATCTTTAATTACAAAATCGTGTTTATCCGGCTTTTACATATCCTATTAAAAATGTACCGTGTTCTTGTGCTGACCCTTATGTATGGAAGTGAAGCATGGAACCGGCAAAAGAAGGATGAAAGTAGAATAAATGCACATTAACCATCACGCCGTCTCTCCGAAGGGGTAGACAGAAAGAATGGACTGCCACACTTTTCTTTCCTGACAAATTTCTCTCGCTTCCTCAACATTCATACATCGCGTCATGCACGCACGTCGATTTCTCTGACTCCTCACATGGCCGACATTCAATATTTGATTTATTTGATCGTGCCGCATTTTTCTCGGTGTTCCTCTATTTCTGGTTCCATTTACATCGTCCAAAATATATATTTTTACCATTCTTTTTTCATTCATTCTTTCCATGTGTCCAAACCATCTTAATGGCTTTCATTATTTTGTTCATAACACCATCATTCGCACCGCACTCACTTCTTATATTTTCATTCGACACTCTATCATACACAGAGTATCTACACATTCGTCTAAGAGATCTCATTTCTACTGCATTTATTCTTCTACAGTTCCACGCTTCGCTTCCATACAAAAGGGTCGGTAGAAGAATACCATTGTGCACTGCCATTCTAGCTTTTTTGGATAGGTTTTTGTTTGCGATGACAACTTTAAGTGTACCATTCACTTTGTTGCCTGCCCCAACCCTTCTTTCAATATCCTTCTCCATTCGCCCATCTCTTGTAAACATACTACCTAAATACACGAACTCAACTACTTGCTCAAAATTTTCACCATTCACTCTAATGTTGCAGACTGTCATGGTTTCTTCCTTTTCAAAAATCATTACCTTGGACTTATTAACATTCATCATCAGATCATTTCGCACGCATACCTCATACATACAATTCACCAGGACTTGTAGTTCATGCTCGTTGTCTGTAAGTAGGACAGTGTCATCCGCATACAAGAGACAGCTTACTGACACTCCGCTCATTCTGGCACCTACATCCAACCCTTTCAGCTCTTTCATACATTTGTCCATATACAGATTAAATAACCACGGGGATATTGCGCAACCCTGTTTGACACCTTTATTGATATCAAACCAGGCTGTAAGATCTCCATTTACTGTGACACTAGCAGTGCTTTCCGTGTATAGCGACTTAATTGCCGTGATCAGTTTTGTACTTATTCCATATTCAGACAATACTTTCCACAACTTTACTCTATAAACGTTATATAATTAAATTAACCATTGAAATCAACTGATGTGAACACAGTAAAAACTTGTTGCCTTTATAAAAAGGAAATAATTACAATATAATTATTTACGTGTGTACAGAGGGGTGTATGAGACGTCAATGAACCCTTTAATTACGCTGTTACTAATTTGATACATTGTGACGTCACACTTATAATAAAGTAGACAAGCAGAAGATTCATATAGAAAGCTATTAATAAAACATTGACCCGACATTAAATGTCTTTGTAGGGCAAATTTTGTATCAAAAATAGTTTTTCCTATTTTTCTGGACACGAACTGCACTCATTTTTAGAACAATTTAAATAGAAGTTGTCTCGACAAAAGCGTTTGTTGGACCAAAAAATTTATTTGATATCTCTATTTTAAGTATGAAGTTATGACTATAAACACGAGAGAGAGAGAGAGAGAGAGAGAGAGAGGGAGAGAGAGAGAGGGAGAGAGAGAGAGAGAGAGAGAGAGAGAGAGAGAGGGAGAGAGAGAGAGAGAGAGAGAGAGAGAGAGAGAGAGAGAGAGAGAGAGAGAGAGAGAGAGAGAGAGAGAGAGAGAAAGAGAGAGAGGGGGAGAAAGAGGGGGAGAAAGAGGGAGAGACAGGGAGAAAGGGGAAGAGACAGGGATAGAGGGAGAGAGATCAACAGAGAGAGTGAGGGGGGGGGGAGAGATATAACCACTTTTCTAAGGGAAAAGGAACGGACAAATGAATACGTCTTTTTATAGTGTGGTCCATGGAATGTTAATTCAACTCTAGGGCTCCAGGCATGACTTTATCATTGACAGGTTTATATGAATTTAAAAAAAATTGCCTTTTGAAACTGAAGAAATAAATCCAAGTCCATTGATCGGACATCAACAGTAGTGTCTCATAAATCATCACACAGATACTTACCCAATGTTACTGAAATATCTGACGAAACATCTCCCAAAGAAGCCCATGAAGACATCAGGCGACGAGTTGGTGGCTTGGGCGAGAGCTGCAGCCAGCTGTGGCATCAGCTCATCGGGATATTGCTGGAAGATAAAGAACGTTGATTTATTTATGCACTAACTTACTAAACTTTCAGGTTTCATATTCTTGAAATACTTAACAAAACCCTCTGGAGTCATTCGAGATGAGGATACGCCGATGTCATAAGAATACACGAGACCAGACTAATGAGGAAAACACTGTTCTCTTAGCTGACCCAAGAGAAACATTAAAACGCAGGTCTGAGAAAACGCTCCAAAGACTCCTTAAAAGCGAACATAAGAAGTGTTGAAGGTTGAGGTATTAGTTTTGTATAACTTCATTTATAATATAATTTAATAGGAAACACGATTGTTTAATGGTTTTACTTGGATTTAATTTATATAAATTTAATAAATTGGATTATTATTATTATTATTATTATTTTGTTGAATCGCTCTTTACATCACGACAGCATGAGCCAAATCGATATTATAGCTATCATAGTGATTCTCGTGACATGTGATAGGTAGTTAATCTATCGCCATTTTATTGTCACGTGAATTCTACATCAGACCATAGAAAGTGTGACAACCACACTGCCCTCGCCGGGAATCGAACCCGGAACCTTCGGGGTGGCAGTCAATGCTTCTACCACTCGGCCATGAAGGTCGTAATCCAAGTTAAACCTTTTAAAAATTTGACTGTTTACTATTATAAATTACATAAGAAGTGAATGCGGTGCGAATGATGGTGTAATGAACAAAATAATGAAAGGATCATTAAGATGGTTTGAACACATGGAAAGAGTGAATGAAAAAATAATGGTAAAAAAAAAGTATACGTTAACGATATAAAGGGAACTAGCAATAGCGGAAGACCGAGGAAAACATGGCACGATCAAATAAATATAATATTGAATGTCGTCACTATCAAATAAATATAATGTGAAATCGACGTGCGTGCATGACACGATGTATGAATGTTGAGGAACCAAGAGAAGTATGTCAGGAAAGAAAAGTGTGGCAGTCTATTCTTTCTGCCTACCCCTACGGGGAGACGGCGTGATGGTTAGTTAGTTAGTTATTTAATTACACAAAAAATATGTACGTACTAGTACGTGCAAAAATGTTTGTATTTGTCGCGCTAACGCAGATGATACCATCTAAATTACATTCACGGAACGAGAATAATGTTAAAACCCGATAAAATAAACCAAGCAGCGCAATTTACAAACTCTACGCTGTCTGTATCTTTCGGCGTGATTTTCGGGGGTTTGTTACGTTTTGTATGAAAGAGCACGTCCCATCACGTAAACGGGGTAATCACATCGCGCGAAAGGGTTAATTCTGCGTCCGGCCCGAGAGCGGATTTCCACACATGGATGGTGAAAGGGTTGATCTCCTCATTGGCTATACGTGAACGACATTTTTATAAATTATATGCCATATGAATATATATAAGTTAAAAAACATTCGATAATGCCAAATGTTTTAACTAACTAACTAACTAACTAACCATGACGCTGTCTCCCCGAATGGGTAGGCAGAAAGAATGGACTGCCACACTTTTCTTTCCTAACATATTTCTCTCGCTTTCTCAACATTCATACAACGTGTCATACACGCGCGTCGATTTCTCTGACTCCTCACATGGCCGACATTCAATATTTGATTTATTTGATCGTGCCACGTTTTCCTCGGTCTTCTTCTACTTCTGGTTCCATTTACATCGTTGACAAATAATTTTTTTACCATTCTTTCTTCATTCATTCTTTCCATATGTCCAAATCATCTTAATGATCCTTTCATTATTTTGTTCATAACACCATCATTCGCACCGCATTCACTTCTTATATTTTCATTCGACACTGTAGCATACACAGAGTATCCACACATTCGTCTAAGAGATCTCATTTCTACTGCATTTATTCTACTTTCATCCTTCTTTTGCCAGTTCCGTACACAAGGGTCTTGTGTATGGAAGTCCAATATATGGTCTTATGTCCAAATGTTTTATTTATGATAAAACCAAAATATATCAATTCGAAGTTAAAAAAATAATTTTAAAAACTACATATCAAATGTTTTGTGTGATTTTGGGTAACACCGTGTGATTTCTCTTTCTCGACCGACGTTTCGGATATTGTTGCAGTCTCCATCTTCAGGGTAATGTAGTGGTGGTAAGCCACCATATTTTATTACCACCACCACATTATCCTGAAGATGGAGACTGCAACGATCTCCGAAACGTCGGTCGAGAAGGAGAAATCACACGGTGTTATCCAAAATCACACAAAACATATCAAATCTTAAAACCTCTAAAGGTTAAGAAAAACCATATTATTATTATTATTATTTTGTTGAATCGCTCTTTACATCACGACAGCATGAACTAAACCGATGTAAAGGGTATTATAGTTATCATAGTGATTCTCGTGATATGTGATAGGTAGCTAATCTATCACCATTTTATTGTCACGTGAATTCTACACCAGACTAAAGACAGCGTGAAAATCACACTGCCCTCGTCGGGAATCGATTCCGGAACCTTCGGGGTGGCAGTCAATGCGCTTACCACTCGGCCACGAAGGTCGTACTTATGTACGAATTGTGTACTTATGTACACATGTAAGTTAAACTTCTTTTGCGTAACAAATCAAATATAATATAACTCAAAAAATTATCCCACAAGCATTAGTCTATATTAACCTTTAGACGCCGAGTGGTCCCGTACGGGACCGTGACTTTGTATCGTCCAATGCCCAACGGTCCTGTACGGGACCGGTGAGTATGGTGCAATTCGCTATCGGATTACACTGATTTATGACAATAGTATTCAAAATATGTATGTTAGCTTACGTAAATATTGTCTTATCGATCCATAATTTTATTTTCGGTTCCGATAAATATTTTTGTCATGATGTCACGATAAAGCTTTTGTAAATTATAAACAATCTTTTATTTTGATAATGCTTTTTATTTTCCCAAAATAGGTTGACTTATTTTAGAGATATTATTATTTATATAACAGTTACGCGTAGGTCGCAAGTCACGCGAATATTTCACAAAAAAATGCTTGGGCAGTGGGCTATCTTTATTGCACGCGGCGCACGGGCGTTCAAAGGTTAATTGTAAGTAAGAGTATTAACTCTAGGTTAGAAGAAAGAAAGGAAGAGAAAATATATTAAATGCAATTAATAAAGGTTTAAATAAAAACGGGTAACTTCAAAAATTATTTAAAAAAACTTGCTCTTCGTATTTTTAGATCACTTTATTTACACTTTTCACAGACATGTTTCGGTTGTGAGCCAACCTTTTAAAAAAGGTTGGCCGACAATAAAATTTTTAAATTAAAATGTTAAAAATTTGTACAATGAAAAAGGTAAGGTCGCAACCGAAGCATGTCTGAAAAGTATAATAACGGGTTATGAAAATACGAAGTAAAATTCTATTTATTCAAATGTGGAATACACGACGTGAATGCGAATATAATAGAAATTGATTTAACTTTTAAAAATGCACATCTGCCACCCCTGATCTACTATAAGGATGCAATTTTCCAACTCGAATCATTTCAAATATTGATTCTACATGGATTTAGAGGTTACTCAAATAGTTTTTTTTTCAATCAGAAAAGAAAAGAAAAAATCCAAAAAACAAACTTCTTGATTCTCCTAAACGAAGCTATTTAAAAGATCTAATTTTTATTTTAACACTTTAATAACGAAATATTTTCAAGGAATTTGGTAAGATGCCTGAGTTTTGTTTTATTTAAATATAGAATATAATAAGAATGTGCGGAAAAACAATGCCAGAATAACTAATGATGAAGTAAGAATCAAATAATATCATAGGAAATCAGTTTATTTTTCAAAGATATTGTTTTACAAACAAATATTAAGGTTATGGCATCTAATAAAAACAAGTAAAACATAATTATAAAACAAAATACCAGGAACGCATGAGAGATGGTTGATTTTAGGAATACAAGATACTCGCTACAAGAAAGAAATGTAAGGCGGATGAATGCGTTCTAAATTATATTAAGAAAAGATCACTCAGTTATTTTAGACATATGGAACGAATGGATGAGAAATTTTAAAGGTTGGTCAAGTTCGAAGTAGGAACAATCGACGAGCGTGCATGTCACGACGTGTGAGTGTAGAAAGGACGTTAGAGTTACATATCTCAGGATAGAACAGTGTCGCAGTTCATTCTCTCTGCCTACCCCTCCGTCCGGGAAAACGGCGTAATGGTAAAGTAGTTAGTTAAAAAATAACCGATCATCATCATAATCAGCCTATATCCGTCCACTCCTGGACGTAGACCTCCTCTATCTGCTAACATGTCTGTCATTCCTGGCAACACGCATCCATGTCGCACCCGAGGTCTCTTCAATGTCGTTCCTCCATCGACGTTGGAACGTCCTGGATTTTAGGTCAAAGTTCTAGGACTACTACTCCTTCAAAGGGCTTGAAGAATTTACCTACCTGGGTTCCAGTTTGACAGAAAACAATGAAGACCTAACAGAAATAAGAAAATGGATCACAGCAGCCAACAAAACATATTTCTCATTGCTACCGATATTTAAGTCTCGCAACGTCCATAGAAAGACAAAAATCACGCTATCTAATGATTGGTCTCCAGCAAGGCGACTTATCTCCTCTTCCTCTCCGCTCGGTCCTCGGCAACTCTCTTCAATTCCGCATAAGAGGTGCAGCCCATATCTCGGCAAATCTGGTCTAGATACTCCTGGCGAGGTCGTCCTCTGCCAATCGATCCCTCGACCATTCCCTCCAGCACATCATGCAGGAAACATTCGTGTCGCAACACATGACCAATTCATCTTGCGCGCCTCTCCGCTATGGTGTTGTGCCTACTCTATTCAACTCTGCTGAGAACCTCTTCATTTGTAATGTGGTCCCTCCATGAAACATGGGCAATTTATCGGTAGGTCAACATCTCAAATACCTCCAGCCTTTTGCGCTCTGACTTTGACGGCAAAAATGGCGGAACTGCTAGACACCTTCGAAAGAAATTCTCACAAATTTGACTAAAATATCTCAATTTTACTACATTCATTCTACTTTGGTATGGACACATGGAATGGATAAATGAAGAAAGAATAGTAAAGAAAAAACATGACCCTTTCATTATATTTACTTCTTCTTCTTCTTCTTCAGCCTGTATTGACCGTCCACTCCTGGACGCAGGCCTCCTCTCGCATTTTCCATTCTCTTCTATCCTGAGCGATCCGCATCCAGGCACTTCCCGCACTTCTCCAGAAGTCGTCGCGCCAACGCAATTTTGGGCGCCCAATTCCACGCTTTGCCATCCTTGGCCCCCAGCGCAGCAGTCGCCTTGTCCACTTTTCATCTGGATCGCGAGCGACATGTCCCGCCCATCGCCACTTAGGGTTGCGGCCATCTTGATAACATCGGAAACCTTTGTCCTGACTCTTATGTCCTCATTTCTGAGTCTGTCCCGTAAACTGATACCCAACATGGCTCTCTCCATTGCTATCTGAGTGACTCTTTTGTGACATTGTGACTGTGTCAATACCATAAGGGGATTAATTTACTGTATTTGAATTATATTTTACTGTATTCACTTATTACATTCGTCTAAGAGATCCTTCTTTTGCAAATACCATGCCAAAAACCGTTTTGACACGTGTCACGTTAAAAATATAATATTATATATTCATCCAGCTGAACACGTTAAGCCACTAAACGTTTTAAACGTTGTAAAACTTGAAGGTAAATGGGACCCGATGAAGGATACTAGGCATTTCGCGGGTAGCGGGTGGGGGCGACCCAGATTTAGAGATTGGTTATGTCAGGAGTTGCAAAAACTGAAGATCATATATCACGTGATTTTGTGGAGTGGGGGAGGCGTGACTTATCCAATATAGAAAAAATAACAGCGAAAACCTTTAAGAACTTGCTAACGTCTACGTGATTACTGCTCTTATAGAAACGTGAAACTCTCGTTTTAAAAAGTTTTCAAGACTTTTCTCGATAAGTAACTTATTTTTTTGTTATTTGTAGTCAATAAGGTTTTACGTTAGTATAAACTTCAATAGTAGAAATACCAGCTTTTAATATAATATATAAGACTATCATAAGACTGGTAGTCACAACGGGTGTGAGACATGGTCTCTAACGCAGAGAGAGGAAAGCAGGCTGGCAGTTTTTGAGAGGAAAATACTGAGAAAAAAATTTGTACCCACGCTGGAGGATGGGACTTACAGAATTAAAAGAAACCTTGAACTTGAAGTACTGATTAACCAGGAAACAGCAGTGAGTTTCTGTAAGTCTCAACGCCTATGGTGGGCTGGCCATGTGGAAAGAATGCCAGAGGGTAGAACACCACAAATTATTTCCAGATGGGTGCTCCGCGAAAAGCGACCAAGAGGCTGACCGAGGAAAAGATGGGCGGATTGCGTGGAAGAAGATTGGGAGAAAATGGAAGGAGCTGGGGAATGGAGAGAAATGGCCAGAAACAGAAATCAGTGGAGGGTCGTTGTGAAGGAAGCCAAGTCCCACACCGGGATGTAGCGCCGAGAAATGATGATAAACAAAGTCGGGTGGTGGTCTAGGGAATAGAACGCTTGGCTCCTGAACCAGGGGACATGGGTTCAAGCCTGGACCCGACCAGATTCCTTCTTCATAATAATGAGCTATTTTCTGCTCACATTGAAGCTTGTAAAATAAATTCTAATATCATTGATATAAATTCTTGATGTTAGTCTTTAAAAAAAAAAATACTTCAATCTATTTCTTGCATTACTTACCTGATGAGTATTGAATACTGTATGTCTGCAACCAACATCTTCCAATGCCTTTTTCCATATTTCTTCACCATACTCCAACTGAAACCAAATAACACACAAGTTAGTAATGTTTTTTAAATATTAAATGAAATGGCGAGGCAAAATCTTCCGCCTTGCAATTCTTGCCAGATCATTATCAAATAATTGCCATACGACAATGACTTAGGAAGTCGAAACATGATATTCTGATTATGATAAATATTATAGAAATCGAACGTTTTCATATATAGCATATTTTTAATTTAATAATGAGATTAACCCAACCTAACCTCACCTAACCTAACCCTGGAGTGGCAACCGAGAACCGGCTATAGAAATCCCGGCAGACCACAAACAAGATGATCAACAATTTTGGTAAACAAATCGCGACTTTTTTTTCGAAACAATTAATAAACACAAACATTGAACATTTTACATGCCAAAGCTGATTAAAAACTATGTATACAATTCAATGTGCGTTCAATATATATAACTTTTATAAAGTAAACACATTGAAGAAAATGCGTATATACTTTACAAATGGTCCGGCACGTGGAGAGAGGTTAGACAGAGTAAAATTGACATAACGGCACTGCGGAAACACAAATGTATTATGTTAAAATGTTTGTAACACGTATATAAGGAGTAATAATATGATCGTAGTTGTATTTTACATTAATTTCACATTTGTAATCGAAATATAATACGAGATCACGGCACGAGACACATACTAACGGCCCATAAAATCTCCATCTTGCAAATATTGTTTATGGTGCTTACGGCCTGGTAAATACTTTCAAGACAGCGTTGGCACAGAGCGGCGAGGGAAAGAGAGTTGTGGAAGTCGGGAAGAGGGGCCTATATCCACTGGACGATTAAAAACTGCTGATGATGATACTAATGATTCATTAGCCTCTTGAGGGGCTGCTGCTCCTGGTTCGCACTGGTGGGTTTCTCGGCAGAAATTTAATGGGATGTGATATTTTGGATCCCTTTGTCCATAGATAGGGAACCTAATAAGCTGTTATGAGGAACATTATAGGGTATTTTGCATATATTCAATAAAACATTTGACGAAAAAATTAATGCTTCAAAAAATATATTGTACTTCACATTTATTTTAAATTTAAGATGACAATTTTCGTATTTTAAGTGGGTTATCAAAATGCTTGTATGTTTAATTTTTATATATAGGTATATGAAATCCATTGCAAAATATCACACAAAATGTATATGAATTTATAAATAATTAATACGAATGAAGACGTCGGTTTTCTATAAGTTTTATTATATTTTATGGGAATGACATGTTTCGCCCTTCTAAGGCATTAACAAATGCATTGGACAATGCCTTAGAAGGGCGAAACATGTCATTCCAATAAAATAGAATAAAACTTCTCGAAAACTGACGTTTTCATTCGTATTAATTATTGGAGTTTTACATCATTGTTCAAGAAACAATAAATATAATTTATAAAGTTTACGCAAATATATATTTTAAACTAATTATCTAACTTTCTAACCATCACACTGTCTGGAATAAAAAATGGACTCCCACACTTTTCTTTCCTGACATACTTCTCTCGCTTCCTCAACATTTATATATCGTGTCATGCACAGACGTCGATTTCTTTTGCTGGAAGTCGCCACGTGTCGTACATCCGCCCCTTTGAGGGGGTGTCGGACTCCTCGCATGGGAAGAGGGGGCACCTTGGGGGGCCCCGTTCTCTCCTCTTGGATTAATTTTATTTTTATTTAGAGCCGCTGCGTCCTATAATAGCTTCGGGTAAGCGGCGGGTAACCTTCTATGTATTTATTTAACTGTATGTTTTTTCATTTGTATGTGTATTAACAATCACTGTATGTTACCTTACAATAAATAAATAGCCCCTTGATAAGTAAGACATTAATGAATTTTTGAAATATCGTTTGTTTAGTTGTTAAAACATGTAACTATCATATTAATTATTTTATTAAAGTAGTAATCGACGTAAGTAAATTCTGACGTAATCTAGAAATATTCTATAAATAATTATTACGCCCCACGGATGGGGCTATACGCTATCTTACTTGGTATTTCAGCGCCCCACGCTTGGGACGGTGCGCACGGAAAGGTTAATGTATTTTATATAGGAATAACCATTATTTTTAACTCCTTAACCTAAAAAAATCGCAACATTTTAAATAGCTTGTATTTATTTACCTTGTATTCGTAAGATACTATTAATCTTAACAGTTAAATTTCATTCCGAACCATATAACTTAACATTCACCTAACAAAACAAACCTATTTTCTTAATAGGAGAAATATTAAATTGCCTATAAACATGAATTCTTTCTTCAAAGGAAATTAAATGGGATGTGATATTTTGGATCCCTTTGTCCATAGATAAGGAACCTAATAAACTGTTATGAGGAACATTATAGGGTATTTTGCATATATTTAATAAAAACATTTGACGATAAAAATTAATGCCTCAAAAAATATACTGTACTTCATATTTTTTTTGATTTGAGATGACGATTTTCGTATTTTAAGTGCGTTATCAAAATGCTTGTATCTTTAATTTATAAATATATGAAATCCATGACAAAATATCACAAAAAAATATATTGGAATTTATAAATAATTATTACGAATGAAGACGTCGGTTTTTTAGATGTTTTATTATATTT
This sequence comes from Lepidostoma basale, assembly GCA_022606425.2. Taxonomy (NCBI): domain Eukaryota; kingdom Metazoa; phylum Arthropoda; class Insecta; order Trichoptera; family Lepidostomatidae; genus Lepidostoma; species Lepidostoma basale. Next base: position 366,115 of record JAHDVF020000711.1, on the reverse strand, counting down.
TATGGGAATGACATGTTTCGCCCTTCTAAGGCATTATCAATTGCATTGGACAATGCCTTAGAAGGGCGAAACATGTCATTCCCATAAAATATAATAAAACTTCTCCAAAACTGATGTTTTCATTCTTATTAATTATTTAATATGGAGTTTTATATCATTGTTCAAGAAACAAAAAATATAATTTATAAAGTTTACGCAAATATATATTTTAAACTAATTATCTAACTTACTCACATCGCGCAATCTGGAAGAAATATTGGACTGCCACAATTTCATTCTTGACATACTTCTCTCGATTTCTCAACATTCATATATCGTGTCATGCACACACGTCGATTTCTCCGACTCTTCACGTGGTCGACATTCAATATTTGATCTACTTGATTGTGCCACGTTTTCCTCGGTCTATTTCTATTTCCATTTAGATCGTTGACATATATTTTTTTACCATTCTTTCTTTCCATGTGTTCAAACCTTCTTTATGATCCTTTCATTATATTTTTCATACCTAACACTTTTATTCTCACCGCATTTCCTTCTTATATTTTCATCCGACACTATCATACAAAGAATTTCTACACATTCCTCTAAGAGATCTCATTCCTACTGCATTTATTATACTTTCATCCTATCCATATTACGATTTTATACCAATTTTGTAAAGTACTTTTATTAAAAACGTATTGTATTTTTTAAATATATTATAATATTTACTTAAACTGTCAGCTGTGTTTTACTTCCCACAATAAGATTTCGAATTTAAGATCAACAAAGAATTGAAATGACTTTCTCCATACTCAAAAACAAGTCTGTCATTTCAGAATACAAGATTACCCGCAGGGGCATCTTAAAATAATTCAATTTTGAGAAAGTTCCAATTTCCAACTAGAAATACAATATAGTCAAACATTAACCCAAAAAATGTATAATATTCTTGTCCCCTTGATATCAATTTCAAAAGGGTATTCTTTTTTCGAATGATGGAACTCTGCAATCAAAATAATCCAATCACGCGCCGAATTGCTTGGCACAGAGGAGTTGGTACTTATTTTACTGTTTTTTTTTTTTTTTTATAAAAAGCAGCCATTTTTGTAATGGCAACATTTATTTGAACAATCAACCCGTTATATTTGAAATTCATTACTATTATTAGTATATTAGAATTAAAAATACATATTGTACATATGGATAAGTTGAATAAATATCTAAATGCATAGAAAATACACGTTCATAACACTTTCATTCGCACCTTTAGTACACATTCGTCTAAGAGATCTCATTTCTACTGCATTTATTCTACTACGAAGAAATAATGGTTAAGAAAGTATTCGTTAACGGTGTGAATGGAGTACAGAATCGAGTTAGACCGAGGAAAACATTGCATGACTTATTAAATCAAAATTTAAAGGTTGGCCATGTCAGAAGTCGGAAGAATCGACGTGAGTGTATGACTCGCTGTATAAATGTGGAGGAATTTAAAGATTTGTGTCAGGATAGAAAAGTGTGGCGGTCCTTTATCTCGGACTGCCATTCCAAGGAAATGGCGTAATGGTTGGCAGTTAACTAACTAAATAACTAATCATCACGCCGTCTCCCCGGAGGAATAGTGAGAAAGAATGGACCGCCACGCTGTTCTGTCCTGACATACTTCTCTCGCTTCCTCTCCATTGTGTCCATTCATGCATGGTGTCATGCACGAACGTCGATTTCTCCGACTCCTCACGTGACCGACATTAAGGGGTTTGTTGTTGATAAATAATTTTAAAAATTCATATCGAATAACAGTATTCATTAAAATTTTAGCAAGGAAAAAATATCGTTTCCGGCAGATTAAATCAAAATTATTTAAATTCAACAAATCAATCAGTCATGGAGTCGAATATTACGGAAGGGTCGTGGAATATTTAAGTTGAACTTAGGTAAGGTAACTTACGACTGTAAGGGCAAGGTCGGATTCCTTGGAGCACGAAGACATTCATTTCAATTAGTGCCCGTCCTTGGTCAGACATAACGAGAATTTAAAGGAAAAACGGACTCGTTTAGTTTGTCACTTTGGGGCGATAAATATTCAAATTTTGAATTAAGAAGATGGAACCTTTTTAGATTAACCCCCAACTTATTATTTATGCTCCAAAATTAAATTCGTTTCAGATTTAATGGGATTCGCCTGAATAAAACAAACTCATTTGAAATTTAAGTAGGTACTTCATATCAGAAAAAAAATTAAGACATCTCCAGATAAAATGTCGACCTTCGTGGCAGAGTGGTGCTCTGACTTCCATACCGAATGTCTCGGGTTCGATTCCCGGCGATGGCAGTGTAATTGTCACACTGTCTTTGGTCTGGTGTAGAATTCACGTGACAATAAAATGGCGATAGATTGGCTACCTATCACATGTAATGAGAAACAATATAATAGCTCAAATATATTGTATACACTAATTGGGTTCAAACGACCTGTTTTATACAAGAAAAAAAAACATAATATCGATTAAGAACCCAACTAGCTAACCATAAACTCATTTCATTGAAGGGGTAGGCAGAGAAAAAAGGCCATACTGTTCTATTCTGACATAACTGTCACCTACGTTCGTACACCGTGACACGCACGCTCGTCGATTTGCACTACTTGTTTATATATTTTTGACCATTCTTTCCTCACCGATTTGTTCCACATGTTCTAACATTTTAGTGACAATTTCTCAATTTTAGTTATAACGCGTTCATCTACCTTACATTCATACATAGTTTTTCTGCACAATGTTTAAATTTATAACTTAGGCACTTACTAACCATCACGCCGTCTCTCCGAAAGGGTAGGCAGAAAGAAGGGACTACCACACTTTAACCGATGCGGCACTCCATCCTTCTCTTTTCGCCCCCGCGAGAGACGCGGTTTGATGAGTTGCGAACCTCGCGTCACTTATTTTATTCCCAGCTCCAACCCTTCTTTCTATGTCTTTCTCCATTTTCCGTCTAATGTAAACATGCTTCCTAGATACGTAAGAAGAAACTATGGTGTCTTTATTATAAATTCCTGTTTAAACGCTTTAAATTTATCTTTTTATTTATCATTTGGTATAAAGTACACCTAACCAAAGATATCGAACCTTCTAGGGATATAAATTTCCTTCACTTCTTATCCACTGACCATTATACTCCTCGATTTGCCGCTTTTCGTTGTTGGTTGAGCACCGCCCATTTCTTAGATGGCGAGACCATAAATAATACAGCGAAGTCACTTACACGACGTAAGTGTTTTTCTTATTGCATCTAGCCTTCGTTAGGAAGGCGTATACTCACGGAAAACAAACAAGATGACTGCATGTGCCAATGTGAAAATAATGAAAATACAATCAAATCGGGCAACGTGAAATCGGAATTCTTATTTTGGATCACAGAGTTAATATCATTTTCTTCTTATACAAATACAAATTTCTGTATACAAATATAAATACTGCTCTGTCCTGACACACCTCTCTAGCTTCCTCGTCATTTATACATAGTAACATGCACGCTCGTCGCTTTTTTTGACTTCGAATAATTTGATTAATTTGGTCATGCCATGTTTTCCTTGGTTTTTCCACTCACACTGCTTGCATACATCTTAATCAACTTATTGAACGCTAAGGCATTAACACTGTTGAATTCCATAGTAATATACTTAGGAAATTGAAAATAATTTTGTTTAATCCTTTTACTCCGTTCTCCTTAAATACTTTGTCTACATTTAATCTCCCAAGCTCCCATTCCTTCAATTTATTAATCATTTATTAATTTCTATATATGTTTAATATTCTTTATTTTTTCTTACCGATAAAAAATAATTATTATAACAAATAGCCCAGGTTAATTTTTAAATCAAAATTATTGTATCGAATTATAAATGCGTTTTTTATATTATTCATTCTTTATTTAGTTTTTATTATAATATATTATTACACCCGATGATGGAGGTATCCTCCGAAACATGTCGTGTTTTTTAAATATTTTTTTTAATATTTAGTGGATGAAACAAAGTTACATATTTTCAATTTCCTAACATATTAATCATTCTTCTCTCGTGAATTCGTTCCATATGTCCAAACCATCTCAGAGATTCTTTTTAATTTTACTTATGATACAATCATCTGTCTTACATTTCTTCCTTATTTCTTAGTTCGGTATTCTATCATATATCGTTATCCTGCACATTATTCTCAATGATCTCATTTGTATGTCGTTTATCCTACTTTCATCCGTTTTGATAGCTCTAAGCTTCACTTCCATACACAAGGGTCGGTACTAGAACTCCATTATGTATTATTAACTGTTAAAATATATGTCTCTTTTCGAAAATATCACGACAGCTGTTTCGTCAACCGATGTTGGCATCATCAGGTGTTACAAAAATATGTTTTTAAATCTCAACTGACAGTTGATTGGAAGACCTGATGACGCTAACATCGGTGAGCGAAACAGCTGTCGCGACAAAATATAATCGATTGTGATATTTATAACAAAGTTTTTATATTTAAACAGTTAATAATGTTGAAATTTCAAGTTATTCCGCCAAAACAATGGATTATCTAAAAGGAATATTCCTTTCATTGCGGAATTATGTCTTCTCTCCTTTGGTGTATGTCTGTTTCAAACAGTAAATTGTCTGTCTGTCAGAGACGCTGGAAAGCTCTTTCTCATTTTTAAGACGTTTTCAAAATACACGCCATATTGTTTAAGCAGCCTGCAGATGTAATCTACGGAAGAAAATGTGCCTTTTTAGGGACTGTAAACGGAAAATATGGACCCGTATTCTATTACTGCGTCCTACGAACCAGCCGAGGCTGTTACGAAATACGAGATAAGAAAACATCGCATAAGAATCTGTAAAATATATTCGTCGCAACGTAAATTGGAACATGTTATAATTTAAACCAATGAATGCATACGAATATTTGTCAAAATTGGTAAGTTTTACGAGTATATAGTAGATTTAAAAAAAAAAAAAACGAGCCCGAAGAGACCAGAGCAATCAAGACTATGTAAGCGTCTAAACCGACTGGAGTAAGACCTCTAGGAAGGCCTAGACAACGCCTAATGGACAATGTTCTGGCTGATCTGGCTAGGTTGAACGAATTGGACTGCTGGGAGCAAGGCGCAGGATCGAGGAGCTTGGAGAAAAATCATCAAGGAGGCTAAAACTCTTCAAGAGTTGTATGGCCATAGGAAGTGAGTATAAATGATTTAAGGGGGTATTCTGGACTTCTTATTCTTTTTCTTGTGCCCTGTCGGGTCCCTGCAACGTTGGCGATCACCTCGGCGAACCTGTGTCCTGCGCCGCTCGGAACAGCTCCTCTACACTTCGGATGCCGGTCCACTCCCTCACGTTTCGCAGCCAGGACATCTGTCTCCTACCGGGCCCTAGGCGTCCCTCAATTTTGGCCTCCAATAACAGTTGGAGAAGTTGGTACTTTTCTCCACGTAGGAAATGACTCAGATGTGAAATATTCAGAACTTTGATAGTTGATTAACAGCTCCCTGTCAACTTTAGCTCGCCTCAGGACTTCGGTATTGGTAACCATGTCTGTCCAGGGAATTCTGAGCATTCGGCGATAGAGACACATTTCAAATGCTTTCAGTCTGTTCATTGAGTTGACTTTTAAGGTCCACGTTTCACATCCATAAAATAAAACAGACCACACATAGCATTTGATCATTCTTTGGCGGAGTTTCAAATTTAGGTTATCATTGAAGAAGAGTGATTTTATTTTATTAAATGGTCAAGAATTTTGAAAAAATCTTTTTTTTTCTTGCATATTCTTAAAGGTTAAACATTTAAGAATATATTATATAAAAAAATTAATTCCAATAATAATTTACGAAGCTATAGCTATTTTATTGACATGTCAGGCATCGACAGACTGGGTCTGTCCGACCACCAGTCTGTCGATGCCAGCGAGCCTGGCGAAACCGGTCGCTGTCGAAATAAAGACAAATGTGGAAGTAGTTATAAAAAAACATTGTTTTATTAAATTATTATTCTATTATATAACAGCGTTAAGTTTTTTATTTGGAATATTATTACATGTAAATTAAATATGTATGTACGAGTATATTACTTGACTTGAGTAAGAGGAAAGAGCTCAAGAAGAAGAAATTTTTTATAATCCGCTCTTAGCGCGTGAGCAAAAATGTCTGCTGGTGAGTGTTTTATTTTAAGCATTTTATTACGAAATGGAAAAAATTCGTCTACAACAGAAGCTAAAGAATTTACATAGATTATATTCCGAGTAGGTTTATGAGAAAAAAGGCAGTAGGTACTCACTGCTTAAGTACAAAAGCACTCTAAATCTGGTAACTATTTTTCGGGATGGATTGCAAAAAAATATTCATATTAAAAAAAATCACAATCAAATGTTTGAATCGAAAAAAAATACGTTGTTTTTTTTTTCAGATTAAATATGAGATTTCGATAAATCAATATTTTAACTAACTAACTAACCATCACGCAGAAATAATGAACATGACTGTCATACTTCTCTTGTTTCCTTAACATTCATAAATCGTGTCATGCACGCACGTCGATTATCCGACTCCTCACGTGGCATACATTCAATATTTAATATATTTAATCGTGCCGCGTTTTCTCGGTCTTCCTCTATTTCTAGTTCCATTTACATTGTTAACACATAATTTTTTTATCAGTCTTTCTTCATTCATTCTTTCCATGTGTACGAACCATCTTTATGATCCTTTCAATATTCTGTTCATAACACACTGCCCAAATACACGAACTCATCAACTTGCTCCAAATTTTCACCATTTACGCTAATGTTGCAGACTGTCATGATTTCTTCTTTTTCAAAAATCATTACCTTGGACTATTTCACATTCATCATCAGATCATTTCGCATGCTTACCTCATACATACAATTCACCAGGACTTGTAGTTCATGCTCGTTGTCTGCAAGTAGGACAGCGTCCTCCGCATACAAGAGACAGCTTACTGACACTCCGCTCATTTTGGCACCTACATCCAACCCTTTCAGCTCTTTCATACATTTGTCCATATACAGATTAAATAACCACGGGTACATTACGCAACCCTGTTTGACACATTTATTGATATCAAACCAGGCTGTAAGATCTCCATTTACTCTGACATTAGCAGTGCTTTCCGTGTATAGCGACTTAATTGCCGTGATCAGTTTTATACTTATTCCATATTCAGACAAATTTTTCAACAACTTTTCTCTATTAACGTAAATTTATTTCATTTCTAATCTAGAAACTTGATAAATTACGTTCGCAATAGTTATATATTTACCATATTTATTTGTAAAACGGTAAAAGTTGGAGTTTTGTGAGACAGTTTACAAAAACATTACAAATTTTCCACACATTCGTCTAAGAGTCTCATTTATATTATAGTTATTCTACTTTCATCATTTTTTGCCAGTTCCATGCTTTATTTGCATACAGTAATTTACTGTCGAGATTTAAAAAAAATAGCTATGTAGATATCCCATATGCGCAGTGTTCGATTATCCAACCTCTGTCAAAAGTCAAAGCGCTTACATGTAAAAGCACTAAAATGAATCGCCAAATGAAATGGATATAAAAAACACTCATGTTCTCTCTGGAATGGATTGTAGCATAGGATCCTAAACTTTTTTGCCCTCTCGCCCAATTCTAGAAAAAACATATCTCCTTCCATTCTTGATATCAATATTGTAAACCATAGATTTCTTACCCGTATGGTCATATTTGTAATTAATACGAATGAAAACGTGTGTTTTATTAAGTATTATTATATTTAATGACGTATTTTTAAGGCATTAACAAATCGTCACCTGACAATAAGAAGGTTCAAACTGATAAAAGTAAAAAGCTGAGAAAAATGAAGTCAAAGTTTTGTTGGTTTCGGGTGTGTATCTTGGAGTAAAGGGGTTTTATTCCAATTTCCAGAGATTCCTTTACCGAGAAACGTGTAAATGTTGTCTGGTTTTGAATGATCAGATGGAACTTGATTCTTTTCGTAACATCAAAATGACGATACTATTACATGTTTTTTTTTAATTGTACATAGATAAGGTTAGTAAGAACCCTTTTCACGAAAAAAAGACAAATGTGAAATTTTGTTAGTTGGAACCCTCTTACTCTCAGGTGACGAAATGTAAATTACTATTTAAACTTATGTCAGTTGTTATATAATATTTGTGTGCATGACACGACGAATTTAATTAGGTATGTAGAAACAATTTCGAGAAAGAAGCCGACCGAAGAATTCAGTTGGGTTGGGCGGTCTTTGGAAAATTACGTCATGTTCTCACCGCTAAAATACCACAATGCGAGACTTCAATCAGTGCGTCTTGCCAGTCATGACGTACGGAGCTGAGACGTGGACACTGACGAAAGGTCTAGTCTACAGATTCAAGGTCGCCCAACGCGCCATGGAAAGAGCCATGCTTGGAATAACTTTGAGGGACAGATTTAGAAACGAATTTATTCGTCAACAAACCAAGGTAACTGAGGTGGCTTTGAGGATGGGCGGGCTGAAGTGTCGATGGGCTGGCCATATCTGTTGGAGAACCGACGGCCGATGGGGGAGAGGGGTTCTGGAGTGGAGACCGCGTACAGGATTTCGCAGAGTTGGACGTACCCCTGCCCGCTGGACCGACGATCTGAAGAGGATTGCTGGACTTGGATGGATGGGAGCAGCGATGAATAGGGGGCGGTGGCGTGCTTTGGGAGAGGCCTATATTCAGCAGTGGATGACAAACGGCTAATGATGATGACACGACGTATGAATGTTGAGGAAACGATTTGAGAACTATTTTAGAAAAGAAAAGTGTGGCAGTTCATTATTTCTCCCTACCCCTTCAGCGAGGCGATGGTATGGTTGGATGGTAAGTTAGTTTATCATACGAGTATATAACTTCATTTTGTTCAATTATTATAATTTACTTGTTTGAATCTAGTTTAACTTAAATTTACATTAACTAGTATGTATTGTCAACTCTTCTTATCATTTAAACTTGTGGTGACATGTAATTGGCCTTATTCTATTGTTTCTATGTTTTATTTATGTACTGTAATCGCTGTTTGTTACCCAAGATAAATACATAAATATGTGTAATATTAAAACATTTGATAATGCCTCAGAAAGGGGAAACATGTCACTCCCATGCATTTAAATAAAACTATTAGAAAATCTACTTTTTCTTTCTAATTAATTATTTAATATGGAGTTTTTTCGCCACTGTTCAAGACACAGTAATTAATATGTCATATTTATGTCAATTGCTAAGGGAAGAAAAATATCAATTGCTTGCTGTTCCTGATAATTGAGGGCAAAATAAAGGGTCATAGATGTGTTGGCAGGATGTGAATATCCTAACTTCGCTACATAATTGAATGAACTCTCTTAAAAAACGTAGAGGAGCTGTTTCGAGTTGCCAGGAACAGATTTGTCAACAAGGGTGATCAGCGATAGCTTGTGTACCTTAATATTATAGTTAGATGGAAATGTAGACTGTAAAAATATGTATGACATAAAAAAAATGTTTTACTAAACCTCTGCCGTGTCGGGATGTCTGAATCTGGTCTGGAAGAATAAGCACATGCGTATTGACAGTAAGGTCAGAATTTGTAAGACATGCATGTGACCTATCGTGTCAAATGCTCTAGAGACGCGGGCCGACACTGTACCAACCAAGGGTCTGCTAAGAACATCTGAGATGAAGGTCCTAAGATCCATTTCTTAAAAAACTCTCCAAGATCGTGTCCGTAACGCAGATATAAGAAAAACTTGCAAAATAGAGGATATAGTTTGATGGAGTACATCCAGAAGAAGATACTGGAGGGACCATATAGCCAGAATGCCGCTTACGAAATCCCCTCTGGGCACCGTCCACCTGGAAGACCACCTAAAAGATGGAGGGACACCTTTACCTTATAATCCCAGAAGACATGATTTCTGGGATTATTTCGGATTGATTTCGGTTTTAGCAAATTGGTATACCATGAAATGAAGGGTTAACCTTCAAATCACTTTGAACTTTGACATCGATCGAACATCTAAATTTGTCCATTTACCGTGGGGACCTTATTAAAAGAAATACAGCCCTCATTTACAAACAATTATTTGATGGGACTCCTCTTGGGAAAAGTATGTTTTGAAAAATACGGAGAGAATTTTTCATATATTTTATTAAATGCTATCGATTATGTTCTTAGAAATTTATAAGCATAACAAAAACCCTAATTTAACTTTAATCAATGAACAAACTAACATATCGCACGCTTAATAGTAAACTGACCGATTATGGTTTAGGTCATAATTGAGTTAACATTAGACAGAGGCTTGTCTTAACGCTATCCATCTATTTTTCACAATGTTAACGCTATCCATTCGTACGTACGATAATCGTTCACAATGTTAACGCTATCCAATCGTACGTGTTTTTCGACTATTTTTGTTAAAACACCGACTCATGTCAGATTGAGCAAAACTTGTTTTTTTTTAGTTAAGCCAGTGTTCTATTAAGCGTGCGATATATAATACTTTATTTATATACGGCAATCATTAGTCGCCTTGAAATATGTGAAATCAATTGTAAACAATTTGTAAGAAGATGTTTTTCTTAGAAACAGTTTATTTCGTCCTACCTCAAATAACTTATTTTTGATTTATATAATATCATTTAGTATCCCTTAACTATTTAATCATTGTCATAAAATTTCTTAACGAGTTCTAAGAAACACTTTCCAATATTTCTGGACCCACCCAAATAATTCTTTGTTAAAAATGTATAAAGTCACATCAATTTTCGTTAATTATCATATTCTGCTCCATTTACTAGTGTACGAGTATATAAACTGCAACGAGTTGAAGTTTCGTCACATTTGATAATGCCTAGAAGGGCGAAACATGTCATTCCCATAAAATATAATAAAACTTCTAGAAAACTGACGTTTTCATTCGTATTAATTATTTAATATTATTAGTATTGTTCAGAGGGCGGCAGACGATCCTAAGAGCTCCCTTTGGATTAAAAACGCCCCCTAAGATTACTTCAGAGTCCGCCGATGGGCGGTATTGACCTCTTTGGGAATCACTGGATTGGGGTAATCTACCGAATGTGGTTCCAGTCACGATCCTTGTAGTTAAGTCCCGCCTAACACGAAAATTTTCATTCTAAGTTCTTGTGTTTTCGGCATATGCCGAGTCATCTTTATGTTGGTCCTCTAAGAGGATAGAGATTACTAAAGTAAGATTAAGCGAGGTAAGATAATTAGTAGCGGAGGCTGGTAACGAAATGTGTACAAAGTGGATCTAGAATATATTTTTTTAATCAATTTCATTTACACTTATATGACAGTTTGTAATATAAGTGTAAATGAAGAGAACTTGGAACAGGTGAGGGAATTTGGGAATTTAGTGTCTTCCACGAGAAGTAGTCCCATGAGGCTGATTATATAATGCAATATAAGGGAGTCTGGTCATGTCCATTATTTGAACATGACCGTACCAGTCCCTTTTTCGCTGTCTGCTCCATTTTCACACTGCCTTTGGTCTGGTGTAGAATTCACGTGACAATAAAATGGCGATAGATTATCTACCTATCACATGTCACGTGAATCACTATGATAGCTATAATACCCTTTACATCGATTTGGCTCATGCTGTCATGATGTGAAGAGCGATTCAACAATATCATAATAATAATAATGTCATTGTTCTAGGTTTCTTCCTATTTATGGATAAAAAATATGTTATAAATTTTCTTCAATATTCGCATTATGCAATGCGGAAAAATAACAACTTTACAACAACAACAACAACAACAACAAACCATCACGCCGTTTCCCCGCAGGGGTAGGCAGAGAGAATGGACCGCCACACTACTCTATCCTGGCAAACCTCTCTAGCTTCCTCCACATTCATACAACGAGTCATACACGCACGTCGATTCCTCCGACTTCTAACATGACCAACCTTAAAAATTTGATTAATTTGGTCATGCCATGTTTTCCTCGGTCTGCCTCGACTTCGTACCCCATTTACATCATTAACGTATACTTTCTTAACCATTCTTTCTCCATCATGCGTTCCATATGTCCGAACCAACGCAGCGATCCTTTCATAATTTTGTTCATAATACCTTCTTCCGCTCTACATTTCTTTCTTATATCAGCATTTGAGATTCTGTCGTATATCGTTCTACCACACATACGTCTTAGGGACCTCATCTCTACCGCATTTATTCTACTCTCATCCTTCTTTTGCCAGTTCCATGCTTCGCTTCCATACATTAAGGTTGGGACCAGAACTCTATTGTGAACGGCCGTTTTCACTTTCATTGATAAATTCAATAACAACTTTATATTAAAGATAACGTATATAAAACTTTAAAAAGTGTGACAGATGATTTCTCGACTTGTTTTCGTACTTCAATATAAAGGACATTATTACCACAGATCACTACTCCCAAATATCTAAAGTTTATTAGTCCCTTTATGGGTATATCGTCAACAGTCAGCTTACATCCCGTAGATCGAAAGGATACTCGTATTGTAAAGCTTTTTGTTTTGCTGACTGGTATAGCCATATTCCGTATTTGTGATACTTTGTGATTTGCCAGTCATCTTCAGACTCATCTTATTATTGCCGCATCGTCTTATCAACCTTCTTCAATGCTCACATTTTGATATTTGTGCATCGAAGAAGGTTAGTCCCAACCGAAACATGTCTGAAAATCGAAATATATAGAAATTAATACGAATGAAAACGTCTTGTATCAAATGTTTGATCATGCCTTAGACAGGCGAAACGTGTCATTCAAATAAATTATAATAAAACTGATTTTTGTTAAAATTTAAAACACTGTTATAATATCACAATATCTTTTTATTTGCTGAGAGTGTCGCGACAGCTGTTTCGACAACCAATGTTGGCATCATCAGGTGTTACAATGAACTTGTTATGAGTTTATTGTAACACCTGATGATGCCATATTGGTTGGCGAAACAGCTGTCGCGACACTATCAGTGAAAAAAAAAATTGTGATATTATAACAGTGTTTTAAATTTTAACAGTTATAATGTTGAAGTATCATAGTGTTTCGGCCAAAACAATGGACTATAATAAAACTTGTATAAAACAGACGATTTCATTCGTATTAATTATTTAATATGGAGTATCATCATTGTTAATGAAACAATAAATAAGAAAAATAAAGTGTTGTGAAAATACGAAATGTTATTCAAATTAATCCAATGTGTGATATCTGAAAATCAATATTAGTGATATTTTATTATATATTAAAATTGAAGGTGAAAATTTGGAACAAGTAGATGAGTTCGTGTTTTTGGGTAGTACGTTTACAAAAGATGGGTGAGTGGAGAGAGATATTGAAAGAAGAGTTGGGGCAGGCAACAAAGTGAATGGTGCACTTAAAATTGTCATCGCAAACAAAAACCTATCCAAAAAAGTTAAAATGGCAGTACACAATGGTGTTCTTGTACCGACCCTTATGTATGGAAGCGAAGTATGGAACTAGCAAAAGAAGGATGAAAGTATAATAAATGCAGTAGAAATGAGATCTCTTAGACGAATGTGTAAATACTCTGTGTATGATAGAGTGTCGAATGAAAATATAAGAAGTGAATGCGGTGCGAATGATGGTGTTATGAACAAAATAATGAAAGGATAATTAAGATGTTTTGGACACATGGAAAGAATGAATGAAGAAAGAATGGTAAAAAAAGTACATGTTAACGATGTAACTGGAACTAGAAATAGAGGAAGACCGAGGAAAACGTGGCACGATCAAATAAATAAAATATTTAATGTCGGCCATGTGAGGAGTCAGAGAACAGACGAGCGTGCATGACACGATGTATGAATGTTGAGGAAGCGAGAGAAATATTATAGATTCTTTCTGCGTACCCCTTTGGTGAGACGGCGTGATGGTTAGTTATTAAAATTGACATTAAAAAATGTATATACGTAAGTACCGAGAATTCTTAACGTTTTCCATGGGCTACTGTATCCAATCGATTGATAATAATAGTACCTTTACTACGAAATGTACTTCTAAAGCCATTTTTAAGAGTTCGTAAACCCCTTGGTCTATTGTCGAGAGCGATACGATGGAGCGGTTTAGTGCTTAGTATAGGTAAAAATTCTTTTCAAAAAGGCATTTCTGTATTTATGAAGCATCCAAATGGTACACCTTATAAGAATAAATAACTGTAAAGATGTGAATATGTTATATTCAGAAGATTTTGAATATCAGCCGGTCTGAAATCGATATTGAAAATAAAATAAAATGTATTTGCAAACTCTGAAGATGATCTACAAAGGCTACTGTACAAATTCCACAGATCACCTCAAAGATTCAACATGAAAATCTCCATAGACAAGACAAGGCAACCAGTACGATGCAAGCTTGCATTAGATAATAAATTAATAGAACAAGTGATGCATTTCAAGTAGGTACTTAGGTATTAAATTAAATTAATTAACCAGTGGAAAGCTTCTGCCTTGTAATAAAATCGGGAAGGTTGCATGTCTACTTTGGAAGACGTCGTAGATTTGGCAAAAATCAAATGTTCCTTGTAAATTTAACACAGTGGTTGTTTAAGAACCATTCTTTCTCAACTGAAAGATAACTTCAAGAGACTAGAGAAAACAGCACAAATGTAAATGAAAATTATTGATTTATAATTTTTCTTGTCAAGATTTGTACGGAAAAATAATCCTTCTGAAATAAAGCTCCCAATTATATTAATGTTAAGATTAGCAATGTAAAAATCCTGTCCAATATTTGGTTAGATAACTCTTCACTTATTATATAATATTATATGAAAAGATCCCCCTTAGACTTAATAAATATACCCCCATTATCCTAGGTATTATACGAAGCTCTTATACCATTTTCATTTTGTTCAATTAAGCAGAAAGTCTTTCATAGGCTTCTATTAGCTATCGCCCTACTTGCTGGCGCTATGTGGTACTTAGTGATAGAGTTCCGAGCTCTTGTGTGTCGTTTTACATTATATTTTCCCCATTCTTTACAAATTATTTTCTCCTCTACAGCAGACTCGAAAGTGGTTCTGTGATATGGAGTCCTCACTAGGCGAGATATTCCGTTATGCTGGAGAGGGTTCAGAAAAAAATTCTTAGGTACCTCTACATAAGGAAGTATGGTAGCTATCCGTGACTCTATCCCACAACATTTCTTTTGGGAATGCTCGGGGCCAACTATCTGCAGCTTCGAAGAAATGGGCATCTCATAACCTATTTCTTTAAATTACTTAGGGGATATTTCGAGAACTCGGCCATGCTGGAGGGTGTTCGGCTTTTTGTCCCTGAAAGATATTTCCGACAGCGACAGCATAGATTGTTTTACCTACCGGCCGCCAGAACCAACTTGCCTCTGGTGACACCGGTGGGAAGAGCAATTAATTTGCTGAACGCGGTCTCCTCGGAGATCGACGTCTTTTATATTAGTGAAAGTACGTTCAGAAGGTAAATACTCTTAATTCTGGAGAGTATCCCGTCTTCCTAATGTTGAACCATCTCTCATGCGTTTCTGGAAGTATACTATACACAATATGTCTGGTAGTACTTGTATACTATACAAAATTAATTTTGTAATGTCTGATTATGAAATAATTTGATTTGATTTGATTTGATTCATATTCGTTGTATGAAACGTGATTTCTGAAAATCGTGCATTGAGTTTATTTTCTTCTCTTAAAAGATTATTATTATTATTATTATTATTATTCTTTTAATAGATCTGATGATTTGTGATACAGAAATCATATCTCGTTGGATGATGAGATCCAGCTGTCCCTCCATTATTTCCATCCAATTATTAATTATAATAATTAAAAATATTATTAACTGTGAACTTCAAACGATGATGAAGGTGTAAGCCTACGAACCATGTCGAGAAAAATAAACTCAAAAGTGGAAAAAACAGTGTTTTTAATTCATAAAAAATCGTTATTACAGAATTCTACTGTGTTATCACCCTAAGTTTATCTACAATTGATTTAATTTCTATGAAACTGTCGCGACAGCTGTTTCGCTGACCAATGCTAACATCATCAGGTATTACAATCAACTCAAAGTTTTTGATTTTAATGGAGACCGTTGATGGCAAAGAGAAGTGCAGAGCGACCGCAACTACGGTGGAAGAATGATCTGAACAGACACGTCGGAATAACCTGGATGCAGTCTGCACAGAGTGACATGGAAGCGAATGGAGGAGGCCTTTGTCCAGGAGTGGACGGGAATAAGCTGAGGAAGAAGAAGAAGAAGAAGATTTTTTTAGTTAACATTGGTTAGCGAAACAGCTGTCGCGACAATTTTATAGAAATTGAATCAATTGTAATATTATAACAGTGTTTCAATTAAATAGTTAATAATGTTGAAATATTAAAGTGTTTCCGCCAAAGCAATGGATTATCTAATTTAAAATATGTTTCCATGAAATATAATTGAAACAGAATTGACGATTTAAAAGATTTCTTGGGGCAATCATTATGTATGGAAGTGATGCTTGAAGCTGGCAAAAGAAGGATGAAAGTAGGATGAACGCCGTGGAAATGAGATCCTTGAGAACAATGTGCGGGATAACGATATATGAGAGAATAACGAACGACGAAATAAGGAAGTGTAAGGCAGATGATTGCATCGTAAGTTAAATTAAAAAAGGATTTCTGAGATGGTTTGGATATATGGAACGTATGGACTAGAGAAATATGGTTAAAATGTTGCAAACAAGCAGTGTGTGTGGAAAGAGAAGTGGAAGACCAAAGTAATCAACTGCTAAAAGGCGGCCACACTCGAAGTCGGAAAAATATACGAGCATGCACGTTACGATGTATGAATGTAGAGGAATCTAAAAAGGTATGTCAGGAGAGAGCAGTATGACGGTTCATCATAGATGTAATGTTTATAAGCTACACAACCCTGATAAATAAAGGCTAATTAAGTACCTCTCCCAGATATTTTATTTTCTCTTTGAATGAAAGAATTTAGAATGATGTTAAATTTTCAACCCTTATCAAAGAGGCCAAAAGCCATGAAAGAATAATAGAAGTCAGCCCGCGGGAATGATTAGGTTTGACGACCGGACAAATTGAATACAAACCACCCCTTCGGTCTGGCGTCACGCACCACCCAGGAAGGAAGATTCACCCCATTGTTTAGGAATTGGTTCACGTTTCATCACCCCGATAGGGAGGCATCTCCGGAATTTAGATTTCATAACGAAATTATGTTTCCAC
This sequence comes from Lepidostoma basale, assembly GCA_022606425.2. Lineage (NCBI taxonomy): Eukaryota > Metazoa > Arthropoda > Insecta > Trichoptera > Lepidostomatidae > Lepidostoma > Lepidostoma basale. The sequence goes on along the minus strand of JAHDVF020000711.1, from coordinate 348,826 downwards.
ATAATGTTGTTGTGTTCTGTATTGGGTTTATCTTTTTATGGTCTCTCATTGTTGTGTAGATTCGTGTATTTGTTATTTTTTCTATTTGTACAAAGCCTTACTCACATTTACACTTCATTCTTCTAAAAATAATGGGCGAAATCCACGTGCGTACGTGATACGATATATGAATTTAGAGGAATCAAGAGAAGTATATCAGGAAAAAAAAATATAACGGTCCATTCTTTCTGTTTACCTCTCCGGGGAGACGGTGTGATATTTTGTTAGTTAATTCATCATAAAAAATAGTTTCTTCACGCTGTCTTTGATTTGGTAGAATTCACTTGATAATAAAAATGACTAGCTACCTATCACTATGCCTCGCTCTGTATGGCGCTCCGGTATCATTTCGAGAAAGCTCAAGCTCCAAGTATTCAGCAGTAGCGTTAAAAGCGTACTGCTGTACGGATGTGAGACTTGGAAGTCTACCGCGGACGTTATTGGTAAACTCCAGGTGTTTATAAATAGGTGCCTTCGCTCAATATTCAAAATCTATTGGCCCCAAACAGTGTCAAATGCCGTTCTCTGGACCATGGCAGGCGAAAAGCCAATTAGAGAACAAGTCGCTAGACGCAAATGACAGTGGATCGGTCACACTCTGAGACGGAACCCAGCCTGCATCGTTAAGGGTGCACTAGACTGGTCTCCTATGGGGGAAAGAGAAAGTGAGGCAGACCTAGAGCCACCTGGAGAAGAACCCTGCAGGACGAGGTTAAGGCAGCAGGCCTCACTTGGAATAATGTTAGGCATCAGGCATGCGATAGAGTCGGGTGGAGAAGATTCCTTGAGGCCCTATGCACCACGGAGGTGTGACAGGACAAAACGAAGAAGAAGATGACCTATCACATACCAAGAGTTGAATAGCTAAAAAGCTGAATACAGTAATTGGGTTCAAATCACCTGATGTATACAAATATTCAGGATTCAGTTGGGAATCCGAAGAATTCAGTTGGGTTGGGTGGCCTTTGGAAAATTACGTCATGTTCTCACCTCTAAAATACCACAAAGCCTCAAGACTAAAGTCTTCAACCAGTGCGTCTTGCCAGTCATGACGTTCGGAGCCGAGCGAGACGTGGGCACTGACAAAAGGTTTAGTCTACAGATTCAAGGTCGCCCAACGCGCCATGGAAAGCCACTTGTCAAAATAACCGGGTGCTGGTCTAGGGGATAGAACGCTTGGCTCCTGATCCAGGGGACATGGGTTCAAGCCTGGTCACGACCAGATTCCTTCTTCATAATAATGAGCTATTTTCTGCTCACATTAAAGATTGTAAAATAAATTCTAATATCATTGATGTAAATCCTTGATATTAGTCTTTAAAAAAAAAAAAAAAAATAGCGCAGTACTTTTTTTTTCAGTAAAGTCGGTTAAAGTTGGGCGATGTAATTATTCTGAATTCAATGTTGGGCAAAAATCTACCATTTTATTTAAAACTGAGGCATTTACGTTTTAACTTTAAACTGAAATTTACAGAAGGGTTATTCATGGTTACATTACAGAAAAAAATCTAAGAAAAGTTAATATTTGTAGTCGCAGGAATTGAAAGAGTATCACAGGGTTTCAGTTTTTCCGAATTATTTTTTGATAGGTACGAGTATAATTTGAAAAGTACTAGGACAATTAAAAAAAAAAAAAATTCTGATAACTTATTATACATTTAATAGATCGATCGCAAAAGGATGCCAGACCGCATTTAATTTAATATTTTTTCCCTTCTATGTCCCGCACTTACATCTCCTTAGTCAGAAGCAGGCTCGAGGTGCCGTGATATGAAGTCCTCATGAGGCTCATTATTCTCAGTTCAAAAGAAATTCTTGGAACTCCTTGGCTCTATCCAACGGCATTTCTCTTGGGTATGCTGGGGTATAACTCCCTCGAACTAAGGAGGGAAGGTGTATCGGACGTATGCGAATAGTTTTTAATTTTTTATTACATTATTCATTTTTTATTATTTTTAACTTTGCTAATTTTATTATTTAATTAATGTTTGTTATTTTGTATTAATCTAAGTTTAATTCGTTTATGTTTTGTTAAAATAAATAAGGCAATCGGTAGTCGCGTGAAAGCGCATAGCAACGAGATTATGCAGTAGCTCAATCGAGATTATTCTTGGAATAATTTTGCGGTTGCTCGCTCGTTGTTAACAGCCAATCACAAAGGCCGTAGCAACACAGCAGCTGCGACTAAAATTCTCCGAAACTAAAAATACGTTAATAACCGTTATCGCTAGTTTTGCGGAGGCTATATAAGCGGGTCTTGTAAGGACTCGGCCCTCACTCTTCCTTCAAATTCTGACACGCGTGGACACGCTGCGCGTAAGAGGCTTGGCGCTCTTAACTACGTAAAAACAAGTATTTGAGCTACTGCACACTTCTCTTCGCTTCTACCCTGCACCGATTGCCGCATATAATAAAACTTTGTTTTATTACACAATCATCCTCACGCCGTATTCTCCGTTTTACCATCCACACCACATCGGAGACGAGCAGCAGTCAGCGGCCAAAATAAATATTAATAGTACGGGGGGAGCAATCTGTCCCGTACAGAAGGATTAATGGCAACGCATTTTTCAAGCTAATTCGGGGCTCTATTGAAAACCCCTATGTTCTGGAGCAAATAGGTATTTTTGTTCCCGATAATGCCAGTAGGAAGAGCAATTCGGACGTTGAATCTAATCGTCTCGGATTTGGACATTTTCAATGTCAGTAAGGCAGTGTTCATAAAAAATATATTACGAATTCTGGAAAGAGCCTTGCTGACGTCGACATATTTGGGTTCCTTCTGATATGTATAATTTTTTGGTTTCATGTCGTTTTATCTTTGTTACACCGTTTTGTGTCCAAATGAGTCGCCTAAATGTTTTTCGTTTGTTATGTCTCATTTGTGTATTCTATATAAATAAATAAATAAATAAATATAATTATAAAAGAACAGTATTTTGTTAGAATTTATCAGAATTTTGACAGGTGTAAAAAAAAAAAAATGATACCTGTCACGACTCGGCCTATCACCCGTTTCCGGCTTGACGTTGATTTCTGGGACACCTGTATAGTTGTAACCAGCTAAAAGCAGACAAGCCAACGTTCGGGCAGGACAACGTTTGCCGGGTCCGCTAGTTATAGTATAAAGTTTAAACGAAAATCACGTATTAATTTTTCTCCTTTCTTCTACATCTAGTTAACAACTGAGAGAACGCGTCAAATTCTGAATTCAGCGAAAACAAACACACTAAAGCGTGTTCTAACTAAAGAGATAGAGAAATATTTGTCTTATTCTCAGCATCTGTGTTTATTGCGTGTTCGCGTTCTTGCGACGGACTATTGCATACTTTGTTCTTCACCCAGAATGTCTAATGTCCGCTAGACGCTGTAAACGTCTAGAAATGGTACAGTGAGGACTTATTACGAAGGCAAGGACATTTTCTTATTCAATTCCAGCTGTTTCTATGGATGCGACAATGAATTCTATTTTCAGGCGCTGTGTTCCAAATTGCTTAATGTATTAAGTTTCCCGCGCATTTACTGACATAATACAGAGTTTTCATTAATATTTAAATAATAGTTTAGTTGTGAGCAACATCTTTGAATGTTTTCAAACCTTCTTCTTCTTTCGGTGCCGTGTCAGGTCCCCCCAACGTTGGCGATCACTGCAGCAAAGGCATCTCTGTCCTGCGCCACTTGAAACAGGTTCTGAACTCTTGTTATTCCTGTCCACTCTTTGTTGTTCCGCAGCCGGGACAACTGTCTTCTACCAACTCCCTGACTTCCCTCCATTTTACCCATTAATATCATTCAAAGGAGGTGGTATTTTTCTCCCCTTAGCACATGACCCAAATATGAGACCTTTCTAACATTCACATTCGACAACAGCTCTCTATTGGCTCAGACTCTCTGTTGTACGTCTGCATTACTGACTCTATCGGTCCACGATACACGGAGCTTTCTGCGACTGAATGGTGCGAATGTTGAAATGGTCGACCAATTGAAATACCTTGGCAGCATTATCAATAAAGCGCTTGACCCGGACAATGAAATAAAGCAGCATTTATGAGCTGCATTTAATAAAATGAGAACATTATTTTGCAACAATAATCAAAACTTGAAACTCCGACAAAGAATGATTAAATGATAACAATGGGTAAAGTGGAGGGACGTCGGGGAGTTGGTAGAAGACAGCTGTCCCGGCTGCGGAACATCAAAGAGTGGACAGGACTAACAAGAGTTCCGAACCTGTTCCAAGTGGCGCAGGATAGAGATGCCTGCAGTGATCGCCGAAGATGGGGGGGCATGACACGGCACCGAAAGAAGAAGAATTGTAATTCCAAGGCTTCAGCGTCAATTTCTCCGTATGTATCACACTTAAATCTTTGCTATTACTTTCTACCGGTTTTTATATGTTTAAGACCCTTTGCATTTCAATTTAAAATTTACTGCTAAGAATACCTTACTTAATAAACTATCCATGAATTTTCCTGATCTGCTTCCTTTCATTGCTTTCGATTACAATCACAACAATGGAAATTCAGAGCTAGTTTACAACCGAATTTTACTACTGTTCAAGCATCTAATACATCTAAACACACTATACATAGACTATGAAAAAATAATGGTAATTCACATATATTGTACTAGTTGCAATCCGTGAAATATTCACGGATGTAAAGATTTTCAACCTTTTCTTAAAACTGCATACACAATGATCAGATTTTTTTTTAAATAATCTAGAAACGTTCTCGGAAATGCGCATCGTGTGCATTTTGAATTACTTTCGTAGAGAATCAAAGTATTCCTCTTTCGCTTTCATGTATTCAAATTATTATTGTACTCATTCTTGATAACATTCGGATTTTTTCCAATTTATATAATGATGCATTTAGTATGGTCAAGTGCTATATTTGGTCCATTTAGTACGGAATGGAGACCTGGACCCTCAAAGTGAATACAATAAACCGTATAGAAGCACTGAAATGTGGCTTCATCGCAGAATGTTGCGGATCTCATGGACTGATATGGTCACCAACAATGCGGTGATACATAGAGCCAGAGTAGGAACCGAATTGTAGTCTGATGGCATATTTGAGACACATTCTCCGCAACGAGAAATGTGATCTCCTGCACCTCATCATGAAAGAGAAGATCTAGGGTAGGCACGGTGTGGGAAGACCCCAGATGTCCTGGTTCGAGAATATCAAGGAATGGACCGGAGTTCGGCGGGTGGAGGAGTTGTTTCATCTGGCGCCTACGCCAGGACGATAGCAGAAGTCGGGAGGACCTGACATCATACTCGAAGAAGAAGAAGTAATATAATAATAGCGAAGCGTTGTCGGGTCCGCTAGTTATCTATAATAGTTGATATTGAATTATTTATTAAACTTTTTTTTAAATGTATACAAATACTTGTAGACAAATACTGGATTTTACCCATTACGGGTTAATCATTAAGAATTAATTGTATCTCAATAGAGACGAAGATGTACATTATTTGGAAACAGAATATGGTGGCTGTAAACGCCTCGACCACCATATTCTGTTTCCAAATAATTTACATCTTCGTCTCTATTGAGATACATTTAATTCTGAATTATTTATTAATGAAAATAACTATTTTTTATAAATTGACGCCACTGAGTCGCACACAGCCTCGTTAGAGTAAATTCACAACAAACTGGAGTTGTCTGCCTCTGATGCTGTGGTTTCATGTGTAATTTATCTCGTTCGCTCGCAGAGAATTTAGAAAACAATTAATCCAGAGCCCGCAAGATGGGATTCAAGGAATAATAACTTTTAATTAAGAAAATACACAATAGAGATTATTTACATTCATTTTGAGAATCGTATTATTAATAATCAACCATCCAATACAGCCTTTGATATACAACACGATTATAATTCCTGTACAGTGAATGCTTTTTTAAATGAGTTTTATGAATTATTTCTTTTTTTTTTTTGCATATCCAATACAGCAATATTTCCCTTCTTACATTTTAGGAGGGGTAATTTTTATTTATCCGCAGCGTACTAACACAATCTCTTGACCCAGACGTAGAGATAAAATGCAGAATTAAGGCAGCAAAAGATTTAATAATATGAAAGCACTATTTTGCAATGATAACATTAATTTGTAACTCCGCCAGATAATGATCAAATGTTATGTATGGTCTGTTTTATTGTATGGATTTGAAATGTGGATCTTAAAAGTCAACTCAATGAACAGACTGGAAGCATTTGAAGTATGGCTCTATCGCCGAATGCTCAGAATTCCCTGAACAGACATGGTTACCAATACCGAAGTCGAAGTTGACGGGAAGCTATTATCAATTATCAAGATTCGGAAGATTTCTTATCTGGGTCATGTACTGCGTGGGGAAAAGTAATCTTCTCTAACTGATATTGGAGGGGAAAATTGAGAGACGTAGAGGGCCCGGTAGGAGACAGATGCCCTGGCTGAGAAACGTGGGTGAGTGGACCGGCATCCGAAGTTTGGAAAAGCTGTTCCGAGCGGCGCAGGACAGGGACAGGTTCGCGGAAGTGATCCCTAACGTTGGGGAGACCCGACAGGGCACTTGAAGAAGTAGGAGAATTAATATTTAAATAAAAACTTCAATAATAACATAAACATATAAATAAATAAAACACTTAATGACTAATGAATTTGAGTCATTGAATTTCATATCTCATTGATGATACTTAATATTGGTAAGTTTCATTATAATAGTTGGTGTGGCGGCGGAGTACTTGACGTCATAAACATCAGAAGAGATTGATCACTACTCGTCTTTCAATACGAAGTAGAAGATCTTTAAATGTGTTGCAGTTTATAAAGCCTTTCCAAATTGTTCATTATTCTTCTTCTTCTTCTGCTTTATTTAGGGCTGCATTTTGTTATTTCTCGGAGCCTGTTCCTGGGATGTAGATGTCCAACTGTCTCGCCATATTTCGCTGGAGGTCGATTTCCTGTTGGTACTTTATTTGCGGCTATATTCATCACTCTTTCAGAACATGCTCTTTTCACATGATCTCTCCAGTAGCGTCTTCTCAGTCCCATCGCACGACATCTTCCACATTGCAGATCCTTCTTATTTCAGAATTTCTTACTCTGTCTCGGAGTGTCGTTCCCGCAAAGGATCGGCGACACTTCATTTCTGTGGTTCTTAGGAGACTTTTTGTTCTGATGGTATCAGCATTCATTTCTATTCCATATTCATATATGTATAGGACGTACGCATGTGTTGCATATTTAAAATGGACTTCTAGCATGAAATTTCAATTTAAAATATTGATTATTTGTAGATTCGTATTCTTTAGCATATTTTTGTTTTTCCAAACCGAATTTTTCAAACAGCTCTGTTTGTTCCTGTCTGTCCCTTTATTACTACTAGTGCGAAATATTAAATACAATTTGTTTTGTTTTATATTAATGATGAGACAAATGACAGTAGGACATATTATATGTTCTTGCTTCTTGATGACAATTGTGGAAAGGAAATGGCATTTAAGAATTTGTTTACTTTTGTTTAGAATTGTTTAATACTATTAAATAAAACACAGTTTTCCGCTGGAGTGTCATCAGAATTCGTTGGGTTTTCCTCTCAGAAGTTAGTTGCTGAAGTACTATAAAACACAAGCTAACTTTCCTAATATGAAACTATAACTGAAGTTAACGGATAAACTCATTTTTATTTCATTAGAGTTGGTTAGCTTGAAGCAAAAGTTTACCAATGTGTTCACAATATTGTGGAAATTTACGAAGAACTTAATTATTACTTGTTTCTGTTTTAAATATTATTGAGGTTAAGATTTTTTGAGAAAAAACAAAACGCTTTTGTTTGAAAAAGAAGAATAATCGATTTTGTTTTATTGCTCATAGAAACGAGAACGAGCGAAACCAGTTTATTAGTAAATTAACAAATCAACACAAACATATTATATTTTCATTGGCTAATACTACGTGATAATAGATACTACTAACTAGCCATTATTCCGTTTCACTGTAAGAGTAGGCAGAAAGGATGGCCGTCAAAATGCCATATCCTGGTATGCCTCTCGAGGTTCCTCTATATTCATACATTATAACATGCACGCTCATCGATTTTTCCGACTTCGAATGTGGCCGCTTTTTAATAATTGATTAACTTGGATATGCCATGTTTTCCCCGGTCTTAAGGAGAATGTGCGAAAAACAATATATGATAGAATATCTAATGATGAAGTAAGAAAGGAATGTAAGGCGGATGAATGCGTGATAAAATCAAGAAAGGGTCAGTAGGTGGTTTGGACCTATGCCTATGGAACGAATGGATGAGGAAAGATGGTTAAATATATATATACAAGTTGTGTGAATGGAAAAATAAGTCGAGGAAGACCAAGCTAGGCATGGCATGACCAAATTAATCAGGTATTAAAAAACGGTCATGTTAGAAGTAGGAACAATCTACGAGCGTGCATGTCATGATGTGTGAATGTACAAGAGGCGCTAAGGTTTTTTTTCTCAAAATATATTACAAACAACAATTATTTTATAGTTTAAACAAACAACAATTATAATGTAGTAATGTCAGGATAGAACATTATGGCAGTCCATCCTCTCTGCCTACCCCTCAGGAGGGACGGTGTAATGGTTAGACAGTTAGTCTTTACATTTACATACTTTTTCTGTACGGGCGTATGTAGTTGAGCTCCTCCTAAACGGCTGGACCGATTTTGATGATTTTTTGTGTGTGTTTGAGTGGGTCCCTGGATGGTTTAGATTCACAATTGGACCTGGTAGGTGGTGCTATGTTCTGTTTTTAGAAGAAAAAAAAATGTTTTCATTCGGACAGGACAACGTATGTCGGGTCCGCTAGTTGGATATATAAAAAAATGTGTTCTGCTGACATTGAAAAGGTCACTTAATTACGAGGGTTAGAGAAGTTGGAGATTAAATAACCGATTGGAGTAAATGATCCGTAAATGAAAGTGAGTGGTCCAGTGTCGGATATTTTGGAGAAAATCGGCATAGTTTAGTTCACCAAAGATCAATAAAACATCCCTTCGTGAGAATTAATCGGCATTCCGGGACAAATACCCTTCCTTGGAAGTAATTGAATTATTTCCCTCACACTAGAAAAGGCGTTTCCAAGAGGGGATGTCAGTGAATTAGGGGGAAGTAATTAGAGTAGGTGAAAGATATTACAATAATTTGTCTAAAATAATACAAACTGTTAAATTATAAAACTTTGTTTATTCATTATTTCTCTTAGACGAATGTGTGAAAAAACTGTCTATGAAATGATTGTGTTGAATGAAAATATAAGAAGTGATTGCGGTGCAAATGAGTGTTATGAACAAAATAATGGAAGGATCATTAAGATGGTTTGGATATGCATCCATGTGGAAAGAATGAATGAAGAAAGAATGGTAAAAAAAGTGTATGTTAACGATGTAAACGGAACTAGAAATATGTAGAGGAAGGCCGAGGAAAGTGAATATCAAATAAATCAAATATTGAGTCGGGGATATCGACGTGGGTGCATGACACGATGTATGAATGTAGAGGAATCGAAAGAAATATATCAGGAAAGAAAAGTGTGGCAGTCCATTATTTTTGCCTACGCCTTCAGGGAAACGGCGTGATAGTAAGTTATTTATAAAGGTAAAATAAAATAAAACAAATAAAGTGACGTGAAAACAAGATGCCAAAACAAAGAAGTGTTGTTGTAATTGTTAAAAAAAACTTGTTATAAATATCACAATCGATTATATTTTGTCGCGACAGCTGTTTCGCTAACCGATGTTAGCATCGTCAGGTCTTACAATAAACTGACGCGACAAAATAAAATCAATCGTGATATTCATAACAAAGTCTTTTATTTAAACAGTTTATAATGTTAAAATATCAAACTGTTTGAATTTAAAAAAAATTGATTGTAAGACCTGAAAAAAATTATTGTAAGACCTGACGATGCTAACATCAGTTATCGAAACAGCTGTTGCGACTAAATATAATCAATTTTGATATTCATAACAAAGTTTTTTTATTTAAACAGTTAATAATGTTAAAATATCAAACTGTTTGAATTTTAAAAAAAGTTGATTGTAAGACCTGAAAATAGTTGATTATAGGACCTGACGATGCTAACATCAGTTAGCGAAACAGCTGTTGCGACTTAATATAATCAATTTTGATATTTATAAGAAAGTTTTTTTAATTTAAACAGTTAATAATGTTGAAATATCAAAGTGTTATTAAATACAAAACAAATAGATTATCTTATTTAAAATTTGATTATAGAAATGATAGATTCTGTCAAACAAATGCTCTTTCAACGTTTTTGTTATGCAAGATTAAGAAATATAATAGATTTTGATCTATTCACTCTCTGCAGCTTCGAAGAGATGGGCATCTCATTACCCATTTCTTTAGATTACTCGGGGGATATTTCGAGAACTCGGCCGTGCTGGAGGGTGTTCGGCTTTTTGTCCCTGATAAATATCTCCGACAGCGACAGCATAGATTGTTTTACCTACCGGCCGCCAGAACCAATCTGCCTCTGGTGACACCGGTGGGGAGAGCAATTAATCTGCTGAACCCGGTCTCCTCGGAGATTGAAGTCTTTCTTATTAGCGAAAGTACGTTTAGAAGGCAAATACCCTTAATTCTGTAGAGTAGGTATCCAGTCTTCTTATTGTTGAACCATCTCTCATGCGTTCCATATACTATACACAATATATTATTTTATCTGTTCTCAATAGATGCCTTGAAAATTAATTTTGTAATGTCTATTGATGAAATTAACTGATTTTAAATCGAAATTATACTCATATTTGTCGAGTGTATACTATATGATAAAAAAGAAATGCATCTAAAATTCCACTTATGTATGTATTGTGCTATATCAAAAGATACACAAAATATCATTATTTAAAAAATATATATCTTTACTCTATTAATTTATCTTTCGTCATCCATCGAAATGAAACACTTGAAAAGCAATCTTAAACCACTTTCTTAATTCTTTTTTTCCTGCTTACTTCGCGAATTTCTTAAGCTTTCCTCACTCTACTCGACAAAATTGTCCCCCAGAGTTATCGATCATCTTAAACCAAGGAGCGTAACTGGATTCTGACGTCACATTTCTAAGAACTTTACTCGAAGCGTGTTTCATTTACAAAAGCTTTCCTAAAAGTTTAAACAAAAGGTTAACATAAGTATAAAGTGAATGGAGCTTTAAAAATAGTTATTGGAAACAAGAATTTATCAATGAAAGCGAAAACGGACGTTCACAATGGAGTTCTGGTCCCAACCCTAATGTATGGAAGCGAAGTATGGAACTGGCAGAAGAAAGATGAGAGCAGAATAAATGTGGTAGAGATGAGGTCCCTAAGACGTATGTGTGGTAGAACGATATACGACAGAATCTCAAATGCCGATATAAGAAAAGAATGTAAAGCGGAAGAAGGTATTATGAACAAAATTATGAAAGGATCGCTACGTTGGTTCGGACATATGGAACGCATGGATGGAGAAAGAATGGTTAAGAAAGTATACGTTAGTGATGTAAATGGGGTACGAAGTCGAGGCAGACCGAGGAAAACATGGCATAACCAAATTAATCAAATTTTAAAGGTTGGTCATGTTAGAAATCGGAGGAATCGACGTGCGTGTATGACTCGTTATAATTAAATTTCATTAATAAAAAAAAAAGCTTTTTTGCACGTTTCTCGGAAAATAGCCCGCGGTAAAAAACCAAACCTCTAAAAAAAAAAAATATATTGGAAACCAAAGCCAAGACATTTCAAGTAACATTATAGTTTCGGAAAACGATAACTTCAATTATTTTCACAAAGATATCTGTGAAAACATTAATTATTTTTTATAGCTTTTGTGACATCAAATACTTGTATGAGAACATAAAAATATAGATGACATACAAGTATAATGATATAATCCTTGGTTAGTTTCATACCCTCACACCCTTGGGAATCTCAAACCAACTACCCACATATCTAATACACACCCTCTTTTACCATTAAACGAAGTTTTTTACGAGTAGGTATATTATTATATTACACTTATTTTGAGGATATTCGCTATTTTTTATGACTTCTAGTAGAAATAAAAAAGTTTTAGATACAATGATATTAATTTTTATATCATGCTTAAAGTATTTCTATCACATTCTAACTTTTGATTATATCGGTATTAATTTTTTTTTAAACTAACTCCCCGAAGAGGTAGGCAGAAAGAATGGACTGCCACACTTTTCTTTCCTGACATATTTCTCTCGCTTCCTCAACATTCATACATCGTGTCATGCACGCGCATCGATTTTGCCGACTCCTCACGTGGCCGACATTCAATATTTGATTTATTTGATTGCGCCACGTTTTTCTCGGTCCCACAATCCCTCGGGACCCACTAAATACACATAAAAAATTTCGTCAAAATCGGTCCAGCAGTTTAGGAGGAGTTCAACTACATACGCCCGTATAGAAGAATTATATATATTATATATAAAGATATAATATGTTATGAGCATTATATATTTGGCCTGCTAATGTATTATCACATTTGATAATGCCTTAGCAAGGCGAAACATTTCTTTCTCATATAATATAGGTATATAATATTTTTCTGACTCTTCACGTGACCGACATTTAATATTTGATTTATTTGATCGTGACACGTTTTCCTCTGTCTTCCTCTACTTCTGGTTCCATTTACATCGTTAACATATTTTTTTTTACCATTCTTTCTTCATTCATTCTTTCTATATGTACAAACCATCTCAATGATCCTTTCATTATTTTGTTCATAATACCATCATTCGAACCGCATTCACTTCTTATATTTTCATTCGACACTCTATCACACACAGAGTATCCACACATTCGTCTAAGAGATCTCATTTCTGCTGCATTTATTATACTTTCATCCTTTTTTTGCCAGGTCCATGTTTCGTTTCCATACATAAGTGTCGGTACAAGAACACCATTGTGCACTGCCATTCTCGATTTTTTAAATAGGTTTTTGTTTGCGATGACAACTTTAAGTGCACCATTAAAATAACTTTTCAAAATAAAAATAAAAGTGCAAAATAACTTTGTAAATCGACAATTCCAAATCGCGTATCAAATTATCAGGAAGATAATAATAAGGGTTAAATTGCCCTCCATGCTATTTTTTTTATAACGTAGGTAGATATTTTGATTTGACACTCTATCATATACAGATTTATCACACATTCATTTATACTGCATTTATTTAACTTTCATCCTTCTTTTGCCAGTTCCATACTTCACTTCAATATATAAGTGCCAGCACAAGAATATCATGTTGGTGTTCCATATTTAAAGTTAATTTTAAAAAATCACGAATAAAATAAAATTCCGTTCCCACTAGTTCCCAGAAAACAATTTACATCTTCGTCTCTATTGAGATACAATTAATCCTTATAAAAAATAATTTATCCGCAATGGGTAAAATCCAGTATTTGTCTACAAGAATTTGTATACATTCAAAATGTTGTATAAAATAACTGGTCCATGTTAAGGCATAAAAATTAGAGAGAAATCTCCAGACGTAATCTAGTACTGTATGATTTGCAGAGACTTTCACAGTGCATTAATAAATATTTTCTGCTTAATGCTGCCCAATCTTAATAGATGACACTAGTGTAGAGTGAACTTAAAAATGTAAATAAGCGCGGTATTCTAGCATATACGAGGTCTGTTCAAAAAGTATCGCGAATTTTATATTTTTTCAAAAAGTATTTATTTATTCATGAATATCTATTTTGTCCCCTTCAAAGTAATTCCCCTCGGATATAATACATTTATGCCAACGTTTTTTCCAATCCTCGAAGCACTTAAAAAAATCATTTTTTGTGATCTTGTTCAGCTCCTCCTTCGATGCCGTCTTTATCTCCTCAATCGTGGCGTAGCGTCGTCCTTTCATGGGCCTCTTCAGTTTTGGAAACAGGAAAAAGTCACAGGGGGCCAGGTCTGGGGAATACGGTGGCTGCGGCACCATTACTGTGTTGTTTTTGGCCAAATATTCGCGCACAAGCAACGATGTGTGAGCAGGGGCGTTATCATGGTGCAAAAGCCAGTTTTTGTTCTTCCACAAATCCGGGCGTTTCTGGCGGATTGCTTCGCGCAAATTGCGCATAACTTGCAGGTAATATTCCTTATTGACCGTACTACCCTGTGGCAAGAACTCATGATGCACCACGCCCCTGCAATCGAAGAAAACTGTGAGCAAAACCTTCACGTTCGACCGAACTTGGCGCGCTTTTTTTGGTCTTGGCTCATGCGGCAGCTTCCATTGGGATGATTGAGCTTTGGTTTCCACGTCATAACCATAAACCCATGATTCGTCACCAGTTATGACCCTCTGGAGCACATTTGGGTCGTCACGGGCCGAGTCCAACATCTCCTGAGCAATGTTAACGCGATGCTGTTTTTGGTCGAAATTGAGCAATTTTGGCACGAATTTCGCGGCGACCCGACTCATGCCCAAATCATTGGTTAAAATCGAATGGCACGAGCCAATCGATATGTTTAGGTCCTCAGCAACTTCTCTAACGGTGATTCGACGATTGGCTAATACTATTTTCTTCACTTTATCAATGTTTTCGTCTGTTGTTGACGTGCTCGGGCGTCCGGCACGCTCTTCGTCGTTCATATCTTCTCGGCCCTCTGAGAACATTTTGTACCACCGATAAACGTTGCTTTGGTCCAAGGTAGCTTCACCATATGCCACAGTCAACATTCGAAATGCGTCCGCGCACTTTATTTTGTTTTTCACACAAAATTTGATACAGATTCTTTGATCCATTTTTTGGAATAGGCAAAAATCGAAGACGAGCCAAAACACATCCAAGCAAAACAGCTGTCAAAAATTAACTAAACATTCAAAATGGCCGACCTTGTCAGCATAAGTAAGGGACATGAGTACCAACATAACGCTACAAAAAAATCAAAAATCAAATATACGTAGCCAGCGGAAATTCAAAATTCGCGATACTTTTTGAACAGACCTCGTATACAAGTTCCAAAAATTTGTCAGACGTGGTGGTCATAAGAAATACGGAATGGGGAATGTTGTTAAACATAAAACGATCGCTCAACCCAACCAATGACAGGTCATAAGTCCTGTAAGCACCTCGGCCACCACATTTTGTTCCCACTAGTTCCCAGAACACAATTTACATCTTCGTCTCTATTGAGATACAATTAATCCTTATATAAAATAAAATAAAAGTTTAAATAAATACCGTATTTCCATATCTTTAACTAGGTCAACCGGTATTGACGATGCTCTTGTAATAATGTTTTTATTATTACAAGAGCATCGTAGCTGAAAAGGCAGATCAAAGAAAATGAGATTTCAAGGAATAATATAATTTTCCCTGCAGCCTTTCTCTGAGAAAGGTCCATTCAGTAAATACTGTCGGGAAATTTCTCTGCCTTGTTTAATCGAATTGATAAGAATTTCTTTAGATTTTAGTTTATACAGGGGCGATACGTGAGATTTTCTTATGTAAAAAACTCTCACGGATAAATAGATGACGACTAAAGATTATAATAGTTTTAAATGGTTCATTGTTTTGGCCGAAACACTATGATACTTCAACATTTTGAACTGTTAAATTAAAAAACCTTATATTTTTCTTTTTTATATACTTTGTATAAAACACAAACTTTTTAAACAAATTAAAATTAAATATCAAACATGTTTCGGACAACCCGGTCCTTCCTCAGTGATATTTAAAATATTATAAAATTGTTTACAAATTTGATCAGTTTTGACAAAAGTTAACATCCTTCAAAACTGATCATATTTGTAAACAATTTAGTAATATTTTAAAAATCTTTATAATATCACTGAATAAGAATCGAAGTCGTAATTTTTTTTACAATTTTTTAACATTTGACAGCTGTCAGATCAGATCGGACCCACATTTAATTCAACATTACGGCCTAGTGAACAGTGAATTCAAGACGGCTTGCCACGAGTCCTTTATGAAATATATTTTTCTATGGTTAACAAAATAATATTATTGCTAAGGTATAACAGAGCGACAAGAATATTTGATGTCTTTTGAAGATCAAAGTAAGTTTTTATTAAACAGTAACAAAATATTTTTAGTTATTTTATTTTGATGGGTATTTTATTTCACAAAGACACTTTCCTTAGATCTACGCAATTTTGAATAATATCTTCGTGGAAATTTATTAAGAACATTGTTTGTATGTAAATCCACAAGGTCTTGAGTAATACTCTCTGTAAGGGGGTAGTCACGTATCTATGTTTAGATATTTGTTCTATATTCAAAATAAATTTATCAAGGATTGGAAATTGAACAAGTAAGTACCGCAATTATTACTATAAGGATTCGTTATAGAGAAATGGGAATTTAAGATCTTGTATTGTCTTTCAAATTACACGAAAACAAAATAATAAAATTGATTATATATTATAATATAAAAACTAACTAACTAACTAACCTTCACGCCGTCTCCCCAAAGGGGTAGGCAGAAAGAATGGACTGCTATTTGATATAACAAATGCATGAATGTTAGAAATAATTCATTTTAACATCTGTCAAAATGGACCACATTCATGAAAAAATGGTTAAAATGTTCTGTTCTGTCCTGACATACTTCTCTCGATTCCTCTACATTCATACATCTTGTCATGCACGCACGTCGATTTCTTCGACTCCTCACGTGACCGACATTCAATATTTGATTGATTTGATTGTGCCACGTTTTTCTCGGCCTTCCTATATTTCTTGCTCCGTTCACATCGTTTACATATACCTTCTTTATCATTTTGTCTTCACTCATTCTTTCCATCTGTCCAAACCATCTTAATGACCCTTTCCTTATTTTTGTTCATAGCACTTTCATTCGCACCACATTCACTTCTTATACTTGCATTTGTTACTCTATCATATGATTTGTAATAATACCAGGAACGCATGAGAGCTAATTCGACATTAGGAAGACAAGATACTCTTTAAAGTCAAGAGTATTTGTCTTCTGAACCTACATTCACTAATATGAAATACGAAAAGGGTTGTAAAACACGAAATCAAGTTATATTTATTTAAATATTAATCCACAACACAAAGTGAAGGCGAATATAGAACTAAATATGTTTTATTTGGTTATATCTTTGTAAAGGCACTGTTTAATTTGAGAGAACGTGTACTTTAATACTACGTGTAATAAAATTTGAATTGTTAAGGAAATTATTCCGTCGGTTTCACAGAAAACGATAATTTGTTTGATAAAGTTTGGAAGAGAACTATGTGCGGGTTTGCTAATAAAGTTGGAGCGGATTTATGGAACAGCTGAAGAGAACACAATTTACATTAGTTATGAACCTTCGTAGGAAAAGTTTAACCCTCATTTTGTTTTGAATATCATTATCATTAATAGAATTACTCAGACCGTAAAACCAAATACATTATCTATATAAAAAAAATACAAAGTGTGTTATTGTGAAGACCATTTACTCAGTAAATCCATAACAGATACTTCTGATATTTTCAAAATTGATTAATTGTACCCCAGCAATGGTTATAGGCACACTTTTGTTATGAATCAAGCTCTTTTTAAATTTATAAATGAATAAATTAAATGATAATTTTCGTAGTACAGGCGAATATAGACCCTAATAATCGAGCTCTGAGTCCAATTTTTAGAGTTCATATTCGCTTGGCATAGCCAGGTCGCGTTTTATTAATACAAAGTGAACAATGTTACGTAGATGGAAGAATATGAACGATAAGATGTCAGGTGACATCGGTGAAAGGAGCAATAAGTCTGCTGAACGCGGTCTTCTCGGAGATCGACATTTTTCATATTAGCGAAGGTATGTTCAGGGGACAAATACTCTCGACTTTAGAAAATATATTGTCTTCATAATGTCGAACCATCTCTAATGCGTTCCTGGTGTAATGTTGTATGTACCATATGTAATATTTTACCTGCACTCAATAGATGCCTTAAACATTTATGCTGTTTGTAATGTCTTTTGAGTAAATAATCTGATTTAATTTGATTTTAAATCGAAGAAAAGAAATTATAAAATAACGCGAAAATGAAAATAACGATTGAAATGCTCATCATCATGGGCAAAGTAAAGAGTAAGCGATCACAAGGACAACCACTAAGCCGCTGATCCGATCAAATCAAGGAGCTGGACGGGTCTCTCATTAGCTGCAGCCTGGAGACTGACGGGTGACAGGAGCGCATGGCGTGCCATGGTCAATGGTTTGGTCAAAGGATGGACACGACCCTCAATCATGAGGAATATGACTGAAAAGGAGAAAATTGTTTTTAGTTGTGTTAATTTGTTTCAACATATTTCTTCTAGTATTTAAGTATTTATTAAAGATTTTCATTTGCATATTTCTATAATTTGTATTGTGTTTTACGGGATTGATTGAGGATTGTAATTTGTTTGTTGGGTTTGTATAATTATCAAGCAGGGCGAAACACGTTACTCTCTGAAAATATAATTGAACTTTTCAAAAGTTAAGTTTTTCTCAAAATATAATATTGAAACCTAATTTTATATCAATGTTTAATTAAAACACTGCAATTTGTTTTTATTTAGTGTCAATGAACTTTTATCAAGACATTTTAATTAACAACGTTACCATAACATAATCATGTGGATTAAATCACGGTTATTAAGTTGATTAAATCATGGTGGATTAAATCACGGTTAATACACGGTTATAAGATTGATAGTTCATTATTTATTTTATTTTTTATCGAATAAACATTACTTTATCACCATTAGAAAAATTGTGTGGTAAAATTCAAGCAATGTTCAGATTTTGTGGTCTCTTGGATCAGGATCAAATCGTTTTGAACCACTGACAGCCATACGATTGTGTTTGTTTCCATTAGATCAATTAATTTACGTCAGAATTAAGGCGTGCAATATTTTATATACACATTATATCTGTAAACAGAATTCATCACTCAACTGTTTCTACGTCAAAAACACCTTTTAGAGTAAATTTAAGAGCAAATCCATAATTAATAACCTTCAAGTAAAAGTACAGTAAATTAATTAGACGAGTATTAGACTCAAGTAATGCTTTCAAGCGTAGTGACACTGAATTAAGTAATATTATTAATCTTTTTCAATTAGATCACGTTGTGATCGTTTGTTGACGACGCGACGTATGGAAAAGAAGTCAGAGCCGATACCAATAGGACCAAGAACCTTTTTAGAGTAGCAGAAATGCGAACCCTACGCTCCATCGCAGACAAAACCTTCAGAGATCGGATCAGAAATGAAACGATAAGGTCTGTCTGTGGCGTTGAGGACATAGTAAGATGGGGAAGAAGTAGAAGGCGCTTTTAGAGAGACCACGTGGGCCGCATGGAGAATACAACAACAACAACAACAACAAATGGAGAATACAATAATTGTCAAAATAGTTAAAGATGAAAACCCAAGCAGCAAGAGATTACCAGGAAGGCTGCCAAAAAGGTGGAAAGATGCTGGACATTATCATTCCAGGACAGCTCACGGTCATAAACAGATCATACGCCCTAAACTAAGAGGAAGAAGGAAAAGAAACTGATCGTTTGTTTCTGGATTTTCCACTTGTGATGCGTAAGACCAGCTATTTCTCTATCTTTTGGTTGGCTTGCTTTGTTGACGTTGGCCTACGAATATCCAATTTGTGAGTGTTTATACGTTTTACATGGTCTCGCCAGAATTGTCTCCTCGTTCTGCTCCATCTCACGGTGTCCTCAGTATTACAGATTTCCCATTTTTCTGTATTTCTCACATCTCTGAGAGTTTTTCCTAAAATGGCGCGAAGAGTTTTCATGTATAAGGTTCTGAGAAAAATTGTAATTCTTTTGTCTGCTCTTGTCTCCATACCGTGGGTCATTATCGGTCTGATACAGGTCTTAAAAATTCGTATAATTAGTTCATATAATGCATTTTTAAAATCGAACACAATTTATCATATTTATTGATGTTTTATATTTTGTATGGAAACGAAGCATGGAACTGGCAGAAGAAGGATGAAAGCAGAATAAATGCGGTAGAGATGAGGTCCCTAAGACTTATGTGTGATAGAACGACATACGACAGAATCTCAAATGCTGATATAAGAAAATAATGTAGAGCGGAAGAAGGTATTATGAACAAAATTATGAGAGGATCGCTGCGATGGTTCGGACATACGGAACGCATGAATGGAGAAAGAATGGTTAAGAAAGTATACGTTAATGATGTAAATGGAGTACGGAGTCGAGGCAAACCGAGGAAAACATGGCATGACCAAATTAATAAAATTTTAAAGGTCGGTCATGTTAGAAGTCTGAGGAATCGATGTGCGTGTATAACTCGTTGTATGTATGTGGAGGAAGCTAGAGGGGTGTGCCAGGATAGAGTAATGTGGCGGTCCATTCTCTCTGCCTTCCCCTGCGGGGAAACGGCGTGATGGTTTGTTTGTTTGTTATATTTTGTCGACAATACAAGCATCTCAGACTAGTAAGGATACGAGGTTTCATTTTAAAGAAGTAAGAAATTGCTCCTATTTGAATACGGGGGCTAGCGCATCTTGAATTTTTGCCAAGAGGTTGTTCAAGAGAGAGGTTGTTGAACAATTCTTGTATTTTGTATCACGAAAATGCACCGGCTCACGCAACACTGCTTATTTGTTTGTTTTTAGTCAAAAACTTGACATCGGTGCTGAATCCCCCTTCTTATTCACCTGCTTTAGCTCCCAATGACGTTTTGCTGAAGATTTAAATATCATTAAAAGATATTAAAAGGGGAACGTATTGCAAACAGACTGCTAAACATGATCACCTTGGACACCGGCGTCTTCCATATTATTGAAAATACGTTCAGAAGACATACACTCTTTGCTTTAGAAAGTTTCTTGTCTTCCTACAGTCGAACCATTTCTCATCGGTTCCTGGTATTTTACATGTTCTCAAATAGATCCCTTAAACCATAAATATGATTGTAATGTCTTTTGAGAGAGTAAACTGATTTGATTTGATATTTAAACCACAGATGAGGTAAAAACAAAAAAATATATAATAGTTAAATGATCCCTTAACGTACCGTGTTCAAAACAAAACGCTCGCTCCCATGTGGTCAATTCAGTTTACCGCTAACTTTATCTAAATATCAAGCATATGACTCGATGAATCAAAATTTAATTTATGTCATCTTGTAGGGAATTTCATTAGAAATAGATCGATATCTATAACATACATGGATTATTTGAAAAACATATCATTATTAATTTTTTTCTGGAACCATGCGATTTCTGATATGGAATGCGTCACAGCATACGAGCAACTGGACACCAAGTATAAACTTGTCTCCGCGCCGCGGCCGGCGGGGCGAGACTTTACGAGATTTTACGTATGATAAAGGCACCTAGGCAAAATGTATAGTACGTTCAAGACAACGAGTACGTATTAATATTTGTCCCTTTTGGTAAAGTGTTAATATTTTCACAGTTCTGATATTATTAAGTTGCGTGCTGCGTTTCCGTCCACAGTCGGTATTATTACGTACCTATGAAAAGGTCAAACATATAATTTATAATACGTTCAAAACAGCGAGTAAGTATTTGTCACTTTTGATAAAGTTGTAAATATTAGCAAAACAAATTCTACCTTAACACGAATGAAGGTGAGGGCAGTCTTAGAAAATATTTTTTTTTGGGATGAAGGAAGTAATTTTTTGCTTTTTTTTTATTACGAAATATTGAGAACACTTCAATGGAGGATTACAATTTTTTTTATAATATTAGGGTCCATAGGTTTTAAGAAAATCAACTTTAAATTGGCAGTGGAAACTCAATTGACCACATGGCAAGGCGACGGTTAACAAGTGGATGAATTTGTTTATTTAAGAAGTATGTATACAGAGAATGAGAAAGTGGAGAAGGATATTGATAGAACTGTTGGGGCAGGTAACAGAGTAAATGGTGCACTTAAAGATGTCATCGCAAAAAAAATATTATTCAAAAAAGCTAAGATGACAGTGCATAATGGTGTTCTTGTGCCGACCCATATGTATAGAAGTGAAGCATGGAACTGGCAAAAGAAGGATTAAAGTAGAATTAATACAGTAGAATTATTCAAAATCTCAATATTCAAAATCTATTGGCCCCAAACAGTGTCAAATGCCGTTCTCTGGACCATGGCAGGCGAAAAGCCAATTAGAGAACAAGTCGCTAGGCGCAAGTGGCAGTGGATCGGTCACACTCTGAGACGGAACCCAGCCTGCATCGCTCAGGGCGCACTAGACTGGTCCCCTATGGGGGGAAAGAGAAAGCGAGGCAGACCTAGAGCCACCTGGAGAAGAACCCTGCAGGGCGAGGTTAAGGCAGCAGGTCTCACTTGGGACGATGTTAAGCATCAGGCATGCGATAGAGTCGGGTGGAGAAGATTCCTTGAGGCCCTATGCACCACGGAGGTGTGACAGGACAAAAAGAAGAAGAAGAATACAGTAGAAATGAGATCTCTTTGACGAATCTGTTGATACTCTGTGTATGATAGAGTGTCGAATGAAAATATAAGAAGTGAATGCGGTGCGAATGGTGGTGTTATGAACTAAATAATAAATGGATCATTAAGCTGGTTTGGAAATGCATCCACGTGGAAAGAATGAATGAAGAAAGAATGGTAAAAAAATTATTTTAACGATGTAAATGGAACTAGAAATATAGGAATACCGAGGAAAACGTGGCACGATCAAATAAATCAAATATTGAATGTCGGTCACGCGAGGAGTCGGAGAAATCGAAGTGCGTGCATGACAAGATGTATGAATGTAGAGGAAGCGAGAGAAGTATGTCAGGACAGAACAGTGTGGCGGTCCATTCTTTCTGCTTTCTGCCTACCCCTCCGGGGAGACGGCGTGATGGTTAGTTAGTTATAAAAGTGTTTTCTGTGTAACTACTTTTAATTATTTAAACCATAGACAAGCTTATGTTTATTAATATAACCCCACCTCTGTAATAACGAAAACTTTACTGTCTCAGCAAAGAAACGTTGTTCTTTGAAAGTTCAAAATGATGATGTATTTTGAAATTTTAATTCTCCCTGGAAACGCTCCCGTCTGGAGTGTTCTCTGTGTACTCGTGTCTCGCGCTTAACTTTCAAACTTATTTACTTTATTTTCAGGGCTAGCACTACCAAAATAATAATTCACACCCCTTTTCTTCTTATAGACCTTTGGTCTCTTCCTGATATCAGAGTGGCCTTTCTTGGGAGGATGACTCCCAACTATCTCTCCATCTCTTCAGCGGTCTTCCGGGGGACGGCTGCCGGCAGGAATCTAATGCGCCACAGCGTGTGGTATTCTGGTGGGATCCATCCTTTGCATTCCAGTATGTTCTGCGTTGTCTGCCCCATCTTACGACATCCTCTACCTTGCAGATCTCGCGGATAGACGTGTTTCTCACCCTATCTCGAATAGTCCTTCCTGCTATCATCCTCATCTCTGCCACCCGTACTTTAGCCTTCGTTCTTGTGGTATCCGCTCTGGTATCAATGCCATATGTCAGTATAGGCCTTACGCAGGTTTTATATATTCTGACCTTACTGTCAGTTCTCATATACTTGTTTTTCCATATTATATCCTTGAGACCACCGGATACCGCAGAAGCCTTGTTGA
Source organism: Lepidostoma basale (assembly GCA_022606425.2). Lineage (NCBI taxonomy): Eukaryota > Metazoa > Arthropoda > Insecta > Trichoptera > Lepidostomatidae > Lepidostoma > Lepidostoma basale. Next base: position 325,113 of record JAHDVF020000711.1, on the reverse strand, counting down.
CTTGTACTAATGTTTCACCGACAAGATCATTTTGACTGATATCTATAGTGGTTTACGTCTCTTACATATTCATTCTTCACCATTCTGTCTTCACTCATTCTTTCCATTTGTCCAAACCATCTTAATGACCCTTTCCTTATTTTGTTAATGACACTTTCATTCGCACCACATTCACTTCTTATACTTGCATTTGTCACTCCATCATATACATAATTGAAACACATTCGTCTTAGAGATCTCATTTCTACTGCATTTATTCTACTTTCATCCTTCTTTTGCCAGTTCCATGCTTCACTTCCATACATAAGGGTCGGCATAAGAACACCATTATGCACTGCCATCGAGGTTTTACTATATTAAAAATAATTTACGGTCAAATGATGAATGATCAACTGTTTTTCACGTAAGAATAAATAAAAAAAATACATATGTTTTGATTATTTTGCGCCGATGTTACCGGCCCTGTTGCAAACAAACGTGTTCAGGGAAACTTGTAGCAATTTCATCAATATTTGAAGCAATCATTTGTTTCTAACAGTTTTAAGTGACAGGCTAAAAATACTAGAAGGAGCATTCGCAATGAAAATGGAAGCCGGACGATTATCGAATCGAATAATAGAGTAATTTTTAAAATATATATTTATGTTATAACAATAATATAATTTAAACTTACTAACTAACTAACTAACCATCACGCCGTCGTAGGCAGAAAGAATGGACTGCCACACTATTCTTTCCTGACATATTTCTCTTGATTCCTCAACATTCATTCATCGTGTCATGCACGCGCGTCGATTTCTCTGAATCCTCACATGGCCGACATTCAATATTTGATTGATTTGATCGTGCCACGTTTTACTCTGTATTCCTCTATTTCTGGTTCCATTTACATCGTTAACATAATTTTTTTTTACCATTTTGTATGTTAACAAAACATGGGCGAGTGGAGAGGGATATTGAAAGAAGGGTTGGGGCAGGGGCAACAAGGTGAATGGTGCACTTAAAGTTGGCACAATGGTGTTCTTGTACCGACCCTTATGTATGGAAGCGAAGCATGGAACCGGCAGAAGAAGGATGAGAGCAGAATAATTGCGGTAGAAATGAGGTCCCTAAGACGTACGTACATATGAGTGGTAGAACGATGTATGACAGAATTTCAAATGCTGATATAAGAAAGGAGTGTAGAGCGGAAGAAGGTGTTATGAACAAAATTATGAAAGGATCGCTGCTTTGGTTGGGACATGTGAAGCGCATTGATGGAGAAAAAATGGTCAAGAAAGTATATGTTAACGATGTGAATGGAGTGTGGAGTCGAGGCAGACCGAGGAAAACGTGGTATGACCAAATTAATAAAAAATTAAAGGTTTTACACGTTATAATCGACGTGCGTGTATGACTCGTTGTATGAATGTGGAATAAGCCGGAGAGTTGTGTCAGGATAGAGAAGTGTGGCGGTCGATTCTCTCTGCCTACCCCTGCGGAGAAACGGCGTGACGGTTATTTTGTTGTTGTTGAAATAAATTAAATTTGCTAGAAAATTCCAAATTCGAAATGTTTTTTTTACTTTTTTATAGAATAGAATGAAAATTGTTACCTTTTTATTAACGCTTTCGAGTTACTAAAAGAAAATTTGTATTGTATATATAACAATAAAATAAGAAAGGCAGAATATTACTTTAGAAAGGGCTTCAATGACTAGCATACAAAACAGAAAATATTCTCCCTTGAAACAAATTCCCTTCGTGAATTCAGCAAACTTTGAGAATAAATTATAATTCAGGTAGCGAAAAAACTCAACTAAATTTATTCAGTCTTGTGAGTGTTAACACAAGTAAAAAAATGTTTTTGTGGCATTTACAAAACCCAAAATAAATTATGACGTTCATATTATATATAAGGTAAGTTAAGTTTGAAGAAGTATGCTGGTAGTATACTATACACAATATATGAAGACTACAGGGGAAAAACAAGGAATGTCAGTTAAAATTCAAAATAAATGTAATAATGCCATCTAGCGGCATTTGTACGTATCTATCCACAATAAAATTTTCATATTCAAAAATCATGTGTGTCATCCACTATGGCCAGATAATCGATTGCTAATTGCTGAGAAATATATAGACTTTGATTAGCTTTATTCTCAATTTATTCAAATTAACCTTCTACTATTATGTGCTAAATTTAAAAAAAAAAACGGTGGATTCGTGGAACATAAATTAAATAGACAAATGTGCCCCATCTAAAAATAACATTTTGTATCAAATTATTTTTATTTTGTTATTTTATTTTATATCATTGTATTTTATATTATTTGTTTTAGATTTATTTTGTGGATGTTGGAAGATCGAAGTGTGCGCGGGAGATGCCTATTGGTGGCGATGAGGTTCGCAACCCATCACACCGCGTCTCCCGCGGGGCGAAAAGAGAAGGATGGAGTGCCGCATCGGTTAAAGTGTGACAGTCCATTCTTTCTGCCTACCCTTTCGGGGAGACGGCGTGATGGTTAGTTAGTTAGTTAGTTAGTTAACCTTCTACTGACATTCCTTATTTTTCCCCTGTAGTCTTCATATTATTTTACCTGTTCTGAATAGATAAAAATTAATTTTGTTATGTCTGTTGATGAAATAAATTGATTTGATTTGATTTGAAAAAGTATATGAAGCTTGTGTTCTGCCAGAAAGTACATATGGTCTTGAAACTGCCACTCTGACAAAGCACAGTGCAGAGAGACTAAGAGTCATGCAGCGAGCGATGGAGAGAGCCATGCTAGGCCTGTCCCTTAGAGATAGTCAGGAACGAAACGGTGAGGGATAAAATAAGAGTCACAGAGGTGATCCACCGGGTGACGACTTTAAAATGGAAATGGGCAGGACAAGTCGCTAGAGCTGCAGACGAAAGATGGACCAAAATACTGCAAAATTGGAGACCGAGAGACACGAGAAGAAGAGTAGGAAGACCACAAATAAGGTGGAGGGATGATCTGGAACGAGGGACATAGAGGAGGCTTTCGTCCAAGAGTGGACGGCGATAAGCTGAAGAAGAAGAAAGAAGAAGTTTGAAGAAAGGCAGATGAGATGGTACAGGCATATAAAACGGAGACCACCAGACCACACATTAAATAGAGCTTTGTCTGTGAATTTTCCTCGTCAAACATTCAGAAGACCTAGGAATTTGTGGATGAATTATATGTAATTGCTTACAATATTGTGTGTAGTTTCTTCCCTTCCTAATAATTTTGTATATACTCATAAACTAAGTCTTTCTGATGTATCTTTTCTCTGATTGTAAGACCTGACGATATTAATATCGGTTAGCGAACATGCTGTCGTGACAAAATATAATCAATTGTGATATTTATAACAGAGTTTTTCTTACTTAAAACAGTTAATAATGTTGAAATATCAAAGTGTTTCCGCCAAAATAATGGATTATCTAAGTAAAAAAAATATCAATATTTTGCTGAATTTCTACAATTTAGTATAAATAGAAAAAAAGCAGAAAATGCTTCAGGGAAACGGCGTGATGGTTTGTTGTTGTCAAAATAGAAATATTTTTCGTTTTATTACGACACGAACATGTATCTATGTTGATTAACAAACGAGATAAGAAAAAATCGATTATGAAACAGGGTGATCCAAAGGTTTATCTTAATGAAAAATCTTCCGTCCTTTGTATTCCTAGAGATAATAGTAATAATTTCTCCCGCAGCCAAAATACTTCATCATTGTTAAGTGAGTTATATCACCGTCTTCTTACTTCATATGCATACGAGTACATATAATACCATAATATAAATAGGCAAAAACCTGTATGGTTGTCCCGTATGGAAACCCGAATGGGGAATGTTGTATTACATAAAGCGTGCGCTTAACCCAACCAATGACAGGTCATAAGTCCTGTAAACACCTCGATCAACCATATTCTGTTTCCAATTTGCATCTTCGTCTCTATTGAGATACAATTAATTCTATATATATTTAACTAACTAACTTACCATCACGCAATTTCCCCGGAGGAGTAGGCAGAGAGGATGGATCGCCACAATGCTCTGTCCTGGTATATCTCTCGGGCTTCTTCTACATTCATTTTTAGTTTTTCTATATATATTTTTTCGTGCGTATAATGTTTCTGCGATGAAGGATTTAGCAACTATTCTTTCGATGCTTCTGGGCTAGTATCGTCAAGAAAATAATGTCAGTCATAGATATAATTTAATTTAAATATACAATATTTTACGAAAGGAATATATTACCATATATAATACATAAAAATGTCCTTCAGAAAAATACAAGAGTCTCGCGTTTCAGAATTTCCCGAAAGCAATAAGTAACATCAGCCAGAGAAAGGCGACGAGCGACAAATGACGTGAAATTCAATATCGGAAGTGGAAACAAATTGAATGTCCTTCCTCCAGTAGAGCTTTCCATCCAAGTTTAGCGGGAGCTTTCCGTTCTACGCGTTCCGCAAGCCAAAAGTTAATTGGAAAGGATCGTAAAAAACGGGGTTCAATCAATTTGAATTCTCTGATCGTAAAACAGTAAAATCTTTTTTTTTAATTTGATGGTTTTATTTTAAGTTCTAATATCTTTCTTGAGAGATCAATAAGACGGTTAAGTATGGTTTTTATACACATTTATTTGTATTTCTCTTTTTGGAAGGCTTTTAGACTCAGTTACTCGTAATCAAAAATAAGATTTTCTTATTTTTATGCAATGTCTGATAAATTATAAAAATAGGTAGATATTAGGTCCCTAAGATATATGTGTGGAAGAACGATTAACTACAGAATCTCAAATGTTGATATAAGAAAGGAATCTTAGCGGAAGAAGGTATTATAAACAAAATTATGAAACGATCGCTGCGTTGGTTCGGATATATGGAGACCATGGATGGATAAAGAATGGTTAAAAAAGTATACTGTAATGATGTAAATGGAGTACGGATTCGAGGTTTAATCCACTATTTATAAAAAAATATTTTAAAACACGACATGTTTCTGAGGATACCTCCATCTTCAGGTGTCAAAATATAATAAAAACTAAACAAAGAAAGACTAATAAAAAACGCATTTAAAATTCGATACAATAATTCAAATTTAAAAATTTACCTGTGCTATTTGTTATAAGTATGTACTTAAATAATTTTTTTAACAGTAAGAACTAAAAATAATAACAATACATGATGAAAATATAAAAATTAAAATTAAAATGTAATTTAGAAAAACATACATTTGAAAAGAATTTGTGTTCTTTCATATTTTTTTATTAAATAGTAGATTAAAAAAGTTTTTTTTAATTTCCTAAGTATAATATAATATATGGTTAATTTCATAGGCTATCATGCGTATTTAATTATTTAATATAATTCAAGCATGTTTGAGTATACTCAAGTACGCGAATAAATTTTCTTGAACCCGAGTTAACTAGATTGAGAACTGTAAGGGTTGTTAATAGATTGCTTCTAAGACGTTGGGAAATTCGTCATTATATGAAATTAAGTTTTTCAGTTTTTACTGAATAAAGTGGACTTGGGCAAAAACAATTTCATTTAAAAAATCTAATTCCAGAACCCCATATACGTAGAGTGCTCTGTAAAAATGATGTTTAAATTTTTTTACGGTTGCCTTTAGAAAGACTTATTTTGTAAAGCACGACAGTCATGCCAAACCCTTCGCATTTTTATCATAAAAACGTGTAAAAATTTAAGCCTGAAGTGAACCATTTGGTTCCGTAAATGTACCAAATTTTTTAAAGGTTTTAAGCTAAGCCGGCACACACATTTGTACCTTGGCACCTTTGTTCCATAATGCCATTGTTCGTCCTTTCTCAAGTCAAAAAGCAGAATGCGAGTAAAGGAGCTACGGTAAAATTATCGCCGTCGTATCGGGAAACATTGTGCCACTTTAACACGTTATATCCTGGAGCCGTATAAACATGTGATCGTACAACCAAGCGTTGTGTATCCTGGTCCCGTGTTTTCATCTGGTTTACCAGTCGTCTAAAAATGTGCATTTCATTGACGTCTAGTGAGTGCCGAGAAACTACGAGTGACCCAAAGAGTCATGTTAGGAATAAGCCTAAGAGACAGAGTCAGAAACGATACGGTGAGAGAAAAAACAAAGGTCACTGACATCATCCACCGGGTGGCGACTCTAAAATGTCATTGGGCAGGTAACGTAGCCAGAAGCTCAGATGAAACGTGGACAAGAAGACTGCTGACTTGGAGACCGTGGACGGCAAAGAGAAGTGCAGGGCGACCGCAATTACGGTGGAAATATGATCTGAACAGACATGTCGGAATAACTTGGATGCAGTCTGCACAGAACAGAGTGACATGGAAGCGAATGGAGGAGACCTTTGTCCAGGAGTGGACGGAAATAGGCTGAGGAAGAAGAAGAAGAAGAGTTTGTAGTTCTATGATAAGCAACTTCTCAAACCATATGAAAGCCGGGTATTTTACATTTTCTGATAAAAAATAACAGCATGTCAATCTTTAGTTTCAAATAATAATTTTTCGCCTTCTGGAGACCACATTTTGCAGTCACCGGGACCACCCCGAGTACGAAACTTGCAGGATCCACCAAGCAGGTTATCAGGGGATATGTCCAAGCATATTTAAATAGCTTTAACTCCCGGAAAAAAAGAAAAACCCTGTCGAACCTGCAAGGTGTGTGAAAAGCACAATAAAAGGAGTGAGACCATGTGACCATTTCATATACGAATTTAGTTTATTTGAAATCACAATAGTACAATATCTTCTTCTTTCGGTGCCGTGTCAGGTCCCCCCAACATTGGCGATCACTACAGCAAAATTCGCCCTAGTGATTCCTGGGAAAAGGTGACCAGAGTGATTTTCAGTTGCTATCTTTGGTGGATTTTTCTGTCGGGGTTACTTTCCCTTAGCTGGTTGCATCTGGTTTGGAGGCGCCAGAAACTCGCCTTTCATCCCCTCCTTATCTGCTGTGATCACACGGTTATGAGTGTGACCCCATTGCCCGGGGTTCGCGACAGGGACGCTAACGAGTTGGACTAGTCAGTAGTGTTGCCGGTGGAATACAACTGGGCGTTTCGCAGCATTTTATAGAATCACACCCTCCAGCAAGGTGTGACTCGCTACAATATAATACAAAGTTTTCACATAATAATGAACTTTTTCTATAGATTTTGTCCAATGTTACCCCTAAATGCTATAAATAAAACAATTATGAATGACATTCATTATATAGGGCAGTATTCCTGCTCTTTTTTGAACTACCGAAATGGAGGAAAAGCGGACTTTTATCTCGTTTTTCCTTTTAATTACATTCCTCCGTGGAGGCTTTTACGTTTTTAATTAAATTAACACCTGACAAGGGTCTGATATTTTCGTCTCCCTCGCTCGCGCTTTTTGGGAAATCCGGAAAACAGAAACGGAAAGATAACACATAGGAAGAATGCAGAAGGGCTGGCTATAATTCCCTTAAATAAAACGCTGACTGAATTATTATCGAATTTTTAATTTAAAAACGTAGGTATACAGAATCGTCATACTCGTATAATAGAATTAAAACACTTGTTTTTGTTATCATTGTTCAAGAAATAATAAATTAACTATTTTGTATGCTAAATTTTTTTTTTTATACGAATGAAATCGTATGTTTAAGAAAGAACAAATAGAGATGAATATTAAAGATAATTAATTTTGTGATTTAAAATTTCATGGTAGATGTTCATAATAAATTAGGAATCAAATAAAAAATAAAATATATGTTTTAAATGTTACCAACGAACTAACTAACCATCACGCCATCTCCCTGAATGGGTAGGCGGAAAGAATGAACAGCCACATTTTTCTTTCCTGACATATTTTCCTCGCTTCCTCATGCATCGTGTCAAGCACGCGCGTCAATTTATCTGACTCCTCACGTGGCCGACAGTCAATATTTGATTAATTTGTTCGTGCCACATTTTCCTAGGTCTTCTTCTATTTCTAGTTCCATTTACATCGTTAACATAAAATTTTTAACCATTCTTACTTCATTCATTCTTTCTGTGTGTCCAAACCATCTTAATGATCATTTTTTATTTTGTTCATAATGCCATCATTCGCACCGCATTCACTTCTTATATTTTCATTCAACACTCACAGAGTTTCAACACATTCGTCTAAGAGATCTTATTTCTACTGCATTTATTCTGCTTTCATCCTTCTTTTGCCAGTTGCATGCTTCGCTTCCATACATAAGGGTCGGTACAATAACACCATTGTGCACTGCCATTTTACTTTTTTGGATAGGTTTTTGTTTGCGATGACAACTTTAAGTGCACCATTCACTTTGTTGCCTGCCCCAACCCTTTTTTTAATATCCCTCTCCACTCGCCCATATTTTGTCAACATACTACGAGTACCTAAATATTTTAATGTAAATTTAAAAAATAGTGGATTTTGACTAAATACCCATTAAAAAAATACAATATATTTTCATTTCCATTATTTAATGATAAATCTCCTTTCGCTAAATCTAGCTTTCGCTATGCTTCGCCCTGTATGGCGCTCCGGTATCATTTCGAGAAAGCTCAAGCTCCAAGTATTCAGCAGTAACGTTAAAAGCGTACTGCTGTACGGATGTGAGACTTGGAAGTCTACCGCAGACGTTATTGGTAAACTCCAGGTGTTTATAAATAGGTGCCTTCGCTCAATATTCAAAATCTATTGGCCCCAAACAGTGTCAAATGCCGTTCTCTGGACCATAGCAGGCGAAAAGCCAATTAGAGAACAAGTCGCTAGGCGCAAATGGCAGTGGATCGGTCACACTCTGAGACGGAACCCAGCCTGCATCGCTCAGGGCGCACTAAACTGGTCCCCTATGGGGGGAAAGAGAAAGCGAGGCAGACCTAGAGCCACCTGGAGAAGAACCCTGCAGGACGAGGTTAAAGCAGCAGGTCTCACTTGGGACGATGTTAAGCATCAGGCATGCGATAGAGTCGGGTGGAGAAGATTCCTTGAGGCCCTATGCACCACGGAGGTGTGACAGGACAAAAAGAAGAAGAAGAAGAATTATAAATCTCAATGGTTTTTGTAGCAAAGGCATTTAAAAAGTGAAATATCTTTTATCTTAATTATTGGTGAGAAAAAAAGGGTTTTTGAATAGAGAACGTGTCATTTTTGAAGCACATTCGTTTTAAATTTATGCTATTATACATTTAGGGATGTAGTAAATGTAGTCAGCGGCGGTTCGTAATTCTTTTTTAACATTCTTTTAAACTGTAAATGAAGCCATCCGTGCAATGGTGGCTAATGGTATTTTCAAACATTCCATCTGATATGCTTAGTCATCTGGAAAATTAACGAGTTTATTTGGAGACATTGAAACACGTAAACATCGACAAAACCATTCCAAAGAATTTAAAAACGTGATTCGAAAATTTATTAGAGTTTTCAAAGTAAAAAATTCAGAGTCAACAGTAAGCTGGTTGTAAAATCCAAGCCATCCAATAATTTAAAAGGTTTTTACGACTTCCCTTAGATAACCTTAGACTTCCGAGATTTGGGTAGTGCCGAATCGTCGCGAACAAAGCTATACAATACTCTTACACGCGCGCATAGGTCGCTCACTTTACATTACTTGGAATTCGCTATTCGATTTTCAAAAATCTATTTATTTTCTTTCAGATAGTTTACTAGTGAAAACCTGTAATAATGAAGCCATTAATAAAAAAAATGTTTTCTAATCTTAATAATGACGCTAGTGTAGAGTGAACTTAAATATGTAAAAATAGGCGTGGAATCCTACCATATATACAAGTTCCAAAATTTTTTCAGACGTGGTGGTCATAAGAAAAAAGATGGAATGGGGAATGTTGTTAAACATAAAGCGATCGCTCAACCCAACCAATGACAGGTCATAAGTCCTGTAAGCGCCTCGGCCACCACATTCTGTTCCCAGAAAACAATTGACATCTTCGTCTCTATTGAGATACAATTAATCCTTATAAAATAAAAATAATTTATCCGCAATGGGTGAAATCCAGTATTTATCTACAAGAATTTGTATAAATTCAAAATGTTGTATAAAAAATAGGTTTAATTAATTATGTTGTTCTTCTTCTTCCTTGTTGTAGACCTATGTGGTCTGTTTTCCAGAGTGTTGCTCCTCCTGATAGGTAGTCTCCCAGCTGTCCTTCCATCTTTTATGAGGTCTTCCACGAGGACGAGTCTTGTAAGGCTGATTATGTAGTGAAATATGGGGGAGTCTGGTGGGAGTCTGTCCATTCTTTGAACATGACCGTACTAGTCCCTTTTTCGCTATCTACTCCATCTTATAATATCCTCAAACTCACAAATCTCTCTTATTCTAGTGTTCTTCACGTGATCTCTCAATGTCTTGCCTGCTATCGTCTTCAGTGTCTTCATCTCGGAAGTCATCAAAACTTCTTTGGTCCTTGCTATGTCTGCCCTTGCTTCGACGCCATACGTAATTATTGGTCTTACGCATGCTTTATAGATTCTCACCTTACTCTTTATGGCAATGTCTTTGTTTTTCCATATTGTGGATTTTTGAACGCCAGGGATTGCAGCTGCCTTGTTTACTTGGGTTTGTATTTCTTCCCGCAGATCAGCTCCTCCCACCAGGTCTTTGCCTAGATACTTGAAGGTCCTGACCTGTTCTATGCAATTGAAGCATTGCAAAAGCTCCCTTTGCCTTGTTAAGTATTCATTAACATACACTACGTAAATTAAAACAAGCTAACCAAATAATCAGCACGCCGTCTTTCCGAAGGGGTAAACAGAAATAATGGACCGCCGAACTGTTCTTTCCTAACACACTTCTCTCACATCCATAGCATTCATACTATACATTGTGTCATGTACGCACGTTGGTTTCTCGGACATTTAATATTTGGTTGATTTGATCGTGCCACGTTTTCCTCGGTCTTCCTACATTTTTAATTACGTTTACGTCGTTTACGTATACTTTTTTTATCAAACTTTCTTAGTGATCCTTTACAAGTGATCTTAGTGATCCTTTACAAGTGGCAAATAATTAATGTTTTTAATTGAAATTTCTTGGTAGAAGTTCATTTTATATAATGAAAACAAAAAAAATATTATAAAAAATGTCTTTATTATTATGTATTTAGTGTGCTTCCACTTGTGTTTATGTTCGACCGGTTTTCGGTTAAAACATTTAGAAATACAGCAATGGTATTTTGTATGTAATTTTTATTTATTTAAAATGCATTGTATATTTAATCCAAAAAACATCTTTATGGGAATATTATTTCGCAACGGAAAACAAGGTCGAAACCCGATCCATAATTTACATACCAATTTTCAGTCTCTGAGAATTTCCAATTTCGTTTCTAACTGCGATCTATCCCAAAATAAGGAATTTAATAAATATTTTCTGTATTCCAAAACAATGCTATCATGTTTCCCGAAACTTTGCTTCTCGCGCCATTATTATAGACGAGATGTACTCGTACCATTGCTCTGACCAAAATTATTACTTTCAGAACGCTCCATGTTAAGATTTTATGTAACTAACTAAATAACTAACCATCACGCCGTTTCTCTGGAGGGATAGGCAGAGAGGATGGACCGCCATATTGCTCTGTCCTGACATATCTCTTCAGATTTCTATACATTCGTACATCGTAACATGCGCTTTCATCGATTTTTCCGACTTCGAATGTGGCCGCATTTAACCAACCAACCAACCATCACGCCATTTCTTCGGAGGCGTAGGCAGAGAGGATGGATCGCCACAATGCTCTTTCCTGGCATACCTCTCGGGCCTCATCCACATTCTTACATCGCACCACGCACGAACGTCGATTATTCCAACTTCGAATGTGCCCGCCTTTTAATTGGTTAATTTAGTCATGCCATGGTCCTCGGCTTCTTTTTCCACTCACGCTGCTTGTGTAAAACTTTTTAACCATTCTACTCACATCCATTCGTTCCATATGTCCAAACCAACTCAGGGATCCTTTTTTTAATTTTATCCATGATGCAGTCATCTGCCTTATATTTCTTTCTTATTTCATCGTTCGGTATTCTATCATACAACGTTTTCCCGCACATTCTTCTTAGTGATCTCATTACAACGGCGTTTATCCTGCTTTCATCCTTCTTTTGCCAGCTCCAAGCTTCACTTCCATACATGAGGGTTGGCCGCATTTAAGTATTTGATTAATTTGCTCATGCCATGTGTTTTTCAGACTAAAGACACAATGCCTCAAGACTAAAGTCTTCAACCAATGCGTCTTGCCAGTCATGACATACGGAGCCGAGACGTGGACACTGACAAAAAGTCTAGTGTACAGACTCAAGGTCACCCAACGCGCCATGGAAAGAGCCATGCTTGGAATAACCTTGAGGGACATATTTAGAAACGAATTTATTCGACAACAAACCAAGGTGACTGAGGTGGCTCTGAGGATGGGTGGGCTGAAGTGGGGATGGGCTGGTCATGTCTGTCGGAGAACCAACGGCCGATAGGAGAGACGGGTTCTGGAGTGGAGACCGCGTACAGGATTCCGCAGAGTTAAACGTCCCCTTGCCCGCTGGACCGACGATCTGAAGAGGATTTCTGGACATGGATGGATGGAAGCGGCAATGGATAGGGCGCGGTGGTGTGCTTTGGGAGAGGGCTACATTCCCCAGTGGATGACAGACGGCTGATGATGATGTGTTCATGGGCATGATCAATATTTTTCCATTCATACTATTTGTCTACAACTTTTTAACCATTCTTCTTTCAAACATTCGTTCTACAATATATGTACGAGTACATGCCATCTACTCGTAAATTATCATTTTTTAATTTTACTGGACGCAATCATCTGTTTTACGTTGCATTTTTATTTCGTCGTTCGGTATTCAATCAATCAGCGTTTTCCTGCGCATTCTTCTCGGTGATCTCATTAATACGACAGTCATCCTATTTTTATCCTTGTTATACTAAGAAAGGGTTGATACTAGAACTACTTCATGTACTGTCATCTTTGCCTTGTGAATATATTTATATTTGTAGGTATGACTTTGAGTGCACCATTTGTTTTATTTCCAGCAATAAAGCCCTTTTTAAATGTCTTTCTCCATTTATTATGCTAATATTCTTGTGAACATGCTAAAACCATTTTCTTTAAGCTAAAAGGTCAACCTTCTTGGCAGACTGGTAAGAGCTCTGATTTCTATACCAATGGTCCAGGGTTCTATTCCCGGCGATGACATTCGGTATAACTGATTCTATTTTTAAATTTTTCTATTTTTTTTTAAATATGAACAAAATTATGAAAGGATCGCTGCGTTGGTTCGGACATATGGAGCGCATGGATGGAGAAATAGTGGTTAATAACATATCAGTTGACGATGTAAATGGAGAACGGAGTCGAGGTAGACCTAGGAATACGTAGCATGACCCAAATAATCAAATTTTAAGGTATGGTCATGTCAGAAGTCGAAAGAATCGACGTGCGTGTATGATTCGTTGTGTGAATGTGGAGGAATCTAAAGAGGTGTGTCAGGATAGAGTGGTGTGGCGATTCATTATCTCTGCCTACCCTTATGGAGAAACGGCGTGATGGTTTGATGTTGAAATAAGTTATATCAACCATCTGATCTTCGCATTAGAACAAACTGATGCTTTGTGACAGAGGCGAGACTGCTGTCGAGAGATTTTCAATCCATTTCTCGGGATATAGATGATCTCATCAATATGAAACTTTACAAGATAAACTTTCACACGGGTCGCAGAGCTTTGCGATCAAAAAATAGATTTGAAATCAACTAAGTGTTTTACCTTAACCCCTCTAGAGTGACAGCGAAATTTTTTACTAAAAATATGTAGGTATTAGTCTTTTTCTTTTTTATATACTTTGTATATACAACAATAACTTTAATTTTTTTTTAAATTTAATATCAGACTTGTTTCGGCCAACCCGGTCCTTCCTCAGTGATATTATAAAGATATTTAAAATATTATAAAATTGTTTGATTGTCAGGTTTCGTGGCTGAGGAACATCCGAGAGTGGACAGGGCTGAGGACCGAGGAGGAGCTGTTCCGAGCTGCCCAGGACAGGGAGGCCTACTTAAGGATGATAGTCAACGTTAGGGAGACCTGACAGGACACAGAAAGAAGAATTGTTTGATTTCCATCGTATAATCGCGTTTAGCCTATCCAAAATAAAAATGTTGTTTTTTTATAAAATTATAAAATGAACAATGAAGGAAGATCGAATAAACTAATACCATAACATAACATATTATAATAGTGATTCATACCCACTAAATATATAATAATAAAGAAATTGTGTATAATTTTTCATTTATTTTCATCACTTAAAATGAACTTCTACCAAGAAATTTAAACTAAAAATATAAATCCAAAGGATTTCCCTCGTATTTTTAACACAGTCAATAAAAACATAAATCACATGCATAATCAAGATGTAATATTTAGGGTTGTAAAGTTACGTTGTAAAGTTTATACCGTGAAAGCGAGAGTTCCTCCATAATTATAAGTAACATGTTTCGTTTTACTAAGAATGACTGGAGAATTGTTTTGGGTCGGGCTGTGTTCCGAAAAATGGAAATTATTTTAAAAAATCCACGAAGCCCCATAATCCTCAAACGGAAGGTGTTTGACTGCTGCGTCCTACCGGTGTTAACTAATGAGTTTGAGACATGAGTCCGCCCCATCGTGACGCATGGAATAGAGGTCAGTGCCTATATCAATAGAACTAAGAACCTTTTTCGAGTAGCAGAAATGCGAACCCTACACTCCATCGCAGGCAAAACCCTCAGAGATCGGATCAGAAATTAAAGATAAGGTCTGTCTGTGGTACACCAGACCACCTCTACAGAGGACATAGTAAGATGACGAAGAAGCAGAAAGCGCTTGTAGAGAGACCACGTGGACCGCATGGAGAATACGAGCAATATATTGTCACGTGAATTATACACCAGACCAAAGACAGGGTGACAATGACATTGCCATCGCCGAGAATGGAACCCGGGACCTTCGGTATGGTAGTCAGAGCTCTTACCACTCCGCCACGAAGGTCGTCATTGTGTAATTAATACTAATGAAAAGTCTATTTTGTAGAAGTTTTATTACAATTTATGTGAAAGACATGTTTCGCCTTTCTAAGGCATTTGGTAATGTCTTACAAAGGCGAAACATGTTATTCCCATAAATTATAATAAATAAATTATTAAATTAAAATACTTTGTTTGTCTTTTTCTCTTTTATATACTTTGTATATACAAAACTAACTTTAAAAAAATTAAATACCACACATGTTTCGGACAACCCGGTCCTTCCTCAGTGATATAATATAGATATTTAAAATATTATAAAATTGTTTGCAAATAAGATCAGTTTTGACAGATGTTATAATCTTTATAACATCTGTCAAAACTGATCATATTTGTAAACAATTTTATAATATTTTAAATATTTTTATAATATCACTGAGGAAGGACCGGGTTGTCCGAAACATGTATGATATTTAATTTACATATTTTTTAAAGTAAGTGCTGTATATACAAAGTATATAAAAAAGAAAAAGACAAATAAAACATCTACAACACAAAGTATGGCGAACATAGAAGAAATAAAAAACTTTGTTTTATGTATCACAATTATATTTTTATTTTTCGCGACAGCTGTTTCGTCAATCTATGTTGACATCATCAAGTGTCACAATAATATTATTGTAACACCTGATGATGTCAACATAGGTTGACGAAACAACTGTCGCGAAAAATAAAAATATAATTGTGATTCATAAAACAAAGTTAAAGTATCATAGTGATTCGGCCAAAACAATGGGCAATATAATAAAACAGACTTTTTTATTCGTATAAATGATACAATGGCTAAAATTTTATAAATTATCTTGATGTAAATTTTATTAATTGGGATTTAATTGATTTAATATGCACGCGGCGTGATGGTGTTATATTAGGTCCTTACATATGAAATTGGCGTTTTGTATGGGAGGAACATAAAGTGGATTTTTTTTTAATATAATATATTTATTTAATCAAAGTATGTACCATTGCTATCTATGCACTTTTGCCATCTCATAGGTAGTTCATCGATCCCTTTACTAAAAAAACCATTCGGACGGGAATCAATAAAATCTTTGAAGTCGGTTTGGACTGCCCCATCGGAGTTGAATTTTTTCCCTTGCAAGAAGTTATCCGAATTTCGAAAAAAATAGTAATCTGTTGGGGCAAAGTCCGGAGAGTACGGTGGATGTCTTAGACATTCCAATTGAAGCTCTTCTAATTTGGTTGCCGTATGTTGTGCGGTGTATGGTCTAGCGTTATCATGAAGCAGCAGTGGCCTAGAGCGATTAACCAGCCTCGGTTGTTTAGCAGCTAGCTTTTCCATCATGGTTTGCAGTTGCTGACAATAGATATCTGCCGTAATCGTCTGGCCAGATTTAAGAAAGCTGTAGTGAACGACACCAGCACTAGTCCACCAAACGCTCACAAGTAACTTTTTTGGAGTCAATTTTCGCTTGGGGCATGGTTTGGCTGGTTCGGCAGGGTTCAGCCATTGCGATGAGCGCTTCCGATTATCATACAGGATCCACTTTTCATCACAGGTAATGGATTCGATTCAAAATCCCTTCATTTTTGTGCCGGTTGAGTAATGCAACGCAGTAGTCAACGCGCGTTTGTTGATTTGCTTCACTCAATTCGTGAGGTACCCACCTTTCAAGCTTTTTCACCTTCCCAATTTGCTTCAAGTGGATTAAAACAGTTTTATCACTAACACCGCAGCCTGCAGCTAACTCGGACGTGGTTTGCGATGGATCCGCTTCCACAATAGCCTTCAATTCTTCGTTATCAACTTTGGTCTCCGGCCGTCCACTCGGCTTGTTCTGCAGGGCGAAATTTCCAGAACGAAAACGTTGGAACCAAAAACGCACTGTGTTTTCTTTTGCGGCATCGTCACCATACACATCATTAATCCTTCGAGCCGTTTCTGCAGCACTGGTGCCACGGTGGAACTCGTACTCGTAAATAACGCGATATTTCATGTTTTCCATTTTGTAAACTGAGTGACGCAAAGAAAAAAAACAATTGAGGAAGAGACAAATGAATTATAATTTTCAAAACACAAATACTTGAATAAATAGCTGTATAAATTTGAATTCGGAATTCCTAACCAAAGAGAAGATATTTGAGATCAAAGTTGCCAGTACGGCAAAACGCCAATTTCATATGTAAGGACCTAATACAAAGTATCTTCCAAAGTGATCTTCATGGTAAAATGAAGTTTTACGATCGGCGGGATACTCCGAACCTCATCTTTATTCTCTTTTGTGATCGAATATGGCTGGCGTTAGCTGTGTCCCGAACCATGTGGAAATATATTATATTATACCAGACACTCCTGGCTTGTTTTAGTCGGGGAGCCAACCCTTATCACAATCCGCGCTCGCTTTATAAAGAAATTAGATTTTCAAATGCAGTTTACTTTTTTTCCACATTCATCTTCACTTTGTGCCGTGTTGTTTGAACCCAATTACTCGATTTTTTAGTTATTGATTTTCATGACATGTGATCATAGGTAGCTAATCTATCGCCATTTCACTGTCACGAGAATTTTACACCAGAGCAAAAAGAGTGAGAGAATTTTTCCGTCATCGTCGGGATGCGAACCCGTGACCATGCATACGAGTACTACCTCGAAGAACATGTATGCATGTAAAAATATGGTATGCATACATTTATACATTATACAGAGTGAGGCGCGGTCACTTCCTTATTTGAAACTCGCGCCACAAAGCGACGGTTACTCCTAGAGCGCGTCTCTATAGCGCATTCGAAAGCATGTGATCTAACGTTTTTTTGCGGTTAGTTTAGTGTCAATCATGCCGTGGACGAACGAGAAGCGCACTTTTGCCGTGAAGGCTTACTTTTCGTTCAATATTGCCCCTGCAGGTCGAGTGACTGATCGTAAATCGATTTCTTTGTGGGTGGACACGCTCAGAGATACTGGTAGTGTAAAGAAGAAGCAGAATCGGCATTACTGGCTCTCATTTTTTTTAAGATAACGAAAGTACAGCTACAGTAATTTCTGAACGCTATTTAAACACGATTGAGGAGTTTTTTCTACCCAAACTCGAAGAAATGGATGTGGGGGGTGTGTGGTTCTAACAAAATGGCACCACGGCACGAACTTCCATTAAATTCTTGCGGGAACACTTTCCCGAACGCCCATCTCTCTTAGGGGGGATCTCCAGTGGCTAGCATGACCGCCTGATAAGCCCCCTGTGACTATTTCCTGTGGGGCTACCATAAAACATTGGTTTACACAAATCGTTCAAAGACCCTTGTTCAGCTGAAGGACAATATTTATGCTGCTTTTGCTGGCATAGGCAGAGATATGCTGGATAAAGTGGACAGAAATTCAAAATTCGGTTAATTGACGAGGACGGAAGCCACCTTCAAAATGTAGTTTTATTAACCCAATGAAATAAAACTTTAAATGTGCCTCTGCACAAAGAAAAAATAATGAAATCGATACTGACAATACTTTTTGTGTCATGATTTTTTTAAATAAGGAAGTAACCTCGCCTCACCCTGTACATATAAAAATATGATAACGGATAATGATTATTGAATTATTAGTGTTAAAATAAATATTAAAAAACTAAAACTAACTTACCATCACGCCGTCTCCCCGGGGGGGTAGGCAGAAAGAATGGAACGCCACACTGTTCTGTCCTGACATACGTCTCTCGCTTCCTCTACATTCATACATCTTGTCATGCACGCACGTCGATTTTTCCGACTCCTCACGTGACCGACATTCAATATTTGATTGATTTGATCGTGCCACGTTTTCCTCGGCCTTCCTCTATTTCTAGCTCCGTTCACGCCGTTTACATACGAGTATACCTTCTTTACCATTCTGTCTTCACTCATTCTTTCCATGTGTCCAAACCATCTTAGTGACCCTTTCCTTATTTTGTTCATAACACTTTCATTCGCACCACATTCACTTCTTATACTTGCATTTGTCACTCTATCATAAACAGATTTGCCACACATTCGTCTTAGAGATCTCATTTCTACTGCATTTATTCTACTTTCATTCTTCTTTTGCCAGTTCCATGCTTCACTTCCATACATAAGGGTCGGCCCAAGAATATTAAATAAAAAAATTAATTGATGTTACACAACTAAAGCTGAAAAACTGACCCCATTGAAACAAGAAGGTTTAGGAAAACTCTGAAGGATTTTATTTTTCTTGCACAAATCTTCAAACAAGGGTAAGCCGAGAGAGCACAACATGTCATAAACCCCGGGTCACACGGAACCAAAGAATTGCCTTTTCCACCACATAGAATCCCAGACATGTCACTTAAGTTCACTGGAAATAAGAATTCTTCATTTTGGAATAGTAATTTTATCATACACCCACAATGGACATAAAAGTATATCGGAGTTTGTATAACAAATGAAATATTGCAATGATTGCACACGGTTTATAACCAGTAGCGGTACGTACATAAAAGCCGAGAAGCCGGGCTTGCCTTAAAAATCTATCATAAAACGATGTGTTTTGGGCGTTTGAGCCGTCTACGAATAAAATAAAATTTTGAATTTTCGCGTGAGTTAAAGCGATTTAAATCGTTGCGTTGCAAATGACATGTGCAGAAATTACCTACGTGTATGTTTTGTTCCACTCATACGCGCCGTATTTTATTTCACTGATATGTACCGTAGGCGAGATGCCCGCGAAATCGCCTACGTCCACATGTTTTATTTCATGTTATCGATGGGCTTCATATTGGGCTTACAAAATGTTGTCTTTGTTGCGCTTATGTATTTTAGCTGGTAATCTTATAGATAGTACATTCTCGTATATACCGGTGTGTGGATTTGAAGCCGGGCTTCGTCTCTGAAGTATGTTACGTCATTTACGTTATGTGCAGAAATGTTATGAAAAGAAAGATTATGTGATTTCTAATTTTTATTTTATTTATTTTTTATAATTTATAATTCGTGTTTCGGTGTTAACAAATTATTATTATTGTCTATTTACAGCTTATTTCTTATCCATAATATGTCTTTCTGTTTTTAATTGTATCTCAATAGAGACGAAGACGTAAACTGGAAACTGAACATGGATGATCAAGGTGTTTACAGGACTTATGACCTGTCATTGGTTGGGTTAAGCGCACGCTTTATGTAATTACAACATTCCCCATTTCACCTTTTGTTATTGTGATCATGCATGACAAATTTTTGGAAGATGTATATATACTTCAAAATCCATATTTATCTTCACGTGTCAGTTTCAGTCAGCCATCTATGTAGATTTGGTTGCACTTGTGAATTTTTTCAAGAATTAACCTATACAACCGACCCACTAACGCCAGTATTTGTAAATACGTTATTATATAATACAATAAAAGAACATGAGTTTTGTGACGCAGATTATTTATTGTATAGATTTAAAATGGGGATTAAATGGGATTTAAAATCAATTTTTCGGAAATATAAAACTCTTTTAACCCGTAAAAATACATTACGCGACCCTCTACTAATATTATAACACAAAAAAGTCTGACGGGCTTGCCTTACTGGTTGAGCCTAGGCACACCACTGTTTATAACATAAGGAGTGCGGTATGTTTTTCTGTCATAAAATGAATTTGAAATATTTTGATTGGCATTGATTTTATATTTATTGTTTACCACGTGATTAGTCGGAGAGATCGACGGGCATGCATGACATGGTATATGATTGTTGAGGAAGCGAGAGATACAGGCAGCCCTTGACTTTGTAACATTCGACATTCGCACAATTCGCTATTTCACACATTTTTCGACCGTCGTATTTTGTTCGATCAACGATCGCTCACGTGTGAATGAAGTCTGTGATTCAAACAAAAAAATATCCAAAAAAGCTAAAATGGCAGTGCACAATGGTGTTCTTGTACCGACCCTCATGTATGAAAGCGAAGCATGGAACTTTCAAAAGAAGGATAAAAGTAGAATAAATGCAGTAGAAATGAGATCTCTTAGACGAATGTGTGGATACTCTGTGTATGATAGAGTCTCGAATGAAAATATAAGAAGTGAATGCGGTGCGAATGATGGTGTTATGAACAAAATAATGAATGGACCATTAAGATGGTTTGGACACTTGGAAAGAATGAATGAAGAAAGGACGGTAAAAAAATATATATTTTAACGATATAAATGACTAGAAATAGAGGAAGACCGAGACGAAAACGCAGCACGATCAAATAAATCAAATATTGAATGTCGGCAACGTGAGCTGTCGGAGAAATCGACGCGCGTGCACCACACGATGTATGAATGTTGAGGAGGCGAGATACAGGCGAGATGTCAGGAAAGAAAAGTGTGGCCGTCCATTATTTCTGCCTACCTCTCCGGAGACAAGGGGTGATGGTTAGTTAGCTACATTTTATAATAAAAACAAAATATCGTTTAATTCGGTGTATTTTTTTCAATTGCTATTAATACGTATAAAAAAATAATAACGTAAATTCGACTCAGGTCTGTTAGTTTATATTTGGATAAATAAAAAAAAAAAATTTCACTTTCGACTTAGTTAGACTAAAATTACATTTCAACCCTTACTAACGTGATAAAACATTAATTTGGTAGTGAAAATAAATACTCGATATTTTTCTGTAGAAAAAGAATCCGTACAATATTTTATACAAGTTTATCGGTTTACTCTACATATTTTATGTAACCCTTAAAAAGCAAGAAAATCTCTCACGAGGGTGGTAACGTATAACGTGCTTAATCAAATAAACATCTCAGGTTTTCATAAAATATCAGATTACCAGTTTATTGCCAGAATCATAAGGTGATAGATGCAAAAAATCTGTAATATTTAGCCCACAAAATGGTAAATGACGCACATCAAAAAATATCATTTGCGAGATGGTGTATTTGAGGTAGAAAAAAAGTATTTAAAAAACTAACTAACTAAACATCACGCCGTCTCCCCGAAGGGCGGTGTAGAAATAAGTTTTTGAAAAATTCTTCTTCTTCCTAACCTTGACCCATTTCTTTGGGGTCCGCTCTTCTTGTGTGGCTTCTTACAAATGTAAATACTTTTTAGGAGGGTTGGGGCAGGCAACAAAGTGAATGGTGCACTTGAAGTTATCATCGCAAACCAAAACCTAACCAAAAATGCTAAAATGACAGTGCACAATGGTGTTCTTGTACCGACCCTGATGTATGGAAGCGAAGCATGGAACTGACAAAAGAAGGATGAAAGTAGAATAAATGCAGTAGAAATGAAATCTCTTAGACAAATGTGCGGATAATCTGTGTATGATAGAGTGTCGAATGAAAATATAAGAAGTGAATGCGGTGCGTATGATGGTGTTTTGAACAAAATAATGAAAGAATCATTAAGATGGTTTGGACACATGGAAAAAATGAATGAAGAAAGAATGGTAAAAAAAAGTATATGTTCACGATGTAAATGGAACTAGAAATAGAGGAAGCCCGAGGAAAACGTGGCACGATCAAATAAATCAAATATTGAATGTCGGCCACGTGAGTCGAAGAAGTCGACGAGCATGCATGTTACGATGTATGAATGTAGGAGAAACGAGAGAGGTATATTAGGAAAGAACAGTATTGCGGCTCATTATTTCTCCCTAGCCCATAGGGAAGACGGTGTGATGGTTAGTTAGTTAATACGAATGAAAACGTCAGTTTTCTAGAAGTTTTATTATATTTCATGGGAATGACATATTTCGCCCATCTAAGGCATTATCAAATGTGCCGAAATTTCAGCTCGTTGATTTTTATATACGAGTACACTGGTAAATGGAGCAGAATATGGTAATTAACGAAAATTGATATAACTTTATACATTTTTAACAAATAATTATTTGGGTAGGTCTGGAAATATTGGAAAGTGTTTCTTGGAACTCGTTAAGAAATTTTATGACAATGATTACATAGTTAGGGGATACTGGATGATATTATATAAATCAAAAATAAGTTATTTGAGGTAAGACGAAATAAAGTGTTTCTAAGAAAAACATCTACTTTATAATGATTTTAGTAAGTTAGTTAGTAAATTAATCTTTCAAAATATCCAAAATATTACAATTCAATATTTTGAAAGATTATATTAAAATATTAAGTCAGAAATGAAAGGATTATTTTTTGACAATATTTGATTTTTAATATACGAAACCACTTTATGCGCGGTTGTTCTCGAGAGATTTAAAAGATTAGAAGTGTGTGACAGTCAATTTATTCTACCTACCCCCATGGGGATAAGCGAGATGATTCGTGAGTTTCAAAGTGAAATATGTTCATTTATAAAAAATATTTATGAAAAAATTCATATTAGCAGCGTTTGAAAATATCCTTTAAAATTAAAAATGGAATTCCACAGAGTAAAGCCTTAACCACCCTGCGTATTTGAACGTACGTGATACGTTCACTGTGACGGTACCATTTCGCGCTGTCCCGTATCACGTACGCGCTTGAGAAAACGTAAATATATAAAACGTACACATTACATTTTCTCAAGCGCGTACGTGATACGGGACAGCGCGGAATGGTACAGTCACAGTGAACGTATCACGTACGTTCAAATACGCAGGGTTGTTAAGGCTTTACTCTGTGGAATTCCATTTTATAATTTATAATTTATACACTGAATAAAAGGATCATTAAGATGGTTTGGACATATGAAAAGAACGAATGAAGAAAGAATGGTAAAAAAATTATATGTTAATGATCTAAATGGAACCAGAAATAGAGGATAACCGAGGAAAACGTGGCACGATCAAATAAATAAAAAAATTGAATGTCGGCCATGTGAGGAGTCAGAGAAATTGACGCGCGTGCATGACACGATGTATGAATGTTGAGGAACCGAGAGAAATATGTCAGGAAAAAAAAGTGTGGCAGTCGATTATTTCTGCCTACCCCTTCGGGGATACGGCGTGACGGTTAGTTTGTTAGTTAGTTATATTGTTGGTTTTATAAAATAAATTAAATTACTGACATTTTTATTTTATTTAAATACTAGTTTTATACAAACCTCTGACCGCCTCTAACCGCTAAACAAGTTTAAAATACACATTTTGAGAAACTGTGAAATGGAGAAAAAGTTACCTCCAATCCAAACAAATCCCTGGTAAGTTGATCCCGGAAAATCCCACATGATCTGATTAATAATTTCTCTTATTGCGTTACGAAGTTAGTCTGAAGATTTCCGGAAGAACTGATTACTCTCCACACGATACTTCACCGGAACAGGTTCTCGGAAACAAACAGGAAACAAACTTTATTGATAATATTTCAACTGTTATGAGGTTTGCCGCTACCTTTATCTCTCCACTTTTTCTCCCTGAAGAATCCTTATTACGTCATTAATAAAGTTTCTTCCGGGAAGTTTAGATATCGTAAGATACTCGTATAGTATAACAAAATACTGAGAGATATTACAAGTTTTAATCATAGGGGTTGAAATATTTTTGCCGAGTGTAATATTTTTAATTATGGATAAACTTAAGGCGTTAACACTGCGGAATTCCATAATGACGATTTTTTATGAATTAAAACACTGTTCTTTCCACCTTTTAGTATATTTTTCTTGTAATACGAGTATTTAGAGAGTTTTACGCTTGAAACACGTCGAGAAAAACAAATTCAAAAATGGAAAGAAAAAAAAGCAGTGTTCTAATTCAACAACGACAACAACAAACCATCACGTCGTTTCCCCGCAGGGGTAGGCAGAGATAATAGACCGCCACACTACTCTACCCTGGCACACCATTAATAATTTATTATTTATTATTATTTATCCAATTTATTATTATTATAACACAGGGTTGTTTTTTTAGAGGTATAAAATATATATTCAAAATGAAAAAAAAACACATTAAAATAATGTTAATGTCTATGAAATTGGCTTTATTTAATAGATAATTTTATGCCATTATTGTTTCAATATGATTTCGGTAGCCACGGCTAACGTGGATGAGATGGATAGACACTGGAGTGTACGTGGTGCGAAAACGACCCATGGTCTTCCGAATAACTTTTTCAGATGGACGATTATGTCGATCGTAAATTGGACGTAGTGCACGATAAAATTGGCGAACCAAACCATGATTTTCATAATAAATTTACACAATTTGCAAGCGCTGTTCTGACGTCCGTGTTTTCATGGTAAAATGGCAAAACGTATTGACTACAAATCAACTATCAACTGTTAAATTGACATTCTGTAGAAACAATGTTGCCAGTTTAAAAACCAAACCTTTAAAAAAAAACGCTATATATGAAAGGCTTCTGATTCCCGCATCTTTCTTTTAATGTTTTAATAAAGTATTATGTTACAAAGTAATTTATATGGGTCAATAATGAGCTAAATATAGAAGAGGCAAACGTATTCTTATTTACATATTACATTTAATTTTTGATAAACTAAAAGCGTAAACACAGAATAATTTTATTTTCGAAAAAAGCTACAGGGAAAACAAGATTGAGAACCTATGATGTAGGAAAATGTTGTGATAGGTGGGATGGTTGATCAAATAGTTTTTTTTTAATGTATGATTTAAAATTAATTTAACATTTTTTTCTGGCTTGTAATTATGTAATTTAAAAATATACGTACAGTAAACTACGCAATGCAGTATATTTATATAACAAACATTTTCCATTTGAAAAGGAACACAATTTCATCTCTGTGAGTGAAGGTAAGACTCTATCCCATGTTGAATGTCCTCAAACCGAAAGCAAACAAACTGAGTATGCTTGAAGCGAGAACCCTGTTCTATTTTCAAACTATGTACAATATATACAATGATATCCTTCCGTCCGAAAATGCACAATGTATTTATACATAAAACTACATAAGAAATACAGAAAAATTCCACAGACAACACTACAAAATAAACAAAATATATTTAAAAAAAAAATAGAACGTAATATTATTGAATGGTTAAAATGCGGGAAATTTTTTTTGGCATCTACTTTTCATTTGCTCATATCAGAAAGTTTAATGAACAAAATTATAAAAAAGATCAGTGCATTGGTTTGGGCACATAGAACGCATGGATAAAGAAAGGATGGTCAAAAAGTATACGTGAATAGAGTACGGAGAAGAAAAAAACCTAGGAAAACACGACGTAATCAAATTAATCAAATTTTAAAGGCCGGCCATGTTAGAAATCGTAAAAATCGACGTGCATGTATGACTCGCTTTATGAATGTGGAAGAATTTATAAAGTTATGTCAGGATCGAGTAGTGTGTTGTATTGGTATGTGTGTAAGGCGGGACATCGAGGGAGAGTAGCGTAGCTTAAATGTGGTCTGTGTCCCCCTTGGTTGCAAATATACATATATACTTTTTTTAACGTTAAGTCCCCCTTGGACGGGGGACGGGCCTAGGGAGTGCACGAGTGAAGCTGACGAAAGACTATAACAGCTTCGGGTAAGCGGAAAGAGCAAGTAGATGAGTACGTGTATTTGTGTAGTATGTTTACAAAATATGGGTGAGTGGAGAGGGATATTGAAAGAAGGGTTAGGGCAGGCAACAAAATGAATAGTTCACTTAAATTTGTCATCGCAAACAAAAACCGAACCAAAAATCCATAAAAGATAAAATGTCAGTGCACAATAGTGTTCTTCTACTGACCTTTATGTATGGAAGCGAAGCATGGAACTGGCAAAAGAAGGATGAAAGTAGAATAAATGCAGTATAAATGAGATCTCTTAGACGAATGTGCAGATACTCTGTGTATAATAGAATATCGAATGAAAATAGAAGATGTGAATGCGGTGCAAATGATGATGTTATGAACAAAATAATGAAAGGTTCATTAAAATGGTTTGGACATATGGAATGAATGAATGAAGAAAAAATGGTAAAAAAAACATGTTAACGATGTAAATGGAACCAAAAATAGAGGAAGACCGAGGAAAACGTGGCACGATAAAATAAATCAAATATTGAATGTCGGCCATGTGAGGAGTCAGATAAATCGACGCGCGTGCACGACACGATGTATGAATATTGAGGAAGCGATAGAAATGTGCTAGGAAAGAAAAGTGTGGCAGTCCATTTGTTCTACCTACCGCCGTTCGGAGAGACGGCGTGATGGTTAGTTAGTTAGTTTATTTTGTTAAATGAGTATTTATACGTTTTCAGGTGAAAGGATAAGAAAAATATATATATGACATTTCGGGGTCTATAAAGTGGCTATCAATAACTCTACAAAAGGGGTTGCACGTGACAATATAGCCATTTGAGGGTAGGAACACGAAACGCCATTATTATTAATTATGGCGACACCGCCGTTAATACGCCGTAATAACAGCGACCTTGCCACTTGAAATAGTGGACGGATTGCGGCGAGAGAATTCGTAAAGAGGTCCGGGATTGTGTAAAAAAAGTCGCCAATTCAATTGAGGACAAATAATTTAGATATACCATTAAGTCTAATGAAATTAATTGACATCGGTATTCTTAATTCATTAAAAGTAAAGTTAATTAATAAGATTATAATCAAGAAATCAACGAATCGAAATTTTCAAATTAGAATAAAATTTGGCTTGAGGTTTACATGCATGGATAAACTGCTGATCGCAAAGTCTACTGCGATGGGCAGATTATTTGAGCCGAAACGCAGGAACTTCCTTGGTAATTTTTATGTGTGTCCAAGCCTTCGTTTTGCCATTAAATCTTTTCACAGACTCCCGGTGCATTAAAATCCAGTCATAGATATATTTATTTAAATGATTCTCTCTCTTTCGCCCTCTCTCTCTCACCCTCCCTCTCACTCTCTCCCCTCCCTTCCCCCTCTCTCTCTCCACCTCTCTCCCCCTTTCTCTCTTCCTCTCTCACTTTTTCTATTCCTCTCTCACTTTCTCTCTCTCCCTCACTCCCCCTCGCTCTCTCTCCCCATATCTCTCCCCCTCTATATCTTCCCCCTATCTCCCCTTTCTTCCCTCTCTCCCTTCTATCCCCTCTCACCCCTCTCTCTCCCTATCTCTCCTCTCCCCCATCTCTCACCCTCTCTCTCCCCTATCTCTCCCCTCTCTCTCCCCCTCTCTCTCCCCTCTCTCTCTCTCTCTCTCCCTCTCTCTCTCATTCTCTCTTTCCTTCTATCTCTCTCTCCCTCTCCCTCTCTCTCCACCCTTCTCACTCACTCTGTCTCTCTCTGGGCTATGTGCCCAAATAATCCTATTTTAATGTAAATGTCAATCTACCATATTCTGTTTCCAAATAGTTTACATCTTCGTCTCTATTGAGATACAATTAATTCTTAATGATTATTACACCCGTAATGGGTAAAATCCAGTATTTATATACATTCAAAAAACAAAATGTTATACAATATAAAAACCGGTCAAAATTAAAAAGCATATAAAAATTGCAGATTTCTTCGGGTGATATCTAGTGATATGTGATAATTGAGTTGATAGCCTTTCACATTACATTAATAAAGATTTTTATGCTTAATGCATACCTCAAGTCTCAATTAATTCTTAATGAAAATGAAGTTTATAAAAGTTCTAATAAATATAAAAAAAACAGTCACCCTATTCGTTTTCGTTTTTCCAGTTACTGAAATTAAAAAATTAATATTCCAAGGTTGATAAAAATCAAATATTTATAGTAATTACTAGGATAGAAAAAATCAAAACACTGTCCTTTTCCCCCGGGGCCAGGAGCTAATACAATAATACGATCCCATAAAAGGGAGCAATTAATTTCTTTTGTTAGATATTAATTATGATAAAAATTAACGATGTGCTTTAATGGGCTATTGTGTTTAATATAATGGACCGCTAAAAACTAACAGCGGCCAAAATGTCATTCGATGATGAAAAACATTTCGTTGAATTATATGTTATTATTTTAATCGTATTATCTAAGTAGTTAAAAACACGATATTGGGTCGACGTCACTATAATTAGTTGGAGGATGGAACATGTGGTAATGATGTCCTACTTCGTGGCATGCACAATATCTTTTCAGGTTTCAATGTTGGTATAGGTACTGACGATGTAATTTGATTCTCCGTGTAGCTGCTCAATATGAGAGAAAATTATTGATTTTACAAACATAAGTACTCGTATATTAATATACATCTAACCATTAACCTCGGATATAGGATGGGAGAACTCATTAATGTGGTATGCTATGCTGACGATGCAACAATACTGGCAGAAAGTGAAGACGATCTACAAAGAATGCTTTATTTTTATTTATTTATTTTTTTTTTTTTAATTTTTTTTTTATTGAAGGTAACAAACAGCAATTACAGTATATAAGTATAAACATACAGAGACAACAAAACAAGGCCAATTACATGCTACCACAAATATTATATAACAACTGACATAAGGTTAAATATATAAGAGTAATAAAGTAACACTTTAATAAGATAAAGAGAAAACTATTAGTAATAATAAATAATTAGAAATAAAATTTAATTTTAATTTTTAAAATGTAAAAAAAAGAAAGAGACAAGAAAAGAAAAAAAAAAAGAGTAACTAATTTCATTCGCCCCGAAGGGTTGCTCCAACCATTTTTTTAAAATCACTTTCATTAAGATGGAACACATCGATGTTACTAAATACATCGATGTACTTATTGTACATGTCGCACGTCCGGTACACCGTCGCACTCTGAGCGTAGTTAGTCCGATAAGCAGGAAGGTGGAATATTTGGTTCGCAGTGTGTTTTGTGCGAAGCATAGGGGTATTCAGTAATAATCTACTAAGAAGTTCGGAGTTATCTATTTTGAAGTGAATGATTTTGTGAAGCAACATCATATCATTAATTGTTCGCCTATTTTCGAGAGAGTCCAAGGAATAAAAATTAAGGGCAGAATTATAATTCGCAAACGACCTGCACATTTTGAAATTAATGTGTTTAATGAAATTTTTTTGGACTCTTTCGATGCGTTGAATATGCGCTGCATAGTAAGGAGACCAAACGGGAGATACGTATTCGAGTAGTGAGCGAACCATAAAAAACTTTGAGGGCTGTGATGTTCTGAAAGGGTTTGCATGTACGCAATATGAATCCTAATGTTCTGTAAGATTTGTCTAAAATGCTATCAATGTGACTTACGAAAGTGAGTTTCGAGTCCATTGTGACTCCGAGATCTCACAAGTGATCTGAGTTAGATAATCTTGTGTTATTAATAAAATAGTCATGATTGTGCGGGTTGATTTTACGAGAAAACGAAACTTTGAGACATTTGTCAGCATTGAGGGTGAGTTTATTTATCTTAGAATAATCAGAGAGTCTGTCGAGATCAGACTGAAGTTTATGGCAATCGGATGTGTCAGAAATATTCAGAAAGACCTTCATGTCATCAGCAAAAAAGAGGTGTTTGGAGTAGAGGAAACAGTTGCCAATATCATGAATATAAAGAATAAAGAAGAGGGGTCCCAGATGGGAGCCCTGAGGAACTCCGGATGGAATTCCATCTTGCGTCTGAGAGATATAATATAATGATATCCGTAGCAAGAATAAAATGTCTAACAATATCCAGACAGCCTCTCAGATGCAAATTGGTTGTATAGGATAAACCCATAGAACAGGTCATGAAGTTCAGATATCTGGGTGTGGAAATATCTAGTTGCAGCGATCTATATAATGAAGTTAAAAAACAGATGTCCGGGGACACTGTCTGGGACAATAAGCATATGCTAGTAGAAAGCAAAGTTAGAATTTATAAAACTTACTTTCTTATTTCATCGTTCGGAATTCTATCATACAATGTTTTCCCGCACATTCTTCTTAGTGATCTTATTTCTACGGCGTTTATCCTGCTTTCATCCTTCTTTTGCCAGCTCCAAGCTTCACTTCCATACATGAGGGTTGGCACTAGAACTCCATTGTGTACTGCCATCTTTGCTTCTGTGGATATATTTCTATTTGCAGTAATGACTTTGAGTGCGCCGTTTATTTAATTCCCAGCACCAACCCTTCTTTCGATGTCTTTCCCTATTTGTCCGTCTCTTGTAAATATGCTTTTCTTTTTTTGATATATGTTATTGATATCGCTGTATGTTACCCTTAAATAAATAAATAAAATAAAATTTCGGAATTTCACGAAATTCTGATGTATAACTGAAAATATACTGGCTTATAACATAAAGATTCAGATCTAAACTGAAAACCCATCTTTTTCATATTTCATACCCAATTTAAACATTTATATTTTGTTCTACTATACTTTCTAACCGAACGCGAAAATCAGATGCAGCTTTCACATTTAGATTTTTTGATTTAAAACACGTCTTAAAGCGCCCTCGGGATGATTACATCCCAAAAACGGCGCTTTAAAGTTAGCATATTATTATAATTATTATTAAAATAATTCCACAAAACATTGAACTCACCTGAACGAAATGCTGAACGCTTTCCAATAACATTCCGTACATTTTGAAGCTGGTAGAAATTGAGACTTTTTTACTCCGGGGAAAAATTTATGATCCTGTGAACAAAAACACTTGCTTAATTCTCGTATTTCAAGTCCTGCAATTAAAAATGCCATTAGCTCTCAAGCATTACTTAAACTTTAATGTGGTATCGATTCGAGTACTAGTTTTATGATAGCAATTTGAGAAAATGGAGTTTTGAAGTATTTGAAATTTAAAATGGCCTGTTTTTCTAAGAAGTGCTTCATTTTAATGATAATTGAGACATTTGTAAAATAATAAAAACGTCGTTCATTAAATAAACAGTGGGTTAAGTCTTGAACATAATGTAGTAACTTTCATTTATATTTTTGGTAACTTTATTTCAATTACACAATAATTTTAGGGGTTACAATTGCCTCCATATAACGGGATAATCTATTTAGGAGGTATTTACCCATTGCGGGTTATCAACGAAGACTTCGTCTCTATTGAGATAAAATTAATCCTTGAATTGATAACCCGCAATGGGTAAATAAAATCCAGTATTCGTCTACAAGTATTTGTATACATTCAAAATGTTGTATAAAACAAAAACTGGTCCAAGTTAGCATATAAATTGGAGTGACATTTCCAGGCGTTATCTAGCAGTGCGTTAATAGGCGGTAGCCTTTCACATTGCGTTATAAAGATCTTCTGCTTAATGCTTAAATCTAATCTTCATAGATGGCGCATTGAAACTGACATGTGAATTGTGGTGTTGGATATTAACATATATACAACTTCCAAAAATTTGTCAGACATGGTGGTCATAAGAAAGTGGAATGGGGAATGTTGTAATTACATAAAGCGTGCGCTTAAACCAAACAATGACAGGTCATAAGTCCTGTAAACACCTCGATCACCATATTCAGTTTCCAGTTTGCATCTTCGTCTCTATTGAGATAAAATTAATCCTTTATTTGGGAGGTATTAAAACCATGTACTTGGTACTGGTGGCAGTACGGATCTGCAAAATCTGCAAGTCTTAGTATCTAAAATTCATAAGAATGAATTTGTAATGAATGTGTCCAAGTCCAAAGTGATGAGAGAGGGGAGGAAGACTGTTTGAAGAATTGTGACATAAATGTCATCATCATCAGCCGTCTGTCATCCACTGCTAAATGTAGGCCTCTGTCCGCCATCTGTGTCCAGCAATCCTTTTCAGATTGTCGGTCCATCGGGCAGGGGGACGTCCAACTCTACGGAATCCTGTACGCGGTCTCCACTCCAGAACCCGTCTCTCCCATCGGCCGTCGGTTCTCTGACAGATATGGTCAGCCTATCGCCACTTTAACCCGCCCATCCTCAGAGCCACCTCAGTCACCTTGGTTTGTTGATGAATGAATTCGTTTCTAAATCTGTCCCTCAAGGTTATTCCAAGCATGACTCTTTCCATGGCGCGCTGGGCGATCTGTAGTCTAGTAACCTTTTGTCAGTGTCCACGTCTCGGCTCCGTACGTCACGACTGGCAAGACGCACTGGTTGAAGACTTTGGTCTTTAGGCATTGGGGTATTTGTATAAAAGCAGTGTGAGTGACAAGAACAGCCGTGGAAGACCAAGAAAAGCTTACCATGACCAAATGAATCAAATACTAAAAGGCGGACACATTTGATGTCGGAAAAATCGACGAACGTGCAAGTTACGATCTATGAATGTAGAGAAATCTAGAAAGGTATGTCCAGGACATAGCAGTTTGGCAGTCCATCCCCTCTGCATACCTTACCGGGGAAACGGCGTGATGGTTAGTTAGTTATAATAGTTACTTGGTAAATAATTTTTATGAAAAAAAATAACTGTTTTCTAGAAGTTTTATTATATTTCATGGGGATCATATGTTTCACTGAGGACGTGTCATTTTCGGAGCACATTCGTTTTGAGCTTGTGCTACATGTAAACATGTTTCAGCGAAATCAAAATTTCCGAATTTACCCGGATGTAAAAATACACAGAAATTTACATTTGAATATGGAAGGAAACTCGGTAGCAATGTACTATTTACGGGGAAAAGTTTTTCTGTTGAATTCATACGAAAATAGAGCCAATTTGATCACAACACATAAAATGTTTTAATTTATATTTATTTTTGCGAATTATGTTTCTAATGTGTTCATATCTCCACGCCGTCTCCACGAAGTGGCAGAAATAATGGACCACCACCCTTTTATGCCCTGACATACATCTCTCGTATCCTCAACTTTCATACATCGTGTCATGCATGCACGTTGATTTTTCCGACTCCTCGCGTGGCCGACATTCGATATTTGATTTATTTGATCGTGCCACGTTTTCCTCGGTTTTCCTTTATTTCTAGTTCCATTTTCATCTTTAACATATATTTTTTTAACCATTATTTATTTATTCATTCTTTCCATGTGTCCAACCCAACTTAATGATTATTTCATTATTTTGTTCATTCGCACGCATTCACTTCTCATATTTTCATTCGACACTATCATACACAGATTTTACACACGTTCTAACGTAATTTCCACACGTCTAAGAGATCTCATTTATATTAAATTTATTCTACTTTTATCCTTCTTTTGCCAGATCCATGCTTCGCTTCCATACACAAGGGTCGGTAAAAGAACACCATTGTGCACTTATATTTAGTATGACAAAACGTACGTATATTTAGCATGAATTGTCTGTTTTCTGGAAGTTTTATTTTATTTTTATCAAATGTCTTTATCAATGTTATCACAGAATACAGTAAAGCGAAATATGTTATTTCCTAAAATATTTTTTTTTTTTCATTTACTTAAAGAATTTTGACGGGTGTAAAAATAAAATTTTCATTTTTTCCAATGAAATTTTGAATTAATTCTTCAATATTTTTTTGAAGTTCTTGTTGTTGTTTGATTGTTTTAAGTGCTTTAGTATGTAGTCGAACTCCTCCTAAATGGCTGGAACGATTTTGATGTTTTTTTGTTTGTGTTTAAGTGGGTCTCTAAATGGTTAAGATTCACAATGGAACCCGATAGGTGACTGTTTAGTGTCAAATGTCATTTAGTGTATAGTTTATCGAAAATTCGATAACAGAAAATGTTTGAACCAGCTAATAGCAGGCAAGTCAACGTTCGGGCAGGACAAAGTCTGGCGGATCCGCTAGTATAATAGAAAATTAAAACATTTTAATACCTTTAAAGGACATTAAAAATACGTACTTTATCTAACTAACTAACTAACCATCATTCTTTCTGTCTCCCCGAAGGGGTAGGCAGAAAGAATGAACTGCCACACTTTTCTTTCCTGACATATTTCTCTCGATTCCTCAACATTCATACATCGTGTCATGCACGCGCGTCGATTTCTCTGACTCCTCACCTGGCCGACAATCAATATTTGATTTATTTTATCGTGCCACGTTTTCCTCGGTATTCCTCTATTTCTGGTTCAATTTACATCAATAACAATATATATTTTTTACCATTCTTTCTTCATTCATTCTTTCCATATGTCTAAGCCATCTTAATGATCCTTTCATTATTTTGTTAATAACACCATCATTCGCACCGCATTCACTTCTTATATTTTCATTCGACACTCTATCATACACAGAGTATCCACACATTCGTCTAAGAGATCTCATTTCTACTGCATTTATTCAACTTTCATCCTTCTTTTGCCAGTTCCATGCTTCGCTTCCATACATAAGGGTCGGTAGAAGAACACCATTTACTTTATTTAAGTATATAAAATGTCAATTTGATGACAAAATAACGTTTTATTGAATTGTATCTATGAAAATTTTATAGAAAATATATATTAAAATATTATTTATACCCTTCAGTAGCTCATATTTCAACAGCACAAAATTAATTTCACTCGGAAACAACTTCGCGAAAAATATTCTAACAAGAAAACTAAACAACAGAACAGAACGTCCACTTTCGGCCGCTGAATGCGGAAAACTGGCTGAAACTCGGAGACACAGGCGTATTTATAGCAGGGCGAAAACTTTCGGCGGGAAACGGGAAATTTATTGCAGGGCGCCAATAGAAGGACTCGATAGGGCTGCGTTGGCGATAAATCTATGTGTTGTTTTGATGTTTAGAGCAGGAAACATGATTTATGGGTAAAGCCTACGTATTAAAAGCAATTTATCACTTTTGGGGATGAACTTAGTATCTGGAATGACACATTGAATTAGCTTTCTGATTGTTTTTGAAAATATTAATGTTCTATTGTACAAAATGCTGGGTTGGACACATATTCAAGTGGTAAAATCACTAAATTGTAACAAATAATAGTACTATAAGGGTATAGTAGAATAAATGGTGCATTAAAATTTGTTATAGCAGTAAAAGAGCTGAAAGGGTTGGATGCAGGTGCCAAAATGAGCGGAGTGTCAGTAGACTGTATCTTGTATGCGGATGAGGCTGTCTTACTTGCGCGAAAACGAGCATGAACTACAAGTCCTGGTGAAAAGTATGTATGAGGTTTACATGCGAAATGATCCGATGATGAATGTGAATAAGTCCAAGGTAATGATTTTTGAAAAAGAAGAATGGTGAAAACTTGGAGCAAGCAGATGAGTTCGTGTATTTGGGTAGTATGTTAACAAAATATAGGCGAGTGGAGAGGGATATTGAAAGAAGGGTTGGGGCAGGCAACAAAGTGAATGGTGCACTTAAAGTTGTCATCGCAAACAAAAACATATCCAAAAAACTAAAATGGTAGTGCACAATGGTATTCTTATGTCTATCTTTACGCCTTATACAGGGTCATCGAAAAAGAATGCAAACATTTAAAATTAACTGTTATAAAAATACTATTAGAGAAAATTCAATGGTTTTGAACATAAAATGTGCGGGAAAAGATAAAAAAAATCGTACCTTAGTAAGTTTCGATGTGTGCAACGTTCGACGTCCTGCAGATGTCTAGTCTGTAGTCGATTTCTTGCCACGTACGTGCAATCATTTCAGGAGTAACTGTCAAGATAGTGGCAGAAATTCACTCCCGCAGGTGATCCAAATCCCGAATCTTTTCTGCGTACACAATGTTTTTAATGTACCCTCAGAAAAAGGAATCCAAAGGGGTAAGGTCAGGACTTCTTGGAGGCAATAGGGGCTCCTCTACCAATCCAGTCGTTGGGAAAGCGTGTAAACAAAGTTTATAAAAAAGAAAAAAAACAAATAAAAACGTAAATAATTAACAATCGAAGTTTACCCCTTGAGGAGTACTTGTCTCGACTCCTCAACATTTATACATCATATCATGCACGCACGTCGATTTCTTACTTACGAATGCCAAAGGAATTAGGCTTTTCTGAGTTATATGCTCTAATTCTTTTATTGGTTACATAGTTTGATAAGAAAATTTAATATACCTTTTTCTTCTTCTTTCTTCGTCTCTTCATTGCTGAGGGTCGTGATCCATGGAGCTGCCCGTGATTATAACAAAACGCCTCCAATCCTCACTGTTCTCCGCAGCCCAAAACCAGTCATCTCTAATCTGGTCACACTACCGCGCATCTTGTACCCTATACATCAACATTTTAAATTTCATTGATTTGTTCGTGACATGTTTTCCTTCTATCTACCTCGACTAAGTGCTCTATTCGCACAGGCAATGTTTACATTTTCAGCATTTTTCTTCATTTATACTTTCCACGTGTCCTTACAATCTATAATATGTTGATAATCAGTGAAAATATCAGTATGTCTTAATAAGGGCATATAATATGTTGATACTATAATATGTTGGGACTATAATATGTTGATAATCAGTGACAATATCAGTATGTCTTAATTATAAGGGCAAAAACTCTAATATAAAGGCTACAAAAATATGTACAAAAGTGTTGAAGAAAATGTTCTAGTTATATGAAAATAATTAAAATATTATATACAAAAAGTGACTGAGGTGGCTTTGAGGATGGGCGGGCTGAAGTGGCGATGGGCTGGCCATATCTGTCGGAGAACCGACGGCCGATGGGGGAGACGGGTTCTGGAGTAAAGACCGCGTACAGGATTCCGCAGGGTTGGACGTCCCCTGCCCGCTGGACCGACAATCAGGAGAGGATTGCTCGACATAGATGGATAGGAGCAGCAATGAAAAGGGACTGTGGCGTGCTTTGGGAGAGGCCTACATTCAGCAGTGGATGACAGACGGCTGATGATGATATACATACAATAAAATAAAATGAACACGTCAGGAGTCGAAGAAATCGACGTGCGTACAAGAATGGAACGCCACACTGTTCTGTCCTGACATACTTCTCTCGATTCCTCTACATTCATACATCTTGTCATGCACGCACGTCGATTTCTCCGACTCCTCACGTGACCGACATTCAATATTTCATTGATTTGATCGTGCCACGTTTTCCTCGGCCTTCCTCTATTTATAGCTCCGTTCACGTCGTTTACATATACCTTCTTTACCATTCTCTCTTCACTAATTCTTTCCATGTGTCCAAACCATCTTAATAACATGTTCATAACACTTTCATTCGCACCTCATTCACTTCTTATACTTGCATTTGTCACTCTATCATATACAGATTTGGCACACATTCGTCTTAGAGATCTCATTTATACTGCATTTATTCTACTTTCATCCTTCTTTTGCCAGTTCCATGCTTTACTTCCATACATAAGGGTCGGCACAAGAATATAATGGCTGTGTTAAAAAAAATATATACCAATTTTTCCGAGCACCAAGGTGGTATAACCCTTTAAGGAACTTCTTCACTTTCACAAAATGTAAATAATCGAAACTAAGTGCTTTAACGTCACGTGTTTAATATATTGTGGACTTCTGTCTTGAGCGTACTATTGTAAAAACAAGTATAATTGAAATTTTCTGAATCGAAATCGAGGAACGCTCTGTTTCACTATTCTCTTGTTTCCTTATAAATTCACCCGTTCGTATCTCGATTACCGCAATGTCTATTATCAAACTGCTCTCCGAAGAGGTAAATATTTTCACATTATGAAATAATTATAAACTTTGATTAAGTGCGTACTAGACAGTAACAGGAAACTATAAATGTTATTGTTGCAATCCTGTAGCTGTCATAAAATTGTTCGTACGGACTTTACTAGTGATAGGGATGGGCAAAATGAATCACTTATGGGATCTGAGCTGAACGGTTCCGATCAGCAAAGGTAATTCATGGTTCTCCATTTTGAGTCGTTCGTAAAAATGAATTTCTGAAACGAGCTAAAAAAAAGTTCATTAGTAATGATTTATTCTTCAAATAAAAAACAATTTACAAAAAACATTATCGACTACTTATAGTTTTGCATAGTACGGTACTTTTTAAAATAATCTCTAGGATGGAGACCAGATTTTCTGGAACAGGTCTCACAAATCCACAGTTTCCCGTCTTCCCCCTGAAATCTTTCTGTTACTGCACACAGTACAGTTTTTAGAACCTTTGTCCAGTTTCGCAATGAAGTGGGGATTGTACTCTTATCGCTCCTCTGCATGACGTATCACCCGAAGTTCCCGCCATTTTAGGTTATGTGAATTTGCAAGGATTATTTTATAGTAAAAAAAAACGGAAAACAGTCAAATCTTATTAAAACGTGAAATTAAATGTTTTTGTAACGAATAATCACAAGAAACAATTACGAAAAAACACCGCGCGCGCAAGTTTTTTCTTGTCGGCCGCCAGTTGACAACTGAGTTGTAGCGTACATATAGCGATGTCGGCTGGCATTCGACAAAGGAATGGTAAGCGTTAAAGAGCTCACAAAAGAGTCGACTCTTTTGCGATAATTTACGATTCACCCGGCGGATCATTGAGCTGCCGCTCTTTTTTTATGAATCATCGCTCACTCGCTCACCAAAGTGAGTCGACTCTTTGAGTTAACTCGTGAGCGGATCGCACATCCCTAACTGGTGAAATGGTGTAATCTACCACCGGTGGATTATCGTATATCAGCGGTGTTTTACGTATTGCTTCCGATTAACCGACCTTACGTATATCCTGCCAGCACTGCGGAAATCAAGTAAACAAAACGTGCAGCTATCAAAGTGGGATACCGTCGTTTTTAAGACGAAGAAGATACCAAACATTAGGATTCAGACCCACTAGATCATTTGAAATCAACTGTTTTAATCTGTTTCCTTTTATTAACGAATCATTCGAAAACTTTATTTGGTGTTATTTTATTTATACGGACTTCGAAAAGTTCTGACACGACACTTTATTTAAAAAAAAACTACTCGTATATACGGTCGAACTTGGTTATTACGATGAAGATGGGACCGACTGAAATTGCTTGTTATAACCATGACTCGTTATATCAGAGAATATGTATTTTAATGCTTAAAAACATACCCATCACTTGAAGACATTAAGTATCTGGATCAGGCACATTACACAAAATGTTGCAATTCAAATAATAATTCGAAATTCGAATTTATTTACACGTTACACACATACACAGGTATTACATTTTTGTATTAATTCATTGTTCTTATAAAATTTTAAATTTGTGTTTTTTGTATTGTTTTCACTCTCATTTTTATCTCGGTATGAAATTTTTGCTCGGCCGAAAAGTAGCTCGTTATAGAAGTGAATAAATGTATTGAGAAAATCATAAACTAAAATGTCAACGAATGTTCTTCGTTACTTATGAGAATAATTTTGAGGAGAAGCAGATATAACTTACTTCCTATGGCCATACAACTCTTGAAGAGTTTTATCCCTCTTGCCAAGTTCCTCGATCCTGCGCCTTTTGCTCCCATCAGTCCGATTCGCTCAACCTAGCCAGGTCAGCCAGAACATTGTCCATTAGGCGCTGTCTAGGCCTTCCTAGAGGTCTTACTCCAGTCGGTCTAGACGCGTACAGGGTCTTAATTGCTCTGGTCTCTTCGGCTCGGCATACGTGCTTAATCCATCCTAGGCGACCGGCTCTCGCGGTGCTCGTTATAAGCGGCTGCTGGGTCATTGTAAGGATCTCTTGGTTGTTCCTGTGCTTCCAAGTTCCCGCTGCAACATACTTAGAATTATCTGGGTTCCAGGATAATTCTAAGTATTCTATTCTCAAACCAGTAGATTCTTTGTTGTTCTTTTAGAATCATTGTCCATGACTCAGAACCATATGTCACCACTGGCTTGATGATGGTGTTATAAATACGCAGCTTGGTGTTTCTGGATAGAAGCTTGGACTTTAGGAATGTTCGCAAGGAGGCTGCTGCTGCAGATAGAAGCAGATATGGCAGGATTAAAGTAATGATTAAAAAGCTAAAAATGAAGTCATTTAAAAAAATAATTACATACAACGTTTTATTACTAATTCACAAAATAATTAATGGGCAAACTTCCCAAGAATTTTTAAGGATGATAAAAAATGAACCAACATGAACATCAATGTGAAACAAGAAAGAAAAATAAACTAAGGCTCCCATTCAGAAAAAAAAAACAAATCTCAGAATTCCCTTATGTATTAATCATTTCAAATTTATGAAGATATACCGGAGGATGTCAAAAGTGTGCAGAGCATAAAACAAATAGAATAGAATTAAATAAACATGTAAACAAAATGTAACCTTATATTGTAACATTATTATTATAATTGAATGTTAAATTGTTTTTTAATGAACATGTGTACTATTTGAAGTCAATAAATAAAATAAATAAATATCGCTATTTCCGTGATCGTAATAAGAGAGTTTGACTGTATTTTTTTGTGTTTTCGTCCAGTATTTTGCGTCTAATGATATCTCAATTGAACGAATTTATTCAACAGGAAACCAAGATGACTGAGATGCCTCTGAAGATATGCAGCTGAAGTGGCGATGGGCTGGTCATATTTGTCGGAGGACCGACGGAAGATGAGGGAGATGGGGTTCTGGAGTGGAGACTGCGGTCAGGATTCCGTAGAGTTGGATGTCACCCTGCCCGCTGGACCGACAATGTTATAAGGATTGCTGGACCTGGATGGATGAGAGTGGCAATGGATAGGAAGCAGTGGCGTGCTTCTGGAGAGGCCTACGTTCAGCAATGGACGATATACTTCTGATAAGTAAGTAAGATATCTTATTCAAATAACTTAAAGAATTATACGAGTATAATTAAGTAGTCCATTGTTTTGACTGAAACACTATGATTCTTCAACAATATTACTGTTAAACTTTAAAACACTGTTAGAATATTACAATTTCTTTTTATTCACGGAGAGTGTTGCAACAGCTGTTTCGCCAACCGATGTCGGCATCATCAGGTGTTACAATAAACTATTTATATATTTTGTTTATTGTAACACCTGATGATGCCGACATCGGTTTGCGAAACAGCTGTCGCGACACTCTCAGTGAATAAAAAGAAATTGTGATATTGTGACAGTGTTCCAAATTTTAACAGGAATTATATAATATTTGACTGTAGAAGTTCGTAAATGATTTATGTATATTATTTATTGGTGTGCAAACGACAATAATTAAAATTTAAATATCCTATGAAAAAAAATAACAATTCCATATGAATGACATCTTCATATGACAGAATAACTAATGCATATATTATAAGAAGTAAATGCAATGCGAACAAAAGTGACATGTTCGAAATAATTATGTTTTAAAGACGGTTTCGATATATGACAAAAATAAATTAACTACTCGTAAATGTAAGATGTAAATGGAGCACGAAATAAATATAAATGAATCAAGAAAAACGTGGCACTAACAAATTAATATGTATATTTTTAATTTCGGTCACCTGAGTAGTCAGATAAATCGTCGTGCATGCATGACACAATGTATGAATGTTATGCATTTGAAAGACGTATATGAGGATAGGAACGCTGTAGTGATCTATCTTCTCTGCCTACATATTCATAGAAAATGTTGATCGTTGTTTCGTTTATTTTAAGCATAGATAAAACTAATCCATAGCTTTAGTTGGCGTCAATTTAAAGGTGGCGTTTTAATCAATTTAAAGGTGGCGTTAATTCCCACCAAAAGGAAACGAATTTAAACCGTTGATAATAATTAGAAACTAAATATTTTTTATAAGATTATGTCTTATGGTATATCAGTAATATTTCACCCCTGTTTTCTACAGTTTTCCTATTGAGAATGATCATTCAAGCTTCCGGCCTTTCTTCATATATTTCCGGCAAAATACTCAAAGGGAAATGGATTCGGAAGTCGAATAACAGCCTCCCATAAAACTAGATCTTTTGTGCTCTTGGTAAAACGTTTTATGTCGGCGAATATTTCTGCTTCAACAAATTCGCTGAGGATGCAAATTCTATACACAGAATAGGATTTCATGTATCTACATAATATATCTTATTAGTTCCAAAGTTTTCATTCGTATTAGAACGAAAATTTTGTTATTTAATATTAATATTATCTAAAATAAAAGTATAAAATAAATTGAAACAAAAACATTTAAACTTTTTATCTAATACAATAACAACAAAAAACGTTCTTAAACAATGATGTAAAATTCCATTTTAAATATTTAATAACGATAAAAAGTAAGATCACACAATGAAAATCCTGTAGTAACAGACAAGTTGAAGAAGAAGAAGGTAAAAAAGTTTGGTTTTTAAGAAGTTTTATACTAT
Source organism: Lepidostoma basale (assembly GCA_022606425.2). Taxonomy (NCBI): domain Eukaryota; kingdom Metazoa; phylum Arthropoda; class Insecta; order Trichoptera; family Lepidostomatidae; genus Lepidostoma; species Lepidostoma basale. The sequence goes on along the minus strand of JAHDVF020000711.1, from coordinate 282,112 downwards.
TTTATGGATGTGCAAGACCAATTTACAAGGCGAGAAATGTATACAGGGTGTCCATGCTGCGAGAGCAAAGCTTCAAGGGGGTGGTTGGGGATGATAAAATAAGCAAAAAATCGTTCTACAGGGGGGGGTCTAAAATGTACCGTTATCGAGTTACAGGGTGTTTAATTTTTTTTTTTCGATTTTTAATACTATTACTAATAATTTTTTTTCTCGAAAACCATCAATTTTAAAAACTTAAATTAAATGAGATTCAATAGACAATTATTGTACCTTAATTTTGGTATATCATTTGTTGATCAACGCCATACCAAACTGAAGCTATTCAGCTTCAAAGTTGAAATTTTTTTTTTTTTTCTAAATTTTGAACTTAAAGTTAAAATATCTCGAAAAAATCATTTCATAATTTTTTTTTTTATTTTTAAATTATTTCTTATTTAATTTCGCATCAAAATGTTGAAAGTTTGAAATCAATCCCACTTCAGACAAAAAAGTTACAGGATTAAACACGTGCGCATGTGCGCCTCTTCAGTACATTAAAATATTAAACTCCTATAATTCATTTACTTTTAAATCTCAAATTTATTAATAGTATTTACAATAACTTAAAACTAATAGAATTTTATAAAAAAATTTCAAAATGCGCACGTGTTTAATCCTGTAACTTTTTTGTCTGAAGTGGGATTGATTTCAAACTTTCAACATTTTGATGCGAAATTAAATAAGAAATAATTTAAAAATAAAAAAAATAAAAATTATGAAATGATTTTTTCGAGATATTTTAACTTTAAGTTCAAAATTTAGAAAAAAAAATAAAAATTCAACTTTGAAGCTGAATAGCTTCAGTTTGGTATGGCGTTGATCAACAAATTATATACCAAAATTAAGGTACAATAATTGTCTATTGAATCTCATTTAATTTAAGTTTTTAAAATTGATGGTTTTCGAGAAAAAAAAAATTAGTAATAGTATTAAAAATCGAAAAAAAAAAATTAAACACAAAATTAAACAACTCGATAACGGTACATTTTAGACCCCCCCCCCTGTAGAACGATTTTTTGCTTATTTTATCATCCCCAACCACCCCCTTGAAGCTTTGCTCTCGCAGCATGGACACCCGGTATAAAACTATCATTTTCATCAAATTTTTAAATTCACTCTTGCAGGGCTTGAAAAACCCCGATATTATTCGCCCTTTTGATGAATAAACGTAAAATATACATCCTTCAATATGAAAACAAAACTTTTGATAAGAAACAAAATGTAGACATGTTTTTTTTTAGAAAAAACTGTACTTACTTCATTTTTATAGATTCTCATTAAATTTTAGGTTATTTAAGGTAACTGTAATACACGATTAATGGACATAGATTAAATGCATAAATTTTAAATATGAATAAAAATTATATCTTTGGTAACACATAAACAAAATAATATATTCCAGAAATCGTAATTATAATATTTCACTAAATTTGTACGAAAAGATTTTTCCTTCTTTAAAATACGCCTAATAGATGGCGCCACGAATAATATAAATGTAACACATTCGCTAAGCAGCGTCATCTATAAAAATATTTTTAAAGTATTTTACATTAGAAATTTTCATACGGTGACTAGCGTCGGTATAGTAGAAATCTTCAGTTCTTTCTTTTGGCTAGACGTCGGCGGTTGGTCACACTGCGACAGTGTTTCTCAGCAGCTGTTCGCGAGGTGTATGCGAAGGCTACTCGCCTATCGAAATTGACATAAGGACAATACATGAACGTTTGTTAATTTAGTAGTTAAGTGTACGTATTTTTCAAAAGTTAGTTTTATTGTGTTTGATGTGTTTCAGTGATAAGGAATATTGATACATAAATAATTGTGTTAATTTGTATGTAAGTACTCAACCTTTCCATTTTAGGGGCGCAAGGTTTCTTTCTGACTCAATGCAACACGTTACAGATTCTAACGGCATTTGTTTACACATTTTAGAAAATCAAACACTCTTGTTTATGTAAATAGTGACTTTCAATTGTTTTGAAACCTTTTTAAATAACTTTTTGTTACCGCACTTTATAAATCGCCTTTCACCGTTACTTAAGCGAGTGTCCGCAAATAGCAGATGTAAAAATATAATAAATCATGTTATGATTTTCGTTGAACTAATACAAGTTGTGTTTGTTTTAAATTAATCCTTGAAAATGTGAGTATGTTCGTGTAATTGGTGGTTTATTTATCTTGGACAGTTGTACCACAGAGCACACTTTGACATTTCGTCTTACCCACTCTTCTAATAATGTAGACACAGTTATAAGCCAGGTGAGCACAGATTTTAATCTATTTGGCTTGTTTGTTTTGCAACGTATAATTGGATTATTATACGTCTATTATCAATCATCAATTTATGATACTCGTGTATTCAATGAGAACGTGCTTTGCAGATGAAATCATCACAACATCATGAATATAATCACCAACAATCGCAACATCTCAGGATAAACGCTTCTAATTAAATCACTTAATTTATTTAATAGTTATTTGAATCGAAAATGAAATTAAAAAAATGTTTTTTTTATGTAGGTAATTCATTGTTTACTGTAAGTGTAGACCCAACTTTATACTATTAACAGATGTGTCATTTTCGTACGTTTACCAATAAATTTCTATTTAATTTTATCCTAAATACCTTAAACCTCACAGTATATATTTTATTATATTTCGAAATATTAAATAATAACTGAAAAATATAAGTTCATTTAAATATATTGTAGGAATTATATTTAACAATAATTTTAGATGTAAGTATTATATTTTAAAAGTAACGTTTTGTTGATTTTTTTTCATGTTTTCGCTCTAGGCTAATTCCGCCATTTATATTGCAAATTGTTAAAAAGATGGTAGTGTGTTGTTTTTCTCTTTACAAACTTATAACATTACAATGTATTCCAAAACCATGATATTTATAGCAAACAAGAAACAAAATTATATATTTTATACAGATGCATGGTACGATGTATGAATATAGAGGAAGCCCGAGAGGTATGCCAGGACAGGGCATTGTGGCGATCCATCCTCTCTGCCTATCCCTCCGGAGAAATGGCGTGATGGTTGGTTAGTTAGTTACAGAATATTGCTGAATTTTGTAAAAAATATGAGGTATGCAAGTTAAATGATCTAATGATGAATGTCGGAAAGTCAAAAGTGATGGTTTTTGAAAGGGAAGATCAAATGACAGTTTGTAATATAAGTGTGAACGAAGAGAATTTGGAGCAGGTGAGTGAATTTGTGTATTAAGTAGCATGTTCACAGCGGATGGCCGAACAGTTAGTGACGTCGGAAGAAGGGTTATTGTGGGTAACAAAGTGAATGGAGCTTTAAAAATAGTTATTGGAAACAAGAATTTATCAATGAAAGCGAAAACGGACGTTCACAATGGAGTTCTGGTCCCAACACTAATGTATGGAATCGAAGCATGGAACTGGCAGAAGAAGGATGAGAGCAGAATAAATGCGGTAGAGATGAGGTCCCTAAGGCGTATGTGTGGTAGAATGTTATACGACAGAAACTCAAATGCTGATAAAAGAAAGGAATCTAGAGGGGAAGAAGGTTTTATGAACAAAATTATGAAAGGATCGTTGCGTTGGTTCGGACATATGGAGCGCATGGATGGAGAAAGAATGGTTAAGAAAGTATACGTTAATGATGCAAATGGAGTACGGAGTCGAGGCAGACCGAGGAAAACATGGCATGACTAAATTAATCAAATTTTAAAGGTTGGTCATGTTAGAAGTCGGAAGAATCGACCTGCGTGTATGACACGCTGCATGAATGTGGAGGTAGCTAGAGAGGTATGCCAGGATAGAGTAGTGTGGCGGTTCATTCTCTCTTCCTACCCCTACGGAGAAACGGCGTGATGGTTTGTTGTTGTTTATCAAAATAAATATTTACCTGTAAGTGTACACAATGAATACCATTCAATGTACTTTTTTTTAAAATGTTACCTGCTAAGTAAATTAGTTTCTGATACCAAAAATATGAACCATTTTTACGGACAGATTCTCTTTAATTATGTAAAAATTTCTGTGTCAGGTTATAAGTTTTCTTGTTGAATAAATATAACTGCGCTTAGTATTACAATACTTTATTTCACTTATCACATACATGTTTCTGTTATAACAACCTTTTTCAAAATTTCAACAGAATTTAAAAATGTTGTACATTGAAACAAGTTATGTTATAACCAAAATAAATCTGTGGTAAGTGAAATAAAGTGTTGTCATACTTAGTACAGTTATATTTAATCAAATATGAATCTACAACACAAAGTGATATATAGAAAAATTATAAGTTATTTTTTTGTAAATTAAGATATTAAACATTGATTTTTGTTTTGTGTGAGCAGGACATAGAGGTTGATGTATATTAAATGTGGCTTGGAGTCACTCCTGTTTTGCTCAAAATTACATTTAAGTCCATTCCGCATGGATCTAGAGATTGCATGAGCGAATTTGACGAAAGGGCGATGCCGTGTCTTGTAATAGCTTCGGTTAAGCGGTGGGAGTCTCTATGCCCTTCTCAATTTAATTCGACTTGTCCACACATGAGAACATGGTATATTTCTTCTCAATTCTTGTGTCTCTGTACAGGGACAGTAAAATATTGTATTGCCATGTATTGTATTATGTGTTATGCAGCATTATCATAACAATACGAATATGTGTAAGATCAAGAATTGTTTTTTATTTATTTATATAATATTTTTAAGAGTAAATAAACAGCTATTGTTGTTCATGTATACAAATTCACAAGTAAATAATTAAGTAAGATCAACAACATTCTACCATGTTTATAAATAATTATGTTAAATAAGACTTGGATCTTCTGGTTTACAGAGGTTCAGCTCTTGTGGCTATTCCTTTTACGTCTGATGTGAACATTGTTGGAAGGTGATGTGGTGGGTTGTTGGTAGAATAACACTAATATATTAAGTTATTAGACATTTTAAACTTATAGATATAAAATAATAAAACATCAGTATTTGACCACGGTATGGTTATTATAATTGATGCCAACTAGTTTTGCTTGTACATAAGCCTCATTAGAAGCTTGGGTACAAGCAAAACTAGTTGGCATCAATTATAATAACCATACCGTGGTTGAATATAAACTCTTTTATTATTTCATATCTACTAATTTATTCAATTGAATTTCATTCATATTTATTATACTTGCTGGATATTTACAAAAAATAAACAAAACATTTTTATGATACATTTATGAAGCTTATAAATTGGAGAGAATTTTTGTTCATTCTATGCTAACTCCTATCCTGTTCTGTTAATGCAGGAGTTTAATATACAGGAATCAACAATATATTGGACTTGGATCTTCTGGCTTACAGAATTTATCACAGATATGTTTTGGTTATAACATTGTTAATGGCTACTCCTCTTACGTCTGTAGGAAGCATTGTTTGAATGTGATTTGGTAGTTGTTTTATGATGGGGCTAAACGTATGGCCCGGAGTGTCCCTCCGAAAGAGGGCGAGAGGGGATTTTGGGTTTATGATAAAGTCTTACATTATTAATATTTTTGTGAATGTATACTTATACTTGTATACGAAATTCTGGATTTTCACCAAAGGGTGGTCAATTCAAATTTAATTGTATCTCAATAGAGACGAAGACGCAAACTGAATATGGATGATCAAGGTGTTTACAGGACTTATGACCTGTCATTGGTTGGGTTAAGCGCACGCTTTATGTAATTACAACATTCCCCATTCCACCTTTGTTATGATCATGCATGACAAATTTTTGGAAGATGTATATATACTTCAAAATCCATACCTATCTTCACGTGTCAGTTTCAATTATCCATCTATGTAGATTTGGTTGCACTTGTGAATACATTCAAGATTAACTTATACAACCGACCCACTAACGCCATCTATGGAGAATGATTTTCAGCATTTAGCAAACTACCTTATTAACACAATGCGAAAGCTGTAGCCCATAAACGCATTGTTTTAGAAGTCGCCAGGAGTATTATTCCATTCTAATTGCCAAATAGTTGCCATTATTGTCAAGGAATGGAAGACCAGTTAGGGTTGGGATTGTATTTATAAAAAAAGTCTGTTCCCGAGGGGAAGATAAGAGGAACAGTGCCTGGATGGAGTTGTGGTAGGAGATAGCATCCTGTGTGAGACCATTTTGTTTGCCGGAGTACGCAGTGAGCTATCGGGGAGGATTTTTTTTTTATCCGCATTGATTGCACGGGTAAAGGACTGAATGATGGTGTATAACTTGGTGGTAAAGGGTCATTATTGATAAGGAAGATGGTAATAATTTAGGTCGTGGTCTGGAAATGAAAGAGATGAAGTTGGAGTAGTGCAAGGAATAATAGAGCTGGAGTCGCAGTATTCTGATGGACACTAACCAGGACACTAACATTACTCATTAAAAAAATATTTTACTTTAAGTTCTGTATTATTTTTACCATAATCTATGATTAAATCTGTAGATTGTTTATGTAACATTTTTTTATCTTTCAATTTTAATTATCTAAACAACATTGTTTTTGCTTATTTTATCAAACTTAAGCGATAAACTTGAATTTTAAAACAAAAGAAAATGACAGTAATTTTTTTGTATAAATACTTGTTTAAAATATCGAAGCATAGATTATGTAAATAATCCTATCTCATAGTTATCTGATAGTATCACATTTATTTATCTTAATTTTCATCAGTTAACACATTAAATATATTTTTTTATAAGGATTAATTGTATCTCAATAGAGACGAAAATGTAAATTGTTTTCTGGGAACAGAATATGGTGGTCGAGGCGCTTACAGGACTTATGACCTGTCATTGGTTAGGTTAAGTGATCGCTTTATGTTTAACAACATTCCCCATTCTTCCCTTCTTATATTGCTTGAAATGTACAATTTTCTGTCCTGAGTACCTGATTTGTAATAAAAACATTAAAATTAGTTAATTTATTTAATAATTAATATATTATGATTATTAAGTATGGGAACAGTGGTGGTGAGATTATAATTGTTTTTCTTTATTTAAAACGTTGAATGAAATCATAAATTATTTATCTTTTGATTGAATGAGTTTGATCATATTTCACTACAAAATAACCATTATCAACCATTATCTCTAACAGGTAATTTTTATCTAAAAATTCCTACTAATTCTTAACTGATTAACACCTCCTTCGGATATATCATTCCATTATTTTTTAACTTACTAGCATAACATAACAAAATGCCTTTTTAAATATTTTTATGCATAGTTAATTTCTCTTGTATAATTTGTTCCTCATTATGTATAAATATCTTCTAACCGCCACATTGTTATTTTTTTCATATTAGTGAAAGTACGTTCAGAAGGCAAATACTCTTGATTTTTTAGAGTATCTTGTCTTCTTAATGTCGAACTATTTCTCATGCCTTTTTGGTAGTATACTATCTTCTTCCTTCTTCCTCAGCCATCTCTCCACTGCTGGATATAGGCCTCCTCCATTTTCTTCCACTCCACTCGATCTTGGGCTTTTGTTTGCCACATTCTACCCGCGACAGGGATAATGTCGTCAGCCCATCTTTTCTGGGGTCGGCCCACTCTTCTTTTTCTATCCCATGGTCTCCATTTGAGGACTCTGGGTGCCCATCGCTCTGTTCCCTGTTTGGCGACATGACCTGCCCACTGCCATTTCTGTTTAGCGACAAAGTCCATTATGTCTATGACTTTTGTTCGGCGTCTTATTTCTTCATTTCTTATTTTGTCTTTTAGACATACGCCTAACATTTGTCTTTCCAATGACCTTTGCACACATTTTAGTTTATGTACCGTATTGGCAGTTAGCGTAATGGTTTCCAGGCCATAGGTGATCACGGGGAAGATAAATGTTTCATATACTTTTCTTTTCGGATTTATGGGTATGTCCTTATTCTTCAGTATGTTTCATCTTTCCAAAGGCTGCCCATCCTAATCCTATTCTCCTGGGGATCTCTGCTATCTGATTTTCCTTCGCTAGTTTGATCTTATGTCCGAGATATAAGTATTCCTCAACAGCTTCTATTGTTTTATTTTCTATTGTTGGATGGGCTCATGATTTTGGTCTTATTAATGTTTCACGACATATAAGGGAAAACTTCTAACTAAATTTAATATCACAACACCTCAAGAAGTGATTAAACTTATCTTAAACGCACCTAATAAACAGTGTTCGCTTGATCCGATTCCGACATGGCTTCTCAAGAGATGCTGTCACCATGTTGCTCCATTTTTAGTCAAAATTTTTAACAAATCTCTTCTAACAGGACAAGTCCCCTTTTTGCTCAAGAAAGCTATTGTTTCTCCCATATTAAAAAAACCTCAACTAGATTCCGAAAATCTTAGTAACTTCCGGCCCGTCTCAAATCTACCTTTCATCTCTAAAGTTCTTGAAAAAATTGTAGCCTCCCAAATTTCTAATCACCTTTCGACAAATAATATTTTGTCTAAATTACAATCCGCCTACAGACGTTTCCATTCAACGGAGACGGGATTGCTTAGAGTCATGTCAGATTTAGTACTGGCAAACGAATCGGGCAAATTGGCACTGCTCTCCCTTCTGGACATGAGCGCTGCGTTTGACACAATTGATCACTCATATCTTATCCAACGATTAGCGATCACGTATGGTTTTAGAGGTAATGCCATAGACTGGCTAAATTCATATCTGTCGGATCGTTCACAAGCTGTGCAGCTAGCAGGTAAAAAATCCTCATTTACTAATATCCAATCTGGTGTGCCACAAGGCTCTGTTTTAGGACCCCTTTTATTTATCATGTTTACAAATGACGTTGCCAAAATAATAGAATCCTTTGGCCTCCTCTCACATTGCTATGCTGATGATCAGCAACTTTATTTTTTCTGCAACCCTGATGACACCAAACATCTTACGTCAACAACTGTCAACTGCATTGATGCCATATCCAGATGGATGGCATCAAACAAACTTAAACTAAATCCATCCAAAACGGAATTTCTCTGGACTTCTTCCGCAAAGCGTCAACATCTTATCGATCATTCCTCAATTTCAACAGCTGACAATGATATCGTTCCCAAAAACTCCACAAAGCTTCTTGGTGTTTATCTTGACGCAAATCTGTCTCTAAAATCCCAAATTAATAACACGGTCAGCGCTAGTTTCTTCCACCTAAGACGATTAAAATCCGTCAAAAGGAGTATTCCCCATGACACTTTCAAAACTCTTGTAAATTCCTTCGTTGTGTCACGACTTGATTATTGTAATGGAATTTATGCAAACATTCCAAAACAACAAATAAACAAACTTCAATCTGCGTTCAATGCAGCAGCAAGGCTCATTAAAGGCATTCCAAAAAAGTCTCATATAACACAACATCTCAAAGAACTTCACTGGCTTAAAAGTCCAGAAAGAATCCAGTATAAACTCTGCTGGACAGTCTTCAAAGCGCTACATGGAATGGCACCAAGTTATATATCTGAACTCTGTATAACGGACAGCCTAAATTCACGGAAATCCACACTTCGCTCGGCGAACTCCTCAGCAATAGGAAGATTAGTTGAGCCGAAGCGTTGCCCCAGTACAAATTTCGGGGATCGAGCGTTCGCGGTAGCCGGTCCATCAGCTTGGAACAATCTCCCTTCACACCTTAGATGCATAAATGATCCGACAGATTTCAGATCTAAATTGAAAACCCATCTTTTTCATATTTCATACCCAATTTAAACATTTATACTTTGTTCTACTATACTTTCAAACCGATCGTTTTTAAGCGGTCACATTTAGATTTTTAAGATTTAAAACACGTCTTAATGCGCCCTTGAGGTGATTACATCACAAAAACGGCGCTTTAAAAGTTAGCATATTATTATTATTATTATTATTATCTCTAGACTGATCTTTAAAATCTAGGCCGATCTATTGATAACAGGTAAAATAATATATTGTATATAGTATACTATATACAATATATTATTTCACCTGTTCTCAATAGATGCCTTAAACCTTAATTTTGTAATATCTATTGATGAAATAAACTGACTTGATTTTTTGATATACCTACTTATCTTATTTACTCCAGACTCCTTATGTGGCCTTCATTTAATATTTGATTGATTTGTTCGTAACATGTTTGCCTCTAAAACTTATTCCGTTTACATCGTTAATATATATTTTTTACCATTCTTTCTTTATTAATTCTTTTCATGGGTCCAAACCATTTAATGAATCTTTCATTAATCATGGATATTGAAAGAAGGGTTGGGGCAGGCAACAAAGTGAATCGCAAACAAAAACCTATCCGAAAAAGCTAGAATGGCAGTGCACAATGGTGTTCTTCTACCGACCCTTATGTATGGAAGCGAAGCATGGAACTGGCAAAAGAAGGATGAAAGTAGAATAAATGCAGTAGAAATGAGATCTCTTAGACGAATGTATGGATACTCTGTGTATGATAGAGTGTCGAATGAAAATATAAGAAGGGAATGTGGTGCGAATGATGGTGTTATGAACAAAATAATTGAAGGATCATTAAGATGGTTTGGACATATGGAAAGAATGGTAAAAAAAATATATGTTAACGATGCAAATTGAACCAGACTGAGGAAAACGTGGCACGATCAAATAAATCAAATATTGAATGTCGGCCATGTGAGGAGAAATCGACGCGCGTGCATGACACGATGAATGAATGTTGAGGAAGCGAGAGAAATGTCAGGAAAGAAAAGTGGGACAGTCCATTCTTTCTGCCTACCCCTTCGGAGAGACGAATTATTGTGTTTGTTGCGAATTTGTAGTTCATGCTCGTTGTCTGCAAGTAGGACAGCGTTTTCCGCATTCAAGATACAGCTTACTGACACTCCGCTCATTTTGGCACCTACATCCAAGCCTTTCAGCTCTTTCATACATTAATTTCATTCATTTTATTTGTGATTAATTTTGTTATATGCAATTTTATATGTTGAATTTAAATGAAAGATATTTAGTTCATAGTATAGATTACTTACATCGACGAACTTGCAACACATGATTTCATTTAAAACATGGTATTGCTCGTACAAGTTGATTTACCAGCACATTAAGTAATAGTTGTTTTTGCTGGTACTCCACACATGCTTCCAATTTGAGGTTATTCATATTTATTCTCCATAAAAGGTTAAGAATGATTGCACATATATAAATTCCTTACCGGCTATTGAATACGACATCCATTAGGGTTCAATTGTTTGTTATAGGTAATGCATAATTTTCCTTATTGCATATCATTATTTAATATCATATATGGAACCAAAGTGACGCTCTATTTATTATTTTATACAATAACAAACCATCTCATTGTTTGTCCGGAGGGGTAGGCAGAGAGAATGGACCGCCACACTACTCGATCATGACACTCTAGATTCCTCTACATTATTATTATTTTGTTGAAAAAACTTCTTACATCATTACAGCGCGAGCCAAATCGATGTAAAGGGTGAAAAAAAGAATATCAAAGGAAATATACATAGAACCTTATGAATAGGAAAAGCCAGTTATTTGCTTGCTGCCTTTATCATAAGGGTATTTACGAATTCGCCATAATTGCATCCAAAGAGGTCTATCTCTTCTGCAACCTCATGGTGAAACGAGTGCAGAAAAAATTTCTGCGCTTTTTTTACCTCATGGAGCGCGGTTATTACCCGTGGCTCTTTCCGTCTGAATTCTTGCTAGGTATGCTAAGCTACCAATCATTGGAGAGAATGATGAATATCCACTTGGGAGTTCACTTCTTTCAGCTGATTGGCGGCCATATACAAAAATCGGATGTCATGATTGATGTAAGTGTATTTGTCCCTGATAATTACCTTCGTCAAAGACAGCACAGATTGTTTTATTTGCCGCGCTGCAGAACCAACCTCCCAGTGATTATGCCTGTGGGTAGGGCAATCTTATTGCTTTATCGGGTCGCCTCGGAGGTCGACATATTTCGTGATAGTGGTGTGAGTTGCCTCAGGGATGCAATATCAAATGTTATGATTATTTCTAATTCTTAATCTTAATTTTTTTTTTATGCTTTTCTTATAAACTCTTATAATGTAATTGCAAACGATCTGGAATTATATGTCTGTAATGTTTGTGATTTTTATTCGAATAAATTAAATGAAAATGCAAATAATACAGCGAGTTATACACGCACATCAATTCTTCTGACTTCTAACATGGCTGAAATTCACAATTTTATTAATTTGAACATAATCAAGTTATTCTCAGTCTCCCACTATTCCATACTCCATTCGCATTGTTAACATATACTTTATTAACCCCTCTGAGAGGGTGTCGGGCTTCTCGCTTGGGGAAAGGGGGCACGCAGCTTGCGGGACCCCGTTCTCTCTTGGATTAATTTTATTTATTTCTTTCATATTAAAATGTTAGGTTCCCTGTGTTCCTGCTCCTTGTTTCCATGACTAGTGTTTTCTTTATTTCCTTATGAAAATTATTATTATTGTTATTATTCTTATTTTTTTTTATTATTCTTATGTTTATTTTCTCTCCTGTCCCACGCATCACACCCAGGACCTTCGGGGTGGCAGTCGAAGAAGTCGGTCACGACGGTCGTATAACTCTGTCGTACATCATTTCAGCACACACACTTCTAATGGATCTCATATCTACCGTATCTATTCTGCTCTCATCCTTCTTCTGCCAGTTAGTTCCATGCTTCACTACCATGCATCAGGGTTATTATTTTATGTATTGCTTATAACACAATTACATTACACTAAGACTTATTAGGTAAGAGATAATAAGGAATGAATGGCCATTAAGTAATCATTTATGGACTTGTTGCATGTCCCATGTTTGCATCACTTAATCTCGAATTTTGATTCTACAATGCATAACTAACTATCATGCCGTTTCCCCTGGGGGAAGGCAGAGAGTCCTCGGTCATCCTTTATTTCTTGTTCCGCTTACATCGTTAACATATATTTAGGTTTAGAAGGATTATTGCCCTGCCCACGGGCATTACCTTAGGTAGATTGGTTCTACACAGTGGCAGGTGATATAATCTATGTTGCCTTTGATAACTGTCAGGGATAAACAAAGTCATTCATTCATTCATTTCTCGGCCCTACATCTCGGTGTGGGACTTGGCCTCCTCCACAACGGTCCTCCACTGACTTCTGTCTCTGGCCATCTCTCTCCATTCCCCAACTTCCATTTTCTCCCAACCTTCTTCCATTTTCTCCCAACCTTCTTCCACGCAATCCGCCCATCTTTTCCTCGGTCTGCCTCTTGGTCTCTTTTCTCGGGGCACCCATCTGGATATAATTTGTGATGTTCTACCCTCTGGCATTCTTTCCACATGGCCAGCCCACCGTAGGCGTTGAGACTTACAGAATCTCACTACTGTTTCATGGTTAATCAGTTCTTCAAGTTCAAGGTATCTTTTAATTCTGTAAGTCCCATCCTCCAGCGTGGGTCCAAAAATAAACAAAGTCAAGTCATTCAAAATATCCGAGTTGTGTATTCGACCACGAATATATGACTTAGGAACGGAATGAGGCATAGAAGAAAACCGAGGAAAACGTGACATGATCAAATGAATAAAATATTAAATGTCGGCCACGTGAGGAGTCTGATGAATCGTGCGTGCGTGCATGACACGATTTGAAAATGTCTAGGAAACGATAGAAGTATGTCAGAAAAAAAGCAGTTGGGGGGTCCATTATCTGTTCGTTATTTTTTTTTTGGTATTTAAATATCAAAATCGACTAAAACTGACATGTGCTTTAGCCAAGTAGTATGTGTTTGAAAAGGGAAATATTATAGTTGGGTAATAAGGTAGGCACTTATTTATTTTTAGGTACTTATATCATCTCGTACATCAGGGATGGCGAACCTTTTTGAGCCTGAGTTCCTTTTTTTCAATATAATAATATGTCCCGTGCCACATGCCATGGAAATAAAAATGCATCAAATGTTTGTGTAACTTCAGATTTTTAATATAAACAATGCATAAATTCATAAAAAAAAATTAAGTACTTATTAATGGCAAAATAAAAGAAATAAATAAAAACTAGAATTAATAAAAAAAATGTAGAACCCTCAAAACTTCATTATTAGTGAGATTTTTATTGTTGGATGCTAGTTGCCAATTTTTTATATCGGGTTCATAGCTGGTAGCTTTTAATAGAATACAAGCAGTAGTACTTTCCAATTTTAGAGAGTTTTCTCCAGGCGTTATCTAGTAATATGTGATAATTGGGTTGATAGCCTTTCACATTACATTAATAAAGATTTTCTGCTTAATGCTTACCTCTAACCTCAATAGATAGCGCTAGTGTAGATTGAACTAAAAATATGTAAAATGTTTCTCAACATGGTAGCATATATACAACTTTCATATAATTGTCAGACGTGGTGTTCGTAGAAGGGAGGAATGGGGAATGTTGTATTATATAAAGCGATCGCTTAACCCAACCAATGATAGGTTATCAATCCTGTAAAACCCCTCGACCACCATATTCTGTTTCCAAATAATGTACATCTTCGTCTCTATTGAGATACAATTAATTATTAACAACAACAACAAACCATCACGCCGTTTCCCCGCAGGGGTAGGCAGAGAGAATGGACCGCCACACTACTCTATCCTGGCAAACCTCTCTAGCTTCCTCCACATTCATACAACGAGTCATACACGCACGTCGATTCCTCCGACTTCTAACATGACCAACCTTTAAAATTTGATTAATTTGGTCATGCCATGTTTTCCTCGGTCTGCCTCGACTTCGTACCCCATTTACATCATTAACGTATACTTTCTTAACCATTCTTTCTCCATCCATGCGTTCCATATGTCCGAACCAACGCAGCGATCCTTTCATAATTTTTTTTCATAATACCTTCTTCCGCTCTGCATTCCTTTCTTATATCAGCATTTGAGATTCTGTCGTATATCGTTCTACCACACATACGTCTTAGGGACCTCATCTCTACCGCATTTATTCTACTCTCATCCTTCTTCTGCCAGTTCCATGCTTCGCTTCCATACATTAGGGTTGGGACCAGAACTCCATTGTGAACGGCCGTTTTCGCTTTCATTGATATAAGTAGTACTTTAGTCTGTTAGTCTACTTCTTATGTCTGATTTAATAAAGTTCATTGAAGAAAATAATGATTCACAGGAATAAGTCGACGAAAAAATTGTTAAAATGCCCATTGCAATTTTTTTAACACAAGAAAAAGTTAATGAGTGCCGGGAGCGATGTTTATTACAAAAAAATTCCCCTCGGGGGACTAGACCCGTGGCGGGAAGTATTAAACAATGCGATCTATTTATGGAATGCCGTCATATCCTTCGTTTCTATCATTTGTGAAACTATTGAAGAACGAAGAAAATGCACATGGCTATTTAAATTTTTTTATACTATTTCTAAAACTTTTTCGAATTTGAGCTATGCAAGTAGAACGATTTAATGATGAATGTCGGAAAGTCAAAGGTGTTAGTTTTTGAAAGGGAAGAGCAAATGACAGTTTGTAATATAAGTGTAAATGAAGAGAACTTGGAACAGGTGAGGGAATTTGTGTATTTAGGTAGCATGCTCACAGCGGATGGCCGAACGGACAGTGATGTTGAAAGAAGGGATGGTGCGGGTAACAAAGTGATGGAGCTTTAAAAATAGTTATTGGAAACAAGAATTTATCAATGAAAGCGAAAATGGCCGTTCACAATGGAGTTCGGGTCCCAACCCATATGTATGGAAGCGAAGCATTGAAATGGCCGAAGAAAGATGAGAGCAGAATAAATGCGGTAGAGATGAGGTCCCTAAGACGTGTGGTAGAACGTCATACGACAGAATCTCAAATGCTGATATAAGAAAGGAATGTAGGGCTGAAGAAGGTATTATAAACAAAATTATGAAAGGATCGCTGCGTTGGTTCGGACATATGGAGCGCATGGATAGAGAAAGAATGGTTAAAAAAAGTATACGTTAACGATTTAAATGGAGTAAAGAGTCGAGGTAGACCGAGGAAAACATGGCATAACCAAATTAATTAAATATTTAAGTTTGGTCATGTCAGAAGCCGGAAGAATCGACGTGCGTGTATGACTCGATGTATGAATGTGGAGGAAGCTAGAGAGGTATGTCAGGATAGAGTTGTGTGGCGGTCCATTCTCTCTGCCTACCCCCGCGGGGAAACGGCGTGATGGTTTGTTGTTGTTGATGTTGTATCACTTTTATTTTTTTATTTTCATTCGCGTGCCATGCAAAATCGTCTCGCGTGCCACCTGTGGCACGCGTGCCCTAGGCTCGCCATCCCTGTCGTACATACACTTCGGGGCGTGCCATTTCACAACTCGTAATAATTAGTTTCTAATACGGAAATATATTTATCAAAGTTTGAAGGCCAAAATAATTTTGTGTATACAGACTTTAAGCTTCTTCAACTTTCTAATAACTCATTAAAAGTTTTTGCTCACTAGAAGCTGAATATTTTAAAACAGCTATTTTCAATGTGTGGGTCGCCCCACCCCCAGAGGGCCATAGGCTGGCTATTGTATTAAAATCCAATTAATCTAATTGAAATTTATTCATTATCACATTTACATTTTTAGTCAGAAAGGCGCCTTAACACTTAATACATATATTTTTCCAAACGCTTACTTAACCCAACGGAATTTCATGAATATTTAAGCTAAATTAAAATATCGTTGTTACTTGTTGTATGGTATAAAAATAAATTTGCCTTTAAAATAAAAGTTAATCTTATGATCGTTTTTTAGCAAGATAAATTCTTCTTTTATGGAAGAACCTGAATGAATTCTACCCTTATGTATGGAAGCGAAGCATGGAACTGGCAAAAGAAGGATGAAAGTAGAATAAATGCAGTAGAAATGAGATCTCTTAGACGAATGTATGGATACTCTGTATATGATAGAATGTCGAATGAAAATATAAGAAGTGAATGCGGTGCGAATGATGGTGTCATGAACAAAATAATGAAAGGATCATTAAAATGGTTTGGACATATAGAAAGAATGAATGAAGAAAGAATGGTAAAAAAATTATTAATGATGTAAATGGAACCAGAAATAGAGGAAGACCGAGGAAAACGTGGCACGGTATTTGAATGTCGGCCATGTGAGGAGTCAGAGAAATCGACGCGCGTGCATGACACGATGTATGAATGTTGAGGAAGCGAGAGAAATATGTCAGGAAAGAAAAGTGTGGCAGTCCATTATTTCTGCCTACCCCTTCGGGGAGAAGGCGTGATGGTTAGTTAGTTAGTTAAATAGCAGTGCACGATAGTGTTCTTATGTCTGTCTACCTTTATGCCTTATACTCGTACGATCTAAACTAAGAAGAAAAATTAATATATAGATAACTAATTAATGCAATGTGAAAGCCTATCGCCATTAACGTATTGCTAGATAACGCCTGGAGATGTCACTCCAATTTATATGCTATTTTTAACTTGGACCAGTTTTTGTTTTTACAACATTTTGAATGTATACAAATACTTGTAGACGAATACTGGATTTTACCCATTGCATTCAAAATGTTCTAGAGACTATTTGGCTTAAATTCCTTTTTAGCTTCGGGGTCGTAATCGCACAAAGTTTGAGAATCACTGTTTTATTTCATATTGATGAGTATCCAGGTGCCTTTAGCTGACGCAGAGTTTGGTATCTAAACCAGGCAGAAATCTTTGTTGAGTGTTTGGCCCGAATTCGGTAATTATATTATAATCTCAAAAGGATTTTCTCTTCAATGCTTCTAGTGTATATTAAAATTACGTGAACGCGAATTGTATACAGCTTTTTGGCCTTGTAAAAAGCCGTATAAATGTGTCTAAACGGAAAAATATTCGGAATACCCTGGAGATATTGATTTTGGTCAAAAAGGTAAATTATACACAACTCGTATATACACGAGACGTAATATCCAATATTACAAGTAATTACGAAGGAAAAAATGTTGTGGAGAATATGTAAAGGTTAGGTTAGGTATAGTAACTCGCCTTAGCAATGAAAATTTCATTGCTAAGGCGAGCTTATTCTTCTTCTGTTTTATTAAGGACTGTGTCCTGTTATTTCTCGGAGCCTGTTCCTGGGATTCAGATGTCCAACTATCTCGCCATCTTTTAGGTGGTCTTCCTGCAGGTCGATTTCCTGTTGGTACTTTATTTGCGGCTATACTTATCACTCTTTCAGAACATGCTCTCTCGGCATGATCTATCCAGTAGCGTCTTCTCAGTCTTTCTCATCGCACGACATCTTCTACATTGCATATCTTTCATATTTCAGAATTTCTTATTCTGTCTCGGAGTGTCGTTCCCGCAACGGATCGGAGAGTCTTCATTTCTGCGGTTCTTAGGAGACTTTTTGTTCTGATGGTGTCAGCTCTCGTTTCTATTTCATATGTCATAAGACGTACGCATTGTGGAATTTGTACAAGCCTTGTAGATCATCTTCAGAGTTTGCTATTAGCACCGCATCATCTGCATAGCATATTATATCTATTTTTTGCTTTCCATTGTGTAACCTTCATAAATACAAAATATATAATTAACTAGCGGACCCGACAGACGTTGTCCAGCCCGAACGTTGGCTTGCCTGCTATTAGCTGGTTCCGTAGCGTTGCCGCAATGTTGTTGAATAATACACTCAATATGCGCGCAATTAATAATAATTATAAATAAATAATAATATGCTAACTTTTAAAGCGCCGTTTTTGTGATGTAATCACCACAAGGGCGCATTAAGACGTGTTTTAAATCTAAATGTGAACACTGCATCTGATTGATATTCGCGATCGATTAGAAAGTATAATAGAACAAAATATGCAGGTTTTAAATTGGGTATGAAATATGAAAAGTATGGGTTTTCAGCTTAGATCTGAAGTCTGTCGGATCATTTATGCATCTGAGGTATGAAGGAAGATTGTTCCAAGCTGATGGACCGGCTACCGCAAACGCTCGATCCCCAAAATGTGTACTAGGGCAACGCTTTGGCTCAACTAATCTTCCTATTGCCGAGGAGTTCGCCGAGCGATGTGTGGATTTCCTTGTATTTAGGCTCTCCGTTATACAGAGTTCGGATATATAATTTGGAGCCATTCCATGTAGCGCTTTGAAGACTGTTATGATTTTTTTCGTTTTCAAAAATCACATTCTTCATCAGATCATTTCGCATGCATACCTCATACATACTATTCAGCAGAACTTGTATTTCATGCTCGTTGTATGCAAGTAGGACAGCGTCATCCGCATACAAGAGACAGCTTACTGACACTTCGCTCATTTTAGCACCTACACCCAACCCTTTCAGCTCTTTCATACAATTGTCCATATATAGATTAAATAACCGCGGAGACATTACGCAACCCTGCTTGACACCTTTATTGATATCAAACCAGGCTGTAAGATCTCCATTTACTCTGACACTAGCAGTGCTTTCCGTGTATAGCGACTTAATTGCCGTGATCAGTTTTGTACTTATTCCATATTCAGACAATATTTTCCACATCTTTACTTTTTCTTCTCTGGTTTCGATCCTGGAATTGGTTTGCAGCAATTTCCTCTATTCTTCTCTTCCATTCTTCCCTGTCTTGTGCGGCTCTTTTGAAATCTGCGAGCAGCGCACGTCCACCAACAGGTCATCCACGTACTCTCGGCGTGGGCGTCCCCTAGAGTTTGTCCCCTATTTTAACGTCCGACTATATTAACGTAATAATTAACGTTAATTATTTAATATGGAGTTTTAGATCATTGTTCAAGAAACAATAAATAATGTCACATTGTTTCATTTTGTCAAACTGATTTCTTGATTTCGTTTTTGCAAGGATTACAAAAAATGCCGAATGTTTCCTAGTAACTTGTAACAACGACCATTGTTCGTACATAATTAATTAATTTAACTTTTTCACAATAAATAAAAATTGTCAAGATAATTAAGTTGAACAGGAAATGTTGGTTAAAAATAAACCAGGAAGCAATCGTACGTAATCAAAGTAAAAACAATTCATCACACATGAGACACAACATCTCCTTGAAATTATTTGGTCTATTATGTAAATATTATTTTCGTATTTGTGAATCGTGTGAAATAATATTTTTGTGTAAAGAGTATTCTGTATTTTTTTACAAACCAATTTATAATTAGTGGCGCTTCCTATACAACATACAAACTGCGTTTGGCAATCGGCCATTATCAAAAAAAAAACTTACCTACTCCTTTCTCCTTAAATACCCTTTCTACTTTTAGTATTCCAAGCAACCATTCCCAATAATATTTTTAACGCAAATTAATAAATTATTAATATCTAGCCAAAGTTTGTATTTTCAAATGTATGTTTTTTTTTCAATTTACATTTTTATATTATTAATTAGTTCTTAAACCAATTAGTCCAGGTTTTGTTCCTCTGTATTTTATCGATTTTTAATTGCGTTTTAATAAGTCTATTTTTTGTTTAATTTTTCGTTATATATATTTATTTACACCTGATATTGGAGGTCTCCTCCAAAACATGTGATATTTAATATTTAAGTGGAAAATAAACAAAATTATTTTTCAATTCAAAAGCGTATTACAATGGAATCTTACAGAGTTAATATAAATGCCAATCAATCGCCATTTTATTGTCACGTTAATTCTACACCAGACCAAAAAAAGTGTGACAATCATACTACCATCGCTGGTAATCGAACCCGAGACCTTCGATGTGGCAGTCATAGCTCTTGCACTGTGCCACGAAGGTCGTAAATCGTTATTACAATATATTCGTCGTTATTATACATATACAAGAGCTATGATTGCTACACTGAAGGTTCCAGGTTCGAATCCAAGCGAGGGCAGTATGATTCTCACACTGTCTTCGGTCTCACATGTCACGAAAATCAATATGATAACTATAATCTTTACATCGATTATGCTCGCGCTGTAATGATGTAATGAGCGTTTCAACAAAAAAAAGTTATGACTTATATAAACCATAATTGTAAGATAAATAATATCGTATTTCATATTAGTGAAAGTTCGTTCAGAAGACACTCTTGACTTTATAGAGTATCTTGTCTTCCTTAAGTCCAACCATCTCTCATGCTTTCCCGGTATTATATAATTATATTCTACCTGTTATTTTCTTCTTTTTCTTCAGCCTATTCCCGTGTACTCCTGGACAAAGGCCTCCTCTATTTGCTTCCACATCACTCTTGTCTTGTTGAGACTGCATCCCGGCTATTCCGGCATGTCTGTTCAGGTCATCCTTCCACCGTAGTTGCAGTCGCCATGTTCTTCTCTTTGCCGTCCACGGTCTCCAAGTCAGCAGTCTTCTTGTCCAAACGCTGTTGTGATAACACTTTTTTTTAAATAAAAAAAAATAAAAAAATTGTGATACCATTTGGCCAAAACAATGGACTATTTAAAAAAAATGTAAATTTGTCTCCTTTTACCACCAAGTTATCCACCATCATTCAGTCCTTTAGGAGGGGTCCCGCAATCAATGCGGATAAAAAAAAATCCTCCCCGATAGCCCACTACGTACTCGGCCTCACGCAGGATGTTATCTCCTACCACAACTCCATCCAGGCACTGCTCCTCTTATATTCCCCTCGGGAACATACTTTTTTTTATAAATACAATCCCAACCCTAACTGGTATTCCATTCCTTGACCTAAATCTTCCCTCGCCCTCTTTCGGAGGGACACTCCGGGCCATACATTTAGCCCCATCATAACTAACTAACTTACCATCACGCCGTCTCCCCGGAGGGGTAGGCAGAAAGAATGGAACGCCACACTGTTCTGTCCTGACATACGTCTCTCGATTCCTCTACATTCATACATCTTGTCATGCACGCACGTCGATTTTTCCGACTCCTCACGTGACCGAAATTCAATATTTGATTGATTTGATCGTGCCACGTTTTCCTCGGCCTTCCTCTATTTCTAGCTCCGTTCACGCCGTTTACATATACCTTCTTTACCATTCTGTCTTCACTCATTCTTTCCATGTGTCCAAACCATCTTAATGACCCTTTCCTTATTTTGTTCATAACACTTTCATTTGCACCACATTCACTTCTTATACTTGCATTTGTCACTCTATCATAAACAGATTTGCCACACATTTGTCTTAGAGATCTCATTTCTACTGCATTTATTCTACTTTAGCCCCATCATAAACTACCAAATCACATTCCAACAATGCTTCCTACAGACGTAAGAGGAATAGCCATTAGAGCTGAACCTCTGTAAGCCAGAAGATCCAAGTCCAAGTCTTTTCCTTATAATTTATTTGTTCAAACGATATTATATTTGTTCTCGTTATTATTCCTGACACTATATCTATTTGTATTTTAGTACGGTTGACCGAACAGTTTCGCCGTCGAAAGAGTCTCGCACGGGATAATGGGCGTATCTATCAAGGCGGACGCTTTGTGTGAAAGTTATTTGCCGGCGGGATTACAAATTCAATTGCCAGATACCTCCCAAATTGCGTTCCGATTGAAACCGCGGCCGGGAGCCATTATTCCGGGACGTGATTCGTGACGCAGCCATTGTCACTAATAGGTCAAGAACGCGTCAAATCATCCACGCGGTCAGCGGCGGCTCCAGATTACACCCACAAGGTCATTGAACCCTAAACGTAGAACTCACCGATGTAAAATATTAACAAACCTATCCAAAAAAGGTAAAATGGCAGTGCACAATTGTGTTCTTCTACCGATCCTTATGTACGGAAGCTAAGCGTGGAACTGGCAAAAGAAGGATGAAAGTAGAATAAATGCAGTAGAAATCAAATCAGTTTATTAACTCAAAAGACATTACAAACAGGAAAATGTTTAAGGCATCTATCTATTGGTAAAATATTATAAAAATACAACAAAGTACTAGGAACGCATTAGAGATGGTTCGATATTCGGAAGACAAGATACTTTCTAAAGTCAAGAGTATTTGTCCTCTGAACATACCTTCACTAATATAAAAGACGTCGATCTCCGAGGAGACCGCGTTCAGCAGACTAATTGCTCTTCCCACCGGTGTCACCAGAGGCAGATTGGTTCTGGTGGCCGGTTGGTAAAGCAATCTGTGCTGTCACTGTCGGAGAAATCTATCAGGGACAAAAAGACCAACACCCTCTAGCACGGCCGAGTTCTCGAAATATCCCCTGATTAATTTAAAGAAATGGGTTATGAGATGCCCATCTCCTCAAAACTGTAAATAAATGAGATCTCTTAGACGCTCTATGTATGATATAGTGTCGAATGAAAATATAAGAAGTGAATGCGGTGCGAATGATGGTGTTATGAACAAAATAATGAAAGGATCTTTAAGATGGTTTGCATATATGGAATAAAAGAATTGTAAAAAAATACATGTTAAAGATGTAAATGGAACTAGAAATAGAGAAAGACCGAGGAAAACGTGGCACGATCAAATAAATCAAATATTGAATATCGGCCACGTAGGGAGTCCGAGAAATCGACGCGCGTGCATGACACGATGTATGAATGTTGAGGAATCGAGAGAAATTTGTCAAGAACGAAAAGTGTGGCAGACCATTATTTCTACCTACCCCTTCGGGGAGACGGCGTGATGGTTTGTTAGTTAGTTTCTTTCAAAATGGCGAAACGTGGTTCTCGTTCTTAAATCAATTTAAAAATTCTTATCATATATAATATTTTTTTCATCAGCCCGTAGCCGTCCACTCCTGGATATAGGGCTCAAGAAGTGTGAATGGAAGAAGTCGAGAAAGACCAAAGATGAAGAGAAGGCATGGAATGACAAAGTTAATCAATTTTCGAAAAGCGGCCATGTTCGAAGTAGGAACAATAGACGAGCGTGATGTCACGGTGTGTAATTGTTGAGGAGGCGCAAGAGTTATGTCTGAATAAAACAGTGTGACAGTCCATCCTCTCTGCCTACCCCTCTGGGGAAACGGCGTGATAGTTATTTAATTAGAATAAAAATGTATAATTATATTTTTGAAGATTTCACAATATATCGTCATAAAAAGTTTTTTTCCACATCAATTAATGAAAAGTGCATTTTTTATTAAAATTTAAATATCTGAAGCCTTGAATTAATTATCAAGTATTTAAAAATAGAAACGCGTCTCTTTTTGTTGTTCGACGTTTAAAAATTCGTAACCCGTCCAATAAAAAAATCAGCGAATTTGAAAATCGAATCACACTCCGATTGGCGTGTAGCGATCCTTGGTGACTTTCGATTATGCAAATACAACGTATATTACCTATTCTAGTCACAATAGGTTATGGCTGTTGGTATTCATTACTGCAGATCCGGTAATGAAATCAACGAATTTAATTTCTCCCGCTATAATGAATACACTTTCATACGAAATTGTACATTAACGATTCGTCATCTTTGCAGATTCGCTTTCTTTACTCGCTCATAGAAAATTTCGCTACGGCACCATTACTATAGGTGTTTTTTTGTTAACACTCGCCAACGGGAAGGATATTAACCCATAAATGCCGCCTGTACACGCTTGTGTACACCTCATTTTGACCGTTTCACTCCTAAATCGAACACTGTACACATCTGTGTACACTTCTTTAATTAAGAAATCTTAACTAACTAACCATCACGCCGTCTCCCCGGAGGGGTAGGTAGAAAGAATGGAACGCCATACTGTTCTGTCCTGACATACTTCTCTCGCCTCCTCCACATTCATACATCTTGTCATGCACGCACGTCGATATCTCCTCCGATCTTTAGAAATCTTTATCTAGATTTATCTACATTTTTAACTACTAAAGACTTAACATCAAGGATTTATATCAATGATATTAGATTTCATTTTACAATCTTCAATGTGAGCAGAAAATAGCTCATGAAGAAGGAATCTAGTCATGTCCAGGCTTGAACCCATGTCCCCTGGATCAGGAGCCAAGAGTTCTATCCCATAGACCACCAAATTAATTCACTAACCATCACGCCGTTTTACCGGAGGGGTAGGCGTTTTATGAGAGTAGAATGGTTAAAAAGTTGTACACAAGCAGCGTGAGTGGAAAAAGAAGCAGAGGACGACTGAGGAAAACGTGGCAATGACCAAATTAATCAATTACTAAAAGGCGGCCACATTCGAAGTCGGAATAATCGACGTGCATGCATAGCACGATGTATGAATGTAGAGGAAGCCCGAGAGGTATGCCAGGACAAAGCTTTGTGGCGATCCATCCTGTCTGCCTACCCCTCTGGGAAAATGGCGTGATGGTTAGTTAGTTAGTTAATTTAGTTTTATATTTTATGTGAATGACATGTTTCGCCTATCTAAGGCATTATAAAATATATTAAATGTCACATAAGAAGTGAATGCGGGGCGAATGATGGTGTCATGAACAAAATAATGAAAGGATCATTAAGATGGTTTGGACATATGGAAAGAATGAATGAAGAAAGAATGGTAAAGAAATTGTATGTTAATGATGTAATTGGAACCAGAAATACAGGAAGACCGAGGAAAACGTGGCACGATCAAATAAATCAAATATTGAATGTCGGCCATGTGAGGAGTCAGAGAAATCGACGCGCGTGCATGACACGATGTATGAATGTTGAGGAAGCGAGAGAAATATGTCAGGAAAGAAAAGTGTGGCAGTCCATTCTTTCTGCCTACCCCTTCGGGGAGACGGCGTGATGGTAAGTTTGAAGAAGGTATTTACGAACTTTGTCACTAAGTGCCTTGATAAAGGTGCACAAGTCGACTGCTCGTATAGCGATTTTTCAAAAGCGTTTGATAAGGTGGACCACCAACTTTTGCTTCGAAAGCTTCAAAGGATTGGCTTTAGTGACAATCTGCTCAAGCTTTTCTCTAGCTATCTAACATCTCGAAAACAATATGTGTCATATGGACTTTTTCTGTCTTCAGCCTTTCACACCTCATCAGGGGTGCCACAAGGGTCTAATTTAGGACCATTGCTTTTCACAATATTCATAAATGATATTTCTAACGAAATAAAGTTTTCAAATTTTTTATTATTTGCTGATGACATAAAAGTTTTCTCTGAAATAGAGAATCCCTCAGATTGCTTGAAGCTTTAGTGTGACATTCAGAGCATAACCCAATGGAATAAACGTAACAAATTATTCTTCAACGTCTCCAAGTGCTTTGTTATGTCATACACACGGGCATCGAAAACATTATACTTTCGCTATCTTATGGATGGGGTACAGCTTGAAAGAGCTTCTACATCCAGAGATCTCGGTGTTCTGTTCGATGCTCAATTATCGTTCAATCTTCACATAGTTGCTCTATGTAATAGTTCCATTAAAATGCTTGGATTTGTTTTCAGGAATGCCAAGATATTTTCGAACACACAGGTACTTCGGGTGTTGTATAATTCCCTGGTAAGAAGTCGGCTGGAATATAGTTCCGTTATTTGGTCACCGCCTGGGATCCGATATTCTCTGATGGTGGAGCGAGTGCAGAAAAAATTTCTGCGCTTTCTTTACCTCAGGGAGCGCGGTTATTACCCGTGGCTCTTTCCGACTGAATTCTTGCTAGGTATGCTAAGCTACCAATCATTGGGGAGAAGGAGGAACATTCACTTGGGAGTTCACTTCTTTCAGCTCATTGGCGGCCGTATACAGAACTCGGATGTCCTGAGTGATGTAGGTCTATTTGTCCCTGATAATTACCTTCGTCAAAGACAGCACAGATTGTTTTATTTGCCACGCTGCAGAACCAACCTGCCAATGGTAATGCCTGTGGGTAGGGCAATCTTATTGCTTAATCGGATCGCCTCGGAGGTCGACATATTTCGTGATAGTGTGAGTTGCCTCAGGGATGCAATATCAATGTTATGATTTTTTCTTACTCTTAAGCTTAATTTTTATTTTTTTAATGCTTCTCTGTTTATAATGTAATTGCAAACGATTTGGAATTGTATGTCTGTAATGTTTGTTATTATTATCAAAATAAATGAAAAAATGAAAATGAAAGTTACTTAGTTAAAATGTCACAAATAAGCTTACCAATGATGACCGCCGATGGTTCTATTTGTATTTAGTTAACGCAATTGTATGAATAATTTATTTTTCTCCGGTACTGTTGTGTTATATTTTTTCAAGCTACCAAATGTACGGCGGGCAGTATCAGGGCATACGTCTTTGTCAAATATAAATTTATAATTTAAAAATGCTTGAGTTGCCTTAAGGATAGCCGTCCAACTCCGCCCACAGCGCCATTTATCCTCTTCTTGCCAGCCACCACATATTACCCATTAACGCCCAAAATAAAACGTGGCACGACCAAATAAATCAAATATTGAGCGTCGGTCGGTCACGACTGCACAATGTATTAATGTTGAGGAATCGAATAGCAGTATGTCAGGTAATAACAGTGTGATGGGCCATTCTTTCTGCCTACCCATTCGGAGAGACGGCGTGATGATTACTTAGTTAAAAACTATTAATTAATTAATGCTTAAATCTAATTTTAATTGTATCTCAATAGAGACGAAGACGTAAACTGGAAACTGAACATGGATGATCAAGGTGTTTACAGGACTTATGACCTGTCATTGGTTGGGTTAAGCGCACGCTTTATGTAATTACAACATTCCCCATTCCACCTTTGTTATTGTGATCATGCATGACAAATTTTCGGAAGATGTATATATACTTCAAAATCCATATTTATCTTCACGTGTCAGTTTCAGTCAGCCATCTATGTAGATTTGGTTGCACTTGTGAATTTTTTCAAGAATTAACCTATACAACCGACCCACTAACGCCATCTATGGAGAATGAATCTAATTAAATCTAATCTTCATAGATGGCGCTGGTCTGTAAATTGAAACTGACATGTGAATTGTGGTGTTAGATATTAACATATATACAACTTCCAAAAATTTGTCAGACATGGTGGTCATAAGAAATGTGGAATGGGGAATGTTGTAATTACATAAAGAGTGCGCTTAACCCAACCAATGACAGGTCATAAGTCCTGTAAACACCTCGATCAGCATATTCAGTTTCCAGTTTGCATCTTCGTCTCTATTAATTAATTAAATAAAATTAAGAAAGGTTCACTAAGATGGTTTAGACATATGGAACGAATAGATGAGGAAAAATGGTTAAAAAGATGAACACCAGTATTGAGAATGGAAAAAGAAGTCGAGGAAGCCAAGAAAGACATGGAATTACTGAAAGGCGACACCAGTGAAAAGAGCAATTAATCTGCTGAACGCAGTCTCCTCGGGATCGACGTCTTTCATTTTAGTGAAAGTACGTTCAGAAGGCAAATATTCTTAGTTCTGGAGAGTATCCTGTCTTCCTAATGTTAAACCATCCCTCATGCGTTTCTGGTAGTATACGATACAAACTAACTAACTAACTAACCATCGCGAATAGCCGTGCAAAAAAAAACGTGTTTGAATAAAATACAAAATTCAAATTAAGAAAACTAACTAACTAATCATCACGCCGTCTCCCCGTAGGGGTAGGCAGAAAGAATGGACTGCCACACTTTTCTTTCCTGACATTTCTCTCGCTTCCTCAACATTCATACATCGTGGTATGCACGCGAGTCGATTTCTCTGACTCCTCACATGGCCGACATTCAATATTTGATTTATTTGATCGTGCCACGTTTTCCTCGGCCTTCCTCTATTTCTAGCTCCGTTCACGCCGTTTACATATACCTTCTTTACCATTCTGTCTTCACTCATTCTTTCCGTGTGTCCAAACCATCTTAATGACCCTTTCCTTATTTTGTTCATAACACTTTCATTCGCACCACATTCATTTCTTATATTTGCATTTGTCACTCTATCATATACAGATTTGCACACATTCGTCTTAGAGATCTCATTTCCACTGCATTTATTCTACTTTCATCCTTATTTTGCCAGTTCCATGCTTCACTTCCATACATATACTATACACAATATATTATTTTACCTGTTCTCAATAGATGCCTGAAAAATTAATTTTGTAATGTCTGTTGATGAAATAAACTGATTTGATTTGATTATTTGATTGATGTTCGAAATAGGAACAATCGACGAGTTTGCACGTCACGATGTGTAAATGTAGAAGAAGCGCGAGAATGTGATGGTTAGTTAGTTAGTTATGTTTAAATACATTGTGATATTACAGTGTTCCAAATTAAACAGTTTATTGTGTTGAAGTAACCTAATAAATGTTTTCTGCCAAAACAATAGCTAATGTTCTCAAATTAGTAAAAATGTGCTTGCTCATTTTTATCAATCAAGCGAAGTGTCGTTTTACATTGGCCGTGTCAAAATACATCCTAGAATGGAAGTCACGGACTATTCTCTGCCCACTTGACGACTACCTCCATCATGGCTCACGTCATCCCGTTACATTAGGTACTCTAGTACGAGTCTTGACCGCTTCCAGGAAGTAATAATGTCGCCTGTATTTTCTGCTCTGCCAAACATCTGTAGTTTCTGATTTGAATCATAATTTTGATTTGAATCAACCTGCCTTTGACCGCGCCTGTGTAGTAGACTTTTCGAATTCTAAACGAAATCCATTGACATATACGTTTTTTTTATAATGACTAATAAATGAAAATGAATGAAAACGTTTTTTCGAAGTTTTGTTATATTTTATTGGAGTGATAGGTATGTTTCGCCTCGCAAAAGTCATCAAATGGTTCATACAAATGCTAATCTTTGATAATCCCCTGGCAAGGCAAAACACATTATTCCCATAAAAGATAATGGCGTTGAAATTTGGCATTTGCTTTGAACAATCTCGAAATTTTAGAAATTAAAAAGTAAGAAAATATAAATAATCACAAATTGTATTTATTTTACTAAACGACAGCTGTTTCATTAACCAATGTTGACATCACCAGATATTACAAATATATATATATATATATATATTTTTGTAACACCTGATGATGTCAACATTGGTTGATGAAACAGCTGTCGTAAAGTAAAATAAATACAATTTATGATATAAAACAAAGTTTTTTAATTAACAGTTATAAAATGTTAAAATATCATAGTGTTTCGGCCAAAACAATGGACTATTTATAAATAATCAAATAAATTTAACGTCAAGTCCAATCTTTGATTTATTTCCTTTGTTGTAAGTTACAGGTAAAATATTATAAAAATACAACATAATACCAGGAACGAATTAGAGATGGTTCGACATTAGTATGACAAGATAATTTCTAAAGTCAAGAGTGAACGTACCTTCACTAATATGAAAGACGTCGATCTCCGAAGAGACTTCGTTCAGTAGACTTATTGCTCTTCCCACCGGTGTCACCAGATGCAGATTGGTTTTGGTGGCCGGTAGGTAAAACAATCTGTGCTGTCGCTGTCGGAGCTATCTATCAGAGACAAAAAGACCAACACCCTCTAGCACGGCCGAGTTCTCGAAATATCCCCTGATTAATTTAAAGAAATGGGTAATAAGATGCCCATCTCTTCAAAGCTGTAAATAATTGGTTCCGAGCATTCCCAAAAGAAATGACTTGTGATGAGAGCCACGGATAACTACCATACTCCTTAATGTAGAGATACCTCAGAAATTTTATCTGAACCCTCTCCAGCATAACGGAATATCTCGCATTGTGAGGACTCCATATCACAGAACCATTTTCGAGTCCGCTCCGAACCAATGCGTTGTATAGGACTCTGAGCACATTAGCCCATTGCCACTTCAAATTAGTGTACGATCCATGATGTCGGCGACTTGGTTCGGCATCTAATTTCTTCGTTTCGTTTTTTTATCTCGACGAGCATTTTCCTTTCCGTATGTCGTTGTATGCATTTGAACCCATTTAACATATGAAATGTATACTATACATATATTTGCCTTCAAGATGTTTTCAACCTTCATTTATTAGATAGGTGATAGTATACCTTATGCAAACTTAAGTTGCAATCTTGGTGACAAGGTACATATACTCGAGGAAAAACAAGGTGTTTGTTTACCTGCGTACTTTATAATAATTAGCTGACGTCATCCAACTGTGGACACAAACACCCAAAGCTCGGGAAGGTAACGACAGTATTATATTCGCTAATGTAATAAGCGCTTACGCTCTGGCCACGTTTTTATTTCCAAGAGAAATATTTGTATAGAATGTTTACATATAATTTGACCTTAGGCAATCGCGCACCATAAAGGGATTTTCATGTTGTTATAAGACTTTTATTTTAGATAATGTTCATGTTTATTGTTTCTGTAGCATGTATGTATGCATGGATGCATGGATGTAGGTGCCAAAATGAGCGGAGTGTCAGTAAGCTGTCTCTTGTATGCGGATGACGCTGTCCTACTTATAAAAAACGAGCATGAACTACAAATACTGATGAATAATATGTATGAGGTATGCATGCGAAATGATTTGATTATGAATGTGAATAAGTCCAAGGTAATGATTTTTGAAAAATAATAAATCAAGACAGTCTGCAACATTAGCGTGAATGCCGCCCACGTGAGGAGTTAGAGAAATCGACGCACGTGCATGACACGATGTATGAATGTTTAGGAAGCGAGAGAAATATGCTAGGAAAGAAAAGTGTGACAGTCCATTCTTTCTGCCCACCCCTTTGGGGAGACGGCGTGATGGTTGGCTAGTTATTTTAGTTAGCATCAATGTTGTAAAAGTCCGTATCAAATATGTAATATGAATGAAATGAATGGGCTTCCACACTCTTCTTTCCTGACATACTTTTCTCGATTCCCTAACGTTTATGCATTGTGTCATGCACGCACGTCGATTTCTTCGACTTCTCTCACGTATCCGACATTCAAGATTTGGACACATGGAAAACGTCTTTGATATTTAAAAATATATCGTAGAATGTTAAAAATAAAAATGGTGTTCTTGTGCCCATACTTATGTATGGAAGTGAAGCATGAAACTGACAAAAGAAGGATGAAAGTAAAAAATATGTAGTAGAAATGAGATCTCTAAAGCGAATGTGTGGTAAATCTGTATACGAGTATAATAGAGTGTCAAATGCAAGTATAAGAAGTGAATGTGGTGCAAATTAAAGTGTTATGAATAAAATAATGAAAGGGCCGTACAAGAACACCATTTTGCACTGCCATATCAGCTGGGTCTGCATAAGAACACCATTGTGCACCACTGCCATCTTAGGTGCCATCTATATAAGATAGAGTGTTATATTCAAATATAAGAATTGAATGCGGTTCTAATGAAAGTCTTATGATCAAAATAAGGGTTTTTAACGAAGGCAGTGTGATTATCACACTTTGGTCTGATGTAGCATTCACGTGACATAAAATGGCGATAGATTAGCTACCTAACAAATGTCATGAGAATCAATATGACAGCTATACCCTTTACATCGATTCGGCTCTCGCTGTAATGATGTAAAGAGCGATTCAACAAAATTATAATAATAATAATAACGTCTTACATCAGCCGCCATGCGCAGTCTGGACTTGAATCTAGTCGTGGTCTTGCGCCACGTATGAATCGAAAGTGGTGCTTCCTTGATCAGCCGGCTTGGCAATTTCACTAACCTGTTTGAAGTGTGGCGTATTTAGAAATTAACCCAGTTATAAATTATAACTTTATCCAATATTATTGTAACCAATCAACTTCGAATTGTAAATCCATATCTAAATAATGTTTTGGTTAAATACAAGAATAAGGATGAGAGCAGAATTAATGCGGTAGAGACAAGATTCCTTAGATGTCATATCAGAGTAGCAAGATCTTTGACTGCCACACCGAAAACCATTCTGTCGATGCCAGCTAGTCATTCTGCCGTTGCCAACTAGCATGGCAACACATGTCGCTGATGAAATAAATACAAAAAGCAGAGTGGTTATTAAAAAAACAGTTTTATATAAGTATTATTTAAAATCAACTTCTATCTAGAGATTTCAGTAAAATCCATGGAAATGGAAAAAGGGACTGGTACGGTCATGTTCAAAGAATGGACACCACCAGACTCCCCTATATTGCATTGCATAATCAGCCTTATGGGACTCGTCCTCGTGGAAGACCTATTAATATATGAAAGGACAGCTGGGAATCTACCTCACAGGAGGAGCAACACTCTGGAGAACAGACCACATAGGTCTACAATAAGGAAGAAGAAGAAGCAGAAGTATTAATACAAAGGAAAACGTCAGTTTTCTAGTAGTTTTATTATATTTTATGGGAATGACATGTTTCGCCCTTCCAAGGCATTATCAAATGATACATTTGATAATGCCTTAGAAGGGCGAAGAAACGTGTGGCAGTCCATTCTTTCTGCCTACCCCTTTGGGTAGACGGCGTGATGGTTAGTTACTTAGTTATTTTCTTTTATTTCTAACTAGCTGACCCGGCAACGCTTCGCTATTGCTAAATTCGAGTACATAAATAAACCCAATATATATTAAACAAATACAATTAAAGTTCAATAACAATTTGTTTATTTATTGGATTAAATGCCATGTGTATGGATGCAAAAATGTGTGTCTATATCTTTAAAACAAAGTTTCAATCCAAGCAAACTCGCTGTGAATTATAAACTTGAATACATATTACTAATGTAATTGAAAAACTATTTTTTGAATATTTTATATGAAATTTAATAATCAAATAAACAATATTATATCACATTTGCAGAAAACATTCATTATATTAAAGAAACAAAACTCTTGATTTTGTTGTCCATGAAATTCACATCAGAGCCAATAAAGTAAGTTTCTACGATCGTGATTTCGGCACTGCGAGTCCGCTGGCGTGGAATAGTAATATAGATGATAATACTACAAAAGCCTCCCTTCCCGACTTCCACAACTGTATCCCTCGCCGCTCTGCGCCATTGACCTCCTGCCACTCGTTTAATGTCATCAGACCATCTTGCTTGTGATCTGCCAGAATTTGTGTAGCTGTTTCTCTTTCGCCACTCCAGGCCAGAAGATCTTATCACCCGTTGTCCTTGCTTTATGACCGATCCCATTCCATTTAAACATTAGTTATTTTACACGCTGCATCGGCAACTTTGGTCCGATCTTTGATTCATCAATTTTGGGCCCTGGAATTATAAAAAAAAAAAATTGAATTGCCATAAGGCGGACACCGAAGAGGCAAAATTTAAATTTCCATACAATGAATGAATTACAACTGTTTTTCACTTGTTTGCTGAAGATATTCTTCATATAAAAGGCAGTTCATGCTATATGCATAATAATAATTAGGCTAATTTGTCAAATTAACTAACTAACTAACTAACCATCACGCCGTCTCCCCGAAAGTGTAAGCAGAGAGAATGGACTGTCACACTTTTACTGATGCGGCACTCCATCCTTCTCTTTTCGCCCCGCGGGAGGCGCGGTGTGATGGGTTGCGAACCTCATCGCCACCAATAGGCATCTCCCGCGCACACTTCGATCGTCCAACACCCACAAAATAAATCTAAAACAAATAATATAAAATACAATGATATAAAATAAAATAACAAAATAAAAATAATTTTACACAAAATGTTCTTTTTAGACGGTGCACATATTGTCTATTTAATTTATAATATGTTCCACGTATCCACTGTTTTTTAATTTAGCACATAATGTAATAACACATAATGTTTTTTTCGATGTTGCACATGTTGACTTGGACAATCCGGACTTTTGTGTTTATTTAATTTATGTTACACGTATCCACCATTTTTTAAATTATCTGTAATAAGGCACTTAACCAGCAAGAACTTAAAAATAATATTGAAGAAATTATTCAAATTGTTATTGGAACAAATGAAAAATTTATTTCTACACCTGTCAAAATTCTTTACAAAAACGATAAAACAAATAAAACCTTTTAATCTGATTAATTTGATTAATTTGTCAAATTAATTAAACTAATCAGATTTTAAAGGTTGGTCATGTTAGAAGTCGGAGGAATCGACATGCGTGTATGACTCGTTGTATGAATGTGGAGGAAGCTAGAGAGGTTTGCCAGGATAGAGTAGTGTTATGGTCCATTCTCTCTGCCTACCCCTGTGGGGAAACGGCGTGATAACCTGCTACTGTGAAAGCCCGAGCAACACAAAATTCAGATATGTAGGTGGCACGTTTGGGAATGTGCTTAATTATTGTCTATAAACTGTAAATTTAAAAACCTTACCTGAAATTAATAATGGAATTTTCATATATGAATGAAAACTACTAAAAGTAGCTTATGTGTAATGTAAAAATGTAAAAATGTAATGTAAAAATTACTTTTAAGTTGATCAGATTGAAGTTTTTGGTTCGACATCATTATTAAATCATTAGGGAGTTTATTAAATTCTGTAGAGGCTATAAATTGTAAGGATTTTACACCGAATCTAGTTGAACCCAATGCTTCTTATTCTGTGAGCGCGTATCATGTTGGTGTACGTCCGTATTGAATATTGGTCGAGTATTAGAGTGCGTTGATGACTTTATTATTTGTAGTATAGTTTTAGTGATCTCTAATTTTGGATGGATTTGAAATGGAATTATTTTCGTCTGAGAATATAGGGCCCTTACATGAGTGTACCACGGTAGACGGAAAATATTTCTAACAGCCCGATTTTGGATCACCTGAATCTCAGTAGCTTTCTTCTTTGTAATAAAGCCCCAAATACAGGAAAGGTAAGACAGATGAGAATGTATCATGGAGTAGTAAACATAAATTGTCTATATTCTTACGCATATATCGAGGTGTGGGATCCATCCTCTGGACATGCGAACTCCAGTATCTTCTGCGTTGTTTTCCCCATCCTCTGCACATGCGCAATCCATTATCTTCTGCGTTGTCTTCCCCATCCTCAAGCAAATGAAATAACCTGAAATCAATTTAATTATCTTTGAATATTTTAAATCTCAGCATAATGTAGAATTTAATGGCCAAAAATGGAATATTACTGGACTCTTCCAACTGAGGCAGCTAATGCTGCATATAAGGATATGTTTACCTATCACAGCATTTGTTTTCAGAGAAAAACTAAAACAGCTGAAGTAACTCATAGTGTATTTGGGTATGTGTGCTGCTGGAATTACTCAGTGGAATGGAAAATAAAGAAGAATTGCAACATGCAGATGCACCAATATGGCTCATTATCAAAATAATTTCAATCCCAATACAAAAATATCCCCATTAGACCAGTGGTCTCTCACAACCAGGCAATTATTTTATCAAAACTTAATATCTAATCCCAAAGATATAGATTTTCGCCCTGCCAGAACAATTTTACATTAAAATAACATTATTAAAATAGATTATACCAATTAACTAATTATTACACAACGAAACGTCATAACCTAAAATGACACGTAAGTAAAACGAATAAATTGATATTGTATATCATTAGAACTTTCTTATCGTTGCTGTGGTAATTTTAATATTTCCCTGACCAAAGTACGCGTATAAAGAACACCTTTATGTTTGAATTCATCAAATGTCATATTAATTGTATTTTAAATAACTAATTAAAATCATAATAATTAAATAACATTAATAAAATAGCGCATTACCATTCAAAATTCTGCCAGTTGTATAGCCGTTGCTCGCCCGCTACTCCAGGGTGCATGTTATCATCCGTTGTCCCTGCTATATGACCGATTCCATTCCGATCTCTGATTAATTCATATTGTTTCCTAGAAATAAAATAAAAAATATTGGAATTGGCATAAGGCGGACATCGAAGAGGCGCATATGGCAAATTTTCAATTTCCATACAATTAATGAATTCCAAGTGTTCACTAAGCAGTATATTTAATTTTGGAGACGCGTGAAACATAAATGTGGAGGAAGCTAGAGAGGTTTGCCAGGATAGAGTTGTGTGGCGGTCAATTCTCTCTGCCTACCCCTGCAGGGAAACGGCATGATGGTTTGTTTGTTTGTTTAATTTGTATAGCGCCGTTTTCGTGAATAGCTCACCTATTACATGCTGGAGATTTTAGATACATTACCTGAACGGCAAAAATAACTACCAAAAACTATGCTAATAAATGGAGTTACGATTGTGCTAAAGAAATAACAACCTTTTTACAAAAGCATTCAAATAGCGCTAAGTCCAACGATCGTGAATGGTCAGCATTACACATCAAGAAGGTCCATTCTTCAAATAATCTCCCTAATTTATAGATCTCGTAGATCCCTAGGTTATATGGCCTATCCAAACTTCATAAAACAAACACCCCCTATCAGACCAGTGGTACATAAATTGTCTATATTATTATGTAACAAATTAAACCAATTAATCCAATGTAAACCTGTACATACCATTCCAAATTAGTTCATAAAGATAACAACATGTCTTGTGATATCATCCTCTGGACATGCACATTCCAATATCTTCTGCGTTGTTTTCCCCATCCTCTGCACATGCGCAATCCATTATCTTCTGCGTTGTCTTCCCCATCCTTAAGCAAATGAAATAACCTGAAAACAATTTAATTATCTTTGAATATTTTAAATCTCAGCATAATGTAGAATTTAATGGAGTGGAATGGAAAAGAAAGTAGAATTGCAACATGCAGATGCACCAATATGGCTCATTAACAAAATAATTTCAATCCCAATACAAAAATATCCCCATTAGACCAGTGGTCTCTCACACCAGGCTCCTCTAGTGAATTATTTTATCAAAACTTAATATCTTATCCCAAAGATATAGATTTTCGCCCTGCCAGAATAGTTTTACATTAAAATAACATTATTAAAATAGATTATACCAATTAAATAACTAATTATTACACTACGAAACGTCATAACCTAAAATGACACGTTAGTAAAACGAATAAATCAATTGTCTATAAACTGTAAATTTAAAAACCTTACCTGAAATTAATAATGTAATTTTCATATATGAATGAAAACTACTAAAAATAGCTTATGTGTAATGTGAAAATGAGCCGGTTCTCATTCGCCACTCCAGGGTACATGTAATTCACTGATCATCCGTTGTTTGACTGATCTAATTCCATTTTAACGAAGTTATTTTGCACGCTGCATTGGTAATTTTCGTCCCATCTCTGATCTGTTACTTTATTTTCCTAGAAATAAACGGAAAAAGTCATAAGAATTGTGTCATTCATTCATATTGTAATTCATATTGTATATCATTAGAACTTTCTTACCGTTGCTGTGGTAATGTAACAATTTCCCTGACGAAAGTATGCGTATAAAGAAAACGGCAAAATAGAATAAACTGAAAATATATTTATGAATTAGAAATATAAATATTATATTATACTTACGGAAGCAAGTTTCTTCACATTCTTTTAGAGAGCCTCGACGTTACTTTTAATCCCAGAAACTTCATAACCTAAAAGTACCGAAACTTCATACCTACAAAATATTACGACGTAAATTACGTTTTGACAGGAGACCACGTGACCAATCGAACGGCTAGAATTCTAGAAAACGAATATCATTAAGTAATCACCGTCGAACGTAAGAGAAACGAATAAGTTTCAGCCACACGAAAAAATAAAATTTCGTTCATAACCTCAAAATGACGCGTTAAAATTATACTCGCCAAAATTAAGAAGTATAATTACCTGTCTACATTAATGTACATTAAAATATGGCCAATAAAATAGACTGTACCAATTAAACAACCAATTATTTTAGTACGTAATAAGTAAAACGTATTAAGTATTATACATCCCAAAGTAAAACGCAATATATTGGACTGTCAGAATGAAAAACACATTGTTGCCACTACACAAAATTACATGGAGACTGAATTCTCTCCAGACCGTGTCAAACGAATATAGACTCAAAAGATTGATACTCAGGTGATACGAACATTAAGGTCTATATTCGTTTGCACTACGAAAATTTTCAATTAATTGATTAATTTATAAAGTTAATTAGAGCTCGATTAATAACAAAAATATGCCTATGACGACCGCTGAATTCCACTTAGTCCATTCTCCAAATTTCAAAAGGATCAGCTCAGGAATCACCGAGAAAGAAGGAGACACACAGATGGGACATTGAGTTTTATTTATATGTAGATTTTTCAGTGTGTTATTACAAATGTTAACGAATTTTTCCATTTCAAATTGTCTTTTAAAATCGATTTATTAAAAGCGACTCGTAATGAGTTTCTATTGAATTTTTAATCAACGCCATACAAATACGCGGCAGGTTTATTCCGGGTCATTGAAAGCCATTTAAAATCCGATAATTTAGAACTGTATAAGGCGATATGTTTGTACAAGTTCGCAGTTGCACAGGTATTCGAGGGTGGTTTAAACAATATCTCAATTTGCGAATTATCTTCATTGATTATCTTGAGAAGGGTAGAATTATCAATGGCGACTACTGCGCAGTTTTTTTTCGCAACAGGTAGTTTGAACCCATTTACTGTATAAAATTGTTTTTGAGCTATTATAGTGATTCTAATGACATGTGATGGGTAGCTTATCTATCGCCATTTTATTGTCAAAAGAATTCTACATCATACCAAAAACAGTGTGAGAATCACACTGCCATCACCGGAAATCAAACCCGGTACCTTCGGTGTGGCAGTCTTAGCTCTTGCCACTCATCCACGAAGATCGTCAGGGTTATTGAATTAGGTGACGAAATAAAGAAAAAACGACCTCATCTTGCGAATAAAGAATATTGTTTCTCCACGACAATGCACTCGCTCATTCGTCAGTCGTTGCGTTGGCTAGAGTCAACGAATTGAAATACTAATTGTTCCCCCGTCCACCGTATTCCTCAGATTTGGCCCCAGCGACTATCACCTGTTTTTTAACCTCAAAAAATGGCTCAGAGGTAAAATATTTGTGAGCAACGAGGCATCAATACTGTCAAACGTAAAGATAAACCATTCGACGACCTTCGTGGCCGAGTTGAAAGTGCTATGACTGCCAAACCGAAGGTCCCTGCTTTGATTCCCGGCGATGGCAGTGTGATTATCACACTATCTGGTCTGGTCACGTGACAATACAATGGCGATAGATTGGTTACCTATCACATGTCATGAGAATCAATATGAAAGCTTTGCCCTTTACATCGATTTAGCTAGCGCTGTAATGATGTAAAGAGCGATTAAAAAAAAAATAAACTAATGTATGACGTATGTGAGGTAGAACGATATACGACAGAATCTCAAAGGCTGATATAATAAAGGATTGTAGAGCGGAAGAAGGTATTATGAACAAAATAATGAAAGGATCGCTGCGTTGGTTCGGACATATGGAACGCATGGATGAAGAAAGAATGGTTAAGAAAGTATACGTTAGTGATGTAAATGGGGTACGAAGTCGAGGCAGACCGAGGAAAACATGGCATGACCAAATTAATCAAATTTTAAAGGTTGGTCATGTTAGAAGTCGGAGGAATCGACGTGCGTGTATGACTCGTTGTATGAATGTGGAGGAAGCTAGAGAGGTTTGCCAGGATAGAGTAGTGTGGCGGTCCATGCTCTCTGCCTACCCCTGTGGTGAAACGGCGTGATGGTTTGTTTGTTTGTTTGTTTGTTTGTTTATAAACTAATAAATTAACCCCTTGGCGGCCATCTCTGGGTCAGGCCGGATACTTTTCAAATCACCCTCGTATGATGGTTAATATTCGCGAATACAAATCGATTGTACCAACATTGGTGTTTATTTTTGGTTGCCATGTTTACGAACGGTGTCCAGTGTTTATTACCAAGTTAAAAATACGTTCACAAAAATCTGTCTCCTATCCAACAACAACAACAAACCATCACGCCAATTCCCCGCAGGGGTAGGCAGAGAGAATGGACCGTCACATTACTCTATCCTGATACACCTCTAGCTTCCACCACATTCATACAGCGAGTCCGACTTCTTACATGGCCAACCTTTAAAATTTGATTAATTTGGTCATGCCATGTTTTCGTACTCCATTTACATCGTTAATGTATACTTTCTTAACCATTCTTTCTCCATCCATTCGTTCCATATCTCCGAACCAACCTAAGCCTAAGCCCTTTTCTGTTCAATCTGATAATGGAGGAACTTATAGAGGAGACCTAATCGCTACAACTGAGATTATAGGATGGGAGAGCAAATTGTCGAATGTATTCTGTTATGCAGACGATGCTATAATCATAGCTGAAAACAATAATGAATTACAAAAAAATGCTAGACAGATTACATCACACCTGTAAGAAATACAACATGATGATCTCTATCGAAAAAACAAAATGTATGATCTTGTCCAAAACATGTATCCTGGTTATAGAAAATCAACCCATAGAACGGGTCAGGACCTTCAAGTATCTAGGCATAGACCTGGTGGGAGGAGTTGTTCTGCGGGAAGAAATACTAGCCCAAGTAAACAAGGCAGCTGCAATCTCTGGCGCTTTAAATTCCACAATATGGAAAAACAAAGACATGGTCATTAAGAGTAAGATGAGAATCTGTAAAGCATGCGTAAGACCAATCGAAGCAAGGGCAGACACAGTTAGGACCAAACAAGTTTTGAGGATTTCCGAAATGAAGACACTGAGGACGATAGCAGGCAAGACACTGAGAGATCGCGTGAGGAACACCAAAATAAGAGATATATGTGAGGTTGAGGATATTATAAGATGGAGCAGACAACCAAAAAGGGACTGGTACGGTCATGTTCAAAGAATGGATACCAGCAGACTCCCCTATATTGCAATATATAATCAGCCTCATGGGACTCGTTCTCGTGGAAGCCCTCCTAAAATATGGAAGAACAGCTGGAAAACAACCTCACAGGGGAGAGATCTACAACAAGGAAGAAGAAAATAAAAAAAGTTTATAATGAAAGGTGTGTTGCCAGTGACGACATATGGCCTGGATACTGTGTCCCTAATAGCCAGAAGCTTATAAAGGATTAAGTGTGTTCATAGACCAATAGAAAAACAACTGCTGGGCTTCAGTTTCTCTGATAAAATAAGAAGATAACACGTCGAACAAAGGTTACCGTTATCGCAGAAAGAACAGCAAAGCTAAAATGACAAGAGGCCTCCTCGCTTCATTCTTTCCATCCATATGGAAAGAATGAATGAAGAAAGAATGGTAAAAAAATTATATGTTAATGATGTAAATGGTACCAGAAATAGAGGAAGACCAAGGAAAACGTGGCACAATCAAATATTGAATGTCGGCCATGTGAGGAGTCAGAGAAATCGACGCGCGTGCATGACACGATGTATGAATGTTGAGGAAGCGAGAGAAATATGTTAGGAAAGAAAGGTGTGGCAGTCCATTCTTTCTGCCTACCCCTTCGGGGAGACGGCGTGATGGTTAGTTAGTTAGTTAGTTAGCCTCCTCGCTTTCCACATGCCCCATGTGGAGAGACCGGATGACCTCAGGTGGTCACCCAGAATCCTGAAGTGGAGGCTTTTATTTATTGTAGGGTAACATACAGTGAGTGTTAATACACAGACAAATGAACAAACTTACAGTCAAATAAATACATAAAAGGTTAACCGCCGCTTACCCGAAGCTGTTATAGGACGCAGCGGCGCCCCTTCGTCAGCTTCGCTCAAACAATCCATAGGCCCGCCCCCCATCCACGTAGGACTTACGTTAGCTGGAGAATGCACCATTCCAGATAAAAAGGCAAAAAGAGTATCCAGGCCACACTTAATCCAGTTTAATTTCGATCCACTTCTATGTCCCAATCTAACAAAACAAAGCAAAATATGGTACATGATTTTATTAAAATTTTGATAGAGTGTGGGATGGGAGAGAAAACTTGGAATGATGAAAAAAATTAAAAAAATCTAAGTAAATAGAGAAAACAGTCGTGGAAACTAGGGACAAGAACACACGGAACCTAACATAATGTGATAATTTAAAAAGAAAATTGATCCAAAAGGAAAGAAACTGGAGGCCATGGAACAACAAAAGAGGCATAGAAAACCAAATAGAAGGTGGAACGATGATATTATCCAACTTGCGAGTCGTAGGTGGCAACAGATAGCCCAAGTCAGAAAATATTGGAAGAGTTTAGAATAGGCCTA
Source organism: Lepidostoma basale (assembly GCA_022606425.2). Classification (NCBI taxonomy): domain Eukaryota; kingdom Metazoa; phylum Arthropoda; class Insecta; order Trichoptera; family Lepidostomatidae; genus Lepidostoma; species Lepidostoma basale. The sequence continues at coordinate 239,162 of JAHDVF020000711.1, read as the reverse complement.
TTTCCAGCAGTGGAGTAAAATGGTCTTAAAAGAAAAATAAACTTTGTCAGAACCATTTTTATAATAAGCGCGAGACAGTTTTGTGAGGATTGACTATTTGAGTGTGTTCTTTACTAGGAAGCACTGTTTTTTTTTTTCGCCCGATAAAGTTCCATTTAAAACATTCGATACAATTTTATAATTCCAAGAAATTTGATAATATAGCTTAGCATTGCTATTTCACTATTGTGAAATTTCTAGAAATAGCAATGTGATATCGAATGGCCCTCATACTATCATTGTTCAATAGATGAGTTTATTAAGGTCATATTACATTTGTGTCTCATTCAGGGCGTTGCTGAACCTTTTTAAAAAAACACATACGAGTACATCACGATTTTATTCATCAGATCAAATCAAATCAGTTTATTTTCTCAAAAGATATTACAAACAACAATTATAGTTTAAGGCATCTATTGAGAACAGGTAAAACATAAAATTCACTTGACAATAAAATGGCGATAGATTAGCTAGCTATCACATGTCACGAGAATCACTAAAAATAACTAACTAACTAACCATCACGCCGTCTCTCCGAAGGGGTAGGCAGAAAGAATGGACTGCCACACTTTTCTTTCCTGACATTTCTCTCACTTCCTCAACATTCATACATCGTTTCATGCGTGCGCGTCGATTTCTCTGACTCCTCACATAGCCGACATTCAATATTTGATTTATTTGATCGTGCCACGTTTTCCTCGGTCTTCCCCTATTTCTGGTTCCATTAACATATACATCATCATCATGTTAATGAGAATCAATATGATTCTCATTAACACCCTTTACATCAATTTGGATCATGCTGTCATGATGTAAAGAGCGATTTAACAAAATAATAATAATAAATAAAAATATAATACCAGGAACGCATGAGAGATGGTTCGACATAAGGAATACAAGATACTCAGCAAAGTCAAGAGTATTTGTCTTCTGAACGTTCTTTCACGAATGTGAAAAACGTCGATCTCCGAAGCGATCATGTTCAGCAGTTTGATTGCTCGCCCCACCGGCATCACCAGAGGCAGGTTGGTTCTGCATGCTGGGAGATAAAACAGTCTGTGCTGACGCTGTCGAAGATAACCATCTGGAACATTAAGATGGATAGCCTCCAAGATGACGGAATTTTCAGAGAATCCCCTGACCCATCTCTTCTTACGTGCAAACTGTTGGTCCCCAGCATGCTCAAAAGAAATGCAGTGGGATAAAGCCACGGATAGCTACCAAACTCCATCATGTAGAGATATCTCAGAAATCCTTTCTGAACCCTCTCTAACATGAGCGAGTATCTCGCCTCGTGGGGACTCCATATCACCGAACCACACTCGAGCCGGCTCCGGACCAATGAGTTATACGAAATTCGCAAAACATAGGGATTCCTCCGCACTGTATATGTTTGTTCCCAATAAAACAAAATTGCATTATTTTAAAAAAAAAAAAATTATTTTGTTTTCTTCAAATAAAAATGGGTTCAGATTCGTATACTGGTTCACTTTAATTCCGCTTTTACATTGGTTCATAACCCCGTATAGCCAATATTGCAGAGCCCGTCTCATAGATTAATGTGCAATCAAGATCGGTTGTGACCCAGTCAACGATCTCCCGAGCGTTCGTTGCACTTTGCAAAAAAACGTTTTCGCCGCTTTCGTATTGTGTATCTACGACAAAGAATGGCGGGAACCTTTCGCCAATAGTCCCGCATCCGTCTCCAATGGAACATTGTTGATAGGACACATTTAGAGCGAGGCAAATAATGAAATGCATTGTGTGTCGTGAATGCCGCAAGATACACCGCGGAGTCTTATGATAGAATGATGATTGAATAATAGGGGGAAATGGGTCAAAAATGATCTTGAGTCATGGAGTTGTTATTTAACATTAATTATTATTATTATTTTGTTGAATAGCTCTTATCAAAATTAATAAAAATGAAAACGAAATAATAATACACTTTTAGCAATTTGTATTAACACTACTTTATTTGGTAAGACCAACCGGTTTCGCTCCCGCTGGAGCTTCGTCAAGGTGAGAGAGTAAACTCTCTCACCAAATAAAGTGGTATTAATACAAATTAGTATAAGTGTATTATTATTGTATTGAATAATGTCACACAAGGTACGATAAGGTGCTTGATACGAAAGTTTTTATAATGAAAACTTCTATTTTCTAAAAGTTTTATTATAGTTAATGGAAATGTTTTTTTTTATTATTATTTTTTTTTTTTTAAAGACTAAACATTTAGGATTTATATCAATGATATTAGAATTTTTTATTAACAATCTACAATGTGAGCAGAAAATAGCTCATTATTATGAAGAAGGAATCTGGTCGAGTCCACGCTTGAACCCATGTCCCCTAGATCAGGAGCCAAGCGTTCTATCCCCTAGACCACCACCCGAGTATGTTTTTTTTTATCTTTCTAAGGCATTACCAAATGTATCGAAAATCAAGTGCGTTATTGTTTTTACATACAGGAACAGAATACGTTAATTAATGATATTGATATGGCTTAATGCATTGTTGACAATAATTAAGGATTAAACAAAATACTGGGTAATATTACCTGAAACGAATTAAATATATGGTTTACTATTTATGGGTAATGAATACTGAATGGCTTTATGTTATAATTAATACGAATGAAAACGTCAGTTTTCTAGAAGTTTTATTTTATGAGAATGACATGTTTCGCCCTTCTAAGGTATTAGCAAATGTCCCATAAAATATAATAAAACTTCTAGAAAACTGACGTTTTCATTCGTATTGATTATTTAATATGGAGTTTTACATCATTAATGACTTTATATAAATTAAAAGGGACTTATGGATTCAAAAAAATAATAATAATAATGTAATATAACTAGTTGCAACCCGTGAAATATTCACGGAAGTAAAACAAATCTGCCCCTTATAAACTTGGTTCGAGTACAATCGTAATCTGAAAGTTTTATCTACTTATGAAAATCTTTTTTTTTCACGCACGTTAAACATTTCACAGCTTACAACACCAAATTCTTCTCCTTTTGTTTTCTACATTACTGTCATACAAGTATAATCAGAACAAAATTTTAATTAATCGAGAAACGTCCTCGTGCATGCGCATCGTGTGCATTTGGACTTACTTTCGAAGAGAATCAGTAGTATTCTTCTCTCGCTTTTTTTGTATTGAAAATATTGTCGTACTCTCTCTTGAAGACATCGGGTTTTTGTCTATTTATATTATGATTATTACTCAAGTTTCACCATTATTGCTTTTGATAAATTGGGTACCTACTTACGACGGCATAATGGAAAAGAAATTCGCACCATGAGTATAATTCTATTGGTTGTTGCGTGGCCTTACGGATCACTCATATCTTTGAAGTGTATTTACACGTATGTCCCTGACGATTTCCTGTGGCAGTGATAGCATACGCAATTCCAGTTGTAAATTTTGGTCCAACCTTTCGAAGGTTATTTATGTCGGAAAGTCTATAGAAGCAGTAAATAAACTATATATCATTGGATGATGTTAATCGAAATTACTTAGTAGAAATTCATTGTAAATAATGAAAACTAACTTCACGCCGCCTCTCCGAAGAGGGGTAGGCAGAAAGAAATCTCACCTAAAAACCCACATTTTCAAAATATCGCATAAAATGTAAACAACGATTATCTGATTGCTGGTGTCACATGCAGCTCTCATGACTAAAAACACTGTCAAAGCGCCCTTGAGATGATCTATTCACGAAAACGGCGCTATACAAATTGGCCTAATTATTTTTATTATTATTATTATTATAAAGAATGGACTACCGTCCTTTTTTACCTGACATCTCGCTTCCTCAACATTCACACATCGTGTCATGCACGCACGCACGTCGATATCTCCGACTCCTCACGTGGCCTACATTCAATATTTGATCGTGCCACGTTATTGGTCTTCCTCTATTTCTATTTCCATTTACATCGTTAATATATACTTTTTTACCATTCTTCATTCATTCTTTCCATGTGTCGAAACCATTTTAATAATCCTTTCATCATTACAATATTTTATATTGTGTTCAATTGTATATCTACTGGGATACCATAAGATGGTAACAAGCTATCGAAACCGGTCAAAACTAAAAAAAAAAGAGGAATAAAACTATATACGTATTATAAAATAAATGTATATTTTAAATTGTTTATTGTTTCTCGAACAATGATGTAAAATTCCAAGACGAAGATGTAGATATAATCGAAACCGATAGACAGTACAAGTTTATAAATTGTATAAATTAATACCTAACTATATAACAAATCATCATGCCGTTTTCCAGGAGTGGTTGACAGAATGAATGGATTGCCACACTGTTCTGTCCTGACATACTTCTCTGCATTCTATATCCATACATCGTCTAATGCACGCACGTCGATTACTCCGACTCCTCACGTGACCGAGATTCAATATTTGATTGATTTGAACGTGCCACTTTCTCCTTGGCTTTCCTCCATTTCTAGTTCCGTTTACGTCTTTCATATATTATATATATTTTTCACAATTCTCTATTTAAATAAATGACCCTTTCATTATTATGTTCATAACATTTTCATTCGCACTGCATTCACTTCTTATAAAATATTTGCATTTGTAACTTTATTTATTTAATTTCAATCAGATTGTTTCTCCAACTGATGCTCGGATCATTCCAATCAAATGTTACACCCGATGATGCCAACATCGGTTGACGAAACAGCTGTCGCGACAATTACTTAGAAGTTAAATAAACAAATTTTAGATAATCCATTGTTTTGGCGGAAATACTTAGATATTTCAACATTTTTAACCATTTAAATAAAACAACTTTATTATAAATATCACAATTGATTATATTTTGTCGCGATTGCTGTTTCGCTAACCGATGTTAGCGTCGTCAGGTTTTACAATCAAATCAGTTGATTGTAAGATCTGACGATGCAAACATCGGTTAGCGAAACAGTTGTCGCGATAAAATATAATCAATTATGATATTTATAACAAAGCTTTTTATTAAAAACAGAAAATTAACAAGTTTTGATATTACTACAACAGTGATTCAAATTACTTCATTTAAATAGCGTGAAAAATATCACTACCTACGTGTTTATCTTTGTTAGTTTACTGCCAAAGAAACTTTTATGCTTGATACTTGTGCAGAATTAGAGCTTGACATGACGTTATATTTTAAACGTGAAATTTATACGTTTCGCTTTTTTTTACTTGTCACTTTCTCGCGTTTATTTTATTTATCGCACAAGAATAAGAGTGTAGTATTATTAATAACACCCAAATTTGATATATTAAAAAATATAATCCCGTTTTTATTTGCGAATTGTAAAATAAAATTGTAAATAAATCTGATTTCTCAACAATTACTTTCAATTTAAAAGCATGGACCCACACTGTTCTTATTAGACACTCCGCTTCCATAACATCGTACATTGTGTTCAGTAAAAGGAATGGAGGGGTCTAAAAAGTTTGGGAACTTATGGTCTAATACTTAACCAACTAACTTATTATCACGCCGTCTTCCCGGAGGGGTAACTGTTGTTGTTCTTTGTTGACATACTCCGATTCCTCAACATTCATATAATATATATCGTGTCACGCCCATCGATTTCTCCGACTCCTTACTTGGCCGACATTTAATATTTGATTAATTTGATTGTGCCATCTTTTCTTTGGTCTTCCTCTATATTTTGTTCAGTTTACATCGTTCACATATTCTTTCTTTATCATTCTCTCTTCATACATTATTTTCATGTGTCCAAACCATCGAAATAACCCTTTCATTGTTTTGTTTGTGACACTTTCATTCGCACTGCATTCACATCTTATATTTGCATTTGGCTCTGTATCATGTGAATACCATAGTTTCCAGTTCATGCGTTGCTAACATCGAAAACGTCTTCTGCTTTATTTTGGACTGCGAATTGTTATTTCTCGGAGTCTGTTCCTGGCATGTAGATTTCTAACTGTCTCGCCATCTTTTGGGTGGTCTTTCTGGAGCTCGATTTCCTGTTGGTACTCTATTTGCGGCTATATTTATCACTCTTTTTTCAGAACATGCTCTTTCCACATGATCTCTCCAGTAGCGTCTTATCAGTCTTCCCCATCGCCGACGTCTTCCACATTGAAGATCTTTCTTATTTCAGAAATTCTTACTCTGTCTCAGGAGTGTCATTCCCGCAAAGGATCGGAGTCTTCATTTCTATGGTTCTTGGGAGACTTGTTGTTCTGATGGTGTCAGCTCTCGTTTCTATTCAATATGTCATTATAGGACGTACGCATGTCTTGTAGATTTGTATTTTGCTCGAAAACATATTGATGAATAAAATTTATTCAAGTTTTTTTGTTCAATATGGGAGGTGAGATGTTTCGAATCACATGCATCAAATGTCGTAAACAAACAAACCAACACGCCGTTTCTCCGCAGGGGTAGGCAGAGAGAATGGACTGCCAAATTACTCTATCCTGACGAACTCATCTAGATTCCTCCACATTCATACAACGAGTCATAAACGCACGTCGATCCCTCCGACTTCTAACATGACCAACCTTTAAAATTTGATTAATTTGGTCATGTCATGTTTTCCTCGGTCTGCCTAGACTCCGTACTCCATTTACATCATTAACGTATACTTTCTTAACCATATAAAATATGTATTAATGATGTAAATGGAACCAGAAAAAGAGGAAGACCGAGGAAAACGTGGCACGATCAAATAAATCAAATATTGAATTTCGGCCATGTGAGGAGTCAGAGAAATCGACGCGCGTGCATGACACGATGTATGAATGTTGAAGAAGCGAGAGAAATATGTCAGGAAAGAAAAGTGTGGCATTCCGTTCTTTCTGCCTACTCCTTCGGGAAGACGGCGTGATGGTTAGTTAGTTAGTTTTTCTTAACCTTTCTTTCTCCATCCATGCGTTCCATATGTCCGAATGCCAAAACAAGGCGAAATATGTCATTCCAATAAAATATGGAGTTATATATTATTATTGTACAAGAAGTTTAATAAAATAATAAGAAATGTTTTATTTTTTCATTCGTCCTAAGACTCCAATGGCTAAGAAATAAATATCGTGAAGCTGTGGATATATTTTGGACAAGCAATCTATTTGCTTACAAGAGTGGAATGATTGCCTATTTGTCAAGACAAAATGGATTGTGTCCACTCGTAATTTTGCAGTCTACTTTTTCTCACGCCTATTATTTAATATTTTGTTATTTTCTTTTTGGTTTAAAAAATCAAAAAGACACCATCATGCTGTTTCCCCGGAAGAGTAGTTAGAGAGAATGGAACCCCACACTACTCTATCCTGATACCTCTCTAGTTTCCTCTACATACAGCAAGTCATGTACTTCTTCTTCTTCTTCTTCTTCCTCAGCCTATTCCCGTCCACTCCTGGGCAAAGGCCTCCTCCATTCGCTTCCATGTCACTCTGTCCTGTGCAGACTACATCCAGGTTATTCCGAAGTGTCTGTTCAGATCATCCTTCCACCGTAGTTACGGTCGCCCTGCATTTCTCTTTGCCGTGCACGGTCTCCAAGTCAACGTGAACACACAAAATTTCATCAAAATCGGTCCAGCCGTTTAGGAGTAGTTCAACTACATACGCCCGTACAGAAGAATTGTATATATATATATATATATATATATATATATATATATATATATATATATATATATATATATATATATATATACATATATATATATATATATATATATATATATATATATATATATATATATATATATATATATATATATATATATAAATATGTGAATGATTTATATGAACCTTAATTCATTTGGAAACCAATGCCCTCAAGTTTTAACTAAACTTTTCTCTTTTCTTTCTAGATTATTGATGTTGGATACACTTACCCGGCGGGACAAAGAAACTTCTAGAGGTAAAAAAATTTGAATTATTTACTCCCTAAGATATTCAGTTGATTCAGTGAAATTAGTTTTTCTTTGAAACTTTATTCCATTCGTTTGGAAAATCCGCCCTTCTTAAATGAACACATCAAACTGCCATACAAGGTTTGTCCAATAAATACGTGAACTGATTTTTTTTTTCTTCCAAAATTAAGGGTAGATCAATCTTCTCCCCTTCAAAATGCTCCCCATTTGTATCAATGCACTTGTCCGACCTCCGTTTCCATCATTCAAAACATTCCTGGAAGTCTTCAGGAGTCAGGCCCTTTGTCGTTTCACGTTTAATCGTCTTCACTTCGTCCCAGTGCTGCCCCCGCATGACCTTTTTACATTTCGGGAACAAATAGAAGTCGCCAGGGGCTAAATCTGGTGAATAGGGAGGACGATCAATCACAGAGATCGCATGTAGATTTTCCATCTCTTCACGTGGCCGACCTTTCTTGAGATAAGTGCCTAATTTTTTTCTGATTTCTCTACAGGAAAGTTTAGGGCAGAGGTTCCCATTTTTTTGTCCCGTAGATCGCTTGCCGATTTTGTCAATTTTGTGTAGACCCCGTGCTTTCCTAAAATTGATTATTTTTCAGGGCAAAAAAAAAATCCGAAACAAAAAAGTCGGAATTCGTTGTTGACCTTTTTTAGCTTATTGGAGAAAATTTTCCGGTCGAAATCGTTGGCGACCTTTTTTTAGCTCATTTGGCAAAGATCGGACATTCCCCAAATGAGCTAAAAAAAAAAAGTCACCAACGATTTCGATATTCGTTTTGCGTTTCAATTTTCGGCTTCAATTAAGTTTAACCATCTCGTGGACCTCCATTTACAACTCATGGACCCCCAATTGTTACAATTCGCACGCTTAATAGTAAACTGACCGATTATGGTTTAGGTCATAATTGAGTTAACATTAGACAGAGGCTTGTGTTAACGCTATCCATATATTTTTCACAATGTTAACGCTATCTATTCGTACGTACGATAATCGTTCACAATGTTAACGCTATCCATTTGTACGTGTTTTTCGACTGTTTTCGTTAAGGTAGTTTAGTCTGGTCATAGGTTTAGTCTGGTAACTTGAGCCGATTTTCATGTCTTTTTTGGAGGGGGTTGTTTTGTAGGAAAATAAAAATGAATCGTTTTGGATATTATGGATGTTTTTATTTACATATTAAAGATACAATTTTTTTTTTAAATTTAATTGTTTATTGTTATTATTAATATTAATCGAAGTTGGCACCTCGAAAAAAAAGCACGTGGGTGGCCAGGGTGATTTTGGCTCTTGATGTTATATGTTACTACCTTAAAATACCGACTCATGTCAGATTGAGCAAAACATGATTTTTTTAGTTAAGCCAGTGTTCCATTAATCGTGCGAATTGTAGACCCCTGTGGGTCTATATAGACCACTTTGGGAATCACTGGTTTAGGGAATCCCAATGTGGAAGACCTCTTTCGACTCGTCTCAGAAAGAATTGCGAACACAGTTTTGAAGACTAGATTGCGGTACCAGTTGAAGAGTGGTGGTTGGTGGTATATCATTTCACACTTACCAGCATCTGTTTACAAATATGACCCATTTTCTCCCGCGCAAATTATATTATTTCGTGACACTTTCTAGCTGACCGGCGTCTGCTCGTGAATACCAGTGGCGTGCCTAGGGTCAGCCAGTAAGACAAGCCAAGGAATTATGATATAAATAAATATTCGTAAAGAAATTACAAAATCGTTCTTTTCAGACATTTCTGCACATAACGTAAATGACAGATAACATTCTCACAATAGAAATTAAGTTCGTGACACATCGAATAGTAACATACTTCAGAGTGATAAAGCCTGGCTAAAATCCATACAAAAAAATAGATATCGTCTGGTATATACGAGGTCTGTTCAAAAAGTATCGCGAATTTTGAATTTCCGCTGGCTACGTATATTTGATTTTTGATTTTTTTGTAGCGTTATGTTGGTACTCATGTCCCTTACTTATGCTGACAAGGTCGGCCATTTTGAATGTTTAGTTAATTTTTGACAGCTGTTTTGCTTGGATGTGTTTTGGCTCGTCTTCGATTTTTGCCTATTCCAAAAAATGGATCAAAGAATCTGTATCAAATTTTGTGTGAAAAACAAAATAAAGTGCGCGGACGCATTTCGAATGTTGACTGTGGCATATGGTGAAGCTACCTTGGACCAAAGCAACGTTTATCGGTGGTACAAAATGTTCTCAGAGGGCCGAGAAGATATGAACGACGAAGAGCGTGCCGGACGCCCGAGCACGTCAACAACAGACGAAAACATTGATAAAGTGAAGAAAATAGTATTAGCCAATCGTCGAATCACCGTTAGAGAAGTTGCTGAGGACCTAAACATATCGATTGGCTCGTGCCATTCGATTTTAACCAATGATTTGGGCATGAGTCGGGTCGCCGCGAAATTCGTGCCAAAATTGCTCAATTTCGACCAAAAACAGCATCGCGTTAACATTGCTCAGGAGATGTTGGACTCGGTCCGTGACGACCCAAATGTGCTCCAGAGGGTCATAACTGGTGACGAATCATGGGTTTATGGTTATGACGTGGAAACCAAAGCTCAATCATCCCAATGGAAGCTGCCGCATGAGCCAAGACCAAAAAAAGCGCGCCAAGTTCGGTCGAACGTGAAGGTTTTGCTCACAGTTTTCTTCGATTGCAGGGGCGTGGTGCATCATGAGTTCTTGCCACAGGGTAGTACGGTCAATAAGGAATATTACCTGCAAGTTATGCGCAATTTGCGCGAAGCAATCCGCCAGAAACGCCCGGATTTGTGGAAGAACAAAAACTGGCTTTTGCACCATGATAACGCCCCTGCTCACACATCGTTGCTTGTGCGCGAATATTTGGCCAAAAACAACACAGTAATGGTGCCGCAGCCACCGTATTCCCCAGACCTGGCCCCCTGTGACTTTTTCCTGTTTCCAAAACTGAAGAGGCCCATGAAAGGACGACGCTACGCCACGATTGAGGAGATAAAGACGGCATCGAAGGAGGAGCTGAACAAGATCACAAAAAATGATTTTTTAAGTGCTTCGAGGATTGGAAAAAACGTTGGCATAAATGTATTATATCCGAGGGGAATTACTTTGAAGGGGACAAAATAGATATTCATGAATAAATAAATACTTTTTGAAAAAATATAAAATTCGCGATACTTTTTGAACAGACCTCGTATGCATATGATTACAAGCCAAAAATACGTATGTACGACTAGGACCCTTTTACATTTTGTAATCCCAATATGAAGCCCATCAAAAACATGAAACAAAACATGTGGACGTAGGCGATTTCGCGGGTATCTCACTTACGATACGAATGAGCGAAATAAATACTGCGTGTAAGTGAAAAAAAAAACCATACACGTAGGTCACTTGTGCGCATGTCAGCGGAGTCATTTGCAACGCAACGAACTCGCGCGAAAATTCAAAATTTTATTTTATTCGTAGACGGCTCAAACGCGCAATAAACGTCGTTTTATTATAGATTTTTTAAGGCAAGCCCGGCTTATCGGCTTGTATGGAAGTACCGCCACTGGTGAATACATACATATTTATAAATTGTACTTTTGTTTTATTCTAATGAGGGCGTTATGCTATACGGTGCGCTGCAGGAAAAAAAACATGTCGCTATATACGAAAGTGAGCTGCTGATTGCAAGCCTCGTTTGCACATATTATTGTAATGTGTTATGCATTAAGACAGAACAAGGCGACCATGTGTAGGTAATCGTCGTTCGAATGATAAATCTCTTGAAGCCATTTTGAAATTTTCGACATAAGATAAAATCACTTCATGTAAAAAGCACATAAAAAAACTAAGATGGCAGTGCATAATGGTGTTCTTTATGAATGGAAGTGAAGCATGGAACTGGCAAAAGAAGGATTAAATTAGAATAAATGCAGTAGAAATGAGATCTCTAAGACGAATGTGTGGTAAATATGTATATGATAGAGTGTCAAATGCAAGTACAAGAAGTGAATGCGGTGCGAATGGAAATGTTATGGACAAAATAATGAAAGGGTCGTCAAGATGGTTTGGACACATAGAATGAATGAATGAAGAAAGAACGGTAAAAATTAAAGGTTAACGATGTAAATGGAACCAGAAATAGAGGAAGACCGAGGAAAACGTGGCACGATCAAATTAATAAAATATTGAGGAGTCAGAGAAATTGACGCACGTGCATGACACGATGTATCAATGTTGAGAAAGCGAGAGAAATATGGCAGAAAAGAAAAGTGGCAGTCCATTATTTCTGCCTATCTCTTCGGGGAGACGGCGTGATGGTTAGTTAGTTAGTTAGAATATTTCACACTTCTATTTCGCTTTTACGCACTCTTTATAATATCTCACTTTTCTATTTTGCTCTTACGCACTATTTAGAATATCTAACTAACTAGCTAACTAACCATCACGCCATCTCCCCGAAGGGGTAGGCAGAAAGAATGGACTGCCACACTTTTCTTTCCTGATATATATCTCTCGATTCCTCAACATTCATACATCGTGTCATGCACGCCCGTCGATTTCTCTGACTCCTCACATGGCCGACATTCAATATTTGATTTATTTGATCGTGCCATGTTTTCCTCGGTCTTCCTCTATTTCTGGTTCCATTTACATCATTAACATTTTTTTTTACCATTCTTTCTTCATTCATTCTTTCCATGTGTCCAAACCATCTTAACGATCCTTTCATTATTTTGTTCATGACACCATCATTCGCACCGCATTCACTTCTTATATTTTCATTCGACACTCTATCACACACAGAGTAACCACACATTCGTCTAAGAGATCTCATTTCTACTGCATTTTTTCTACTTTCATCCTTCTTTTGCCAGTTCCATGCTTCGCTTCCATGCATAAGGGTCGGTAGAAGAACACCATTGTGCACTGCCATTCTAGCTTTTTTATCTCACACTTCTATTTCGCTCTTACGTACACTTTAGAATATATCACATTTCTATTTCTCTCTTACGCACTCTTTACGATATCTCGCACTTATACTCGTATATTTGGTCCTTACATATGAAATTGGCGTTTTGTATGGGAGGAACATATATTTGATTTTTTTTAAATATAATATATTTATTTAATCAAAGTTTTGATTTCTATAATAATTTACAAAATGCTATTGACAATACACCCCAGTCAGAGAAGACTATTATTCTGGGTGATCTTAATGCCAGAGTTGGTGACAGCATCTTAGATGGAGTCAAGCAAAGGTTTAATGAGTCCGATATAAATGCAAACGGAGAGAGCTTGATCGACTTTTGTGCATGCAATGAACTAAGAATTGCCAACACCTATTATAATCATAAGATGCAACATAAATACACTTTCCTGAACTCAAGGGGCGATAAATCAATGATTGACTTTATTATCACCAATAGAGCAATACACCCTACACAAATATTGGATGTCCGATCCTTGAGTTCGGCAAACATTGGGTCGGACCACCAATTGGTGTTATGCAAAATGATTATGAAGCGACCTCAGAAAATAAGAAAGCCCCCTAGATACATTGAAAAATATAATATTGAATCATTGGAAGACGAGAGTACAAAACATCTTTACAGAAATCGAATATTACAGAAAATTAAAGATAATCGCATAGGAGAACATGATACTTTGGAACAGGCATGGGAGAAAATTAAAACCAACATTAACGACGCCGCCTCGGAAGCACTGGGGAAAAGAAATATTAACATTAATTCAATGACCAAACCCAAACCATGGTTTACTGAAGAAATTAAAACCCTTGCCAAAGAAAAAAGACAAAGCTACTTAATATATAAGAGCAACCCCACACCAGAAGAATACCGCAAATATAAGAATACAAGAAACAGAGTCAACGCGGAAATCAAGAAAATAAAAACAGAATATTAGGCCAAATTCTCAAAAGATATGGAATATGACCTTCATGGTGCCCAAAGAAAAGTGTGGAAACTACTTAAAAACCAAAGAAAGCCTATCAATGAATACACTCAGACAACAAAAATTCCAATTGATGAATGGGAAAGGTACTTCAAACAACTCTATTCTATGGACCCGGGGCACGGATACCCGACAATTGAAGCTACTGTAGAAGAAACATTCAGTGAAATAGAGACACTGACACATATTAAGAAGCTGAAAAATAGGAAGGCTCCCGGAATCGATAACATCCCCAATGAATTAATTAAGTACTCTGGCGTAGAATGTATAAAAGAGATCCAAAACATATTTAACAGGATATTGGCCGCTGGAACTATACCACAGGAATGGAGAATAAGTATAACAACACCTGTATTTAAGAAAGGGCAAAAGAAAAACCTAGAGAACTACAGAGGTATCTCCTTATTATGCACAATGCTTAAGCTATTTACAAGTATTCTGAAAACGAAACTTGAGCAAAAGATAACGAATAGGGAAGAACAGCAGGGTTTTCGACGAAATCGCTCCACAACAGATGCAATCTTCATTCTGAGGCAACTGAAAGAGAAAGCAATTGAATATAATAAAGTAGCCTATATATGTTTTGTCGATCTGACTAAGGCATTTGACAGGGTGTTGTTAAGAGATATTGTAAGAAAATTACAGGAAGGAGGAATATCCAATACATTGATAAAGACTGTCCAAGATCTATATACCAATTGCAAAACGAAAATTAAGGTTGACAATGAACTGTCTAGGGAAATTCCTACAAGCAATGGTATAAGACAGGGAGATAGTTTGAGCCCCTTTCTGTTCAATCTTATTATGGACGAAATTATAGAAGAGGTAGCTGGCCTGGGACTAGGTTATAAAATGGGCAGTAAAACTGTGAATGTCATTTGCTATGCGGACGATGCCGCATTAATAGCAGAGTCTGAAGATGACCTGCAAAGAATGTTGTACAAATTCCACACAGTATCCCAAAGGCTAAATATGGCTATATCAGTCAACAAAACAAAAAGTCTCACTATATCTAGGCAACCTGCAAGATGTAAACTGACTGTTGATGATATACCTGTGGAGCAGGTGATGAGTTTCAGGTATTTGGGAGTGGAGATCTGCAGCCAAAGTGACCTTTATACCGAAGTACGTGAACAAGTCAGTAAAGCCTCTGCCGTGTCAGGATGCCTGAAGAATCTAGTCTGGAAAAATAAGCACATGCGTATCGACAGCAAGATCAGAATATACAAAACATGCGTGCGACCCATCATGACGTACGCTGTAGAGACGCGGGCTGACACTGTGCGAACCAAGGGACTACTTAGAACATCGGAGATGAAGGTCCTAAGATTAATTACTGGAAAAACCCTCCGAGATCGTGTCCGCAACGCAGACATAAGGAAAACCTGCGAAATAGAGGATATCGTTCAGTGGAGTAGATCCAGAAGAAGATACTGGAGGGACCATGTAGCCCGAATGAATGGTGACAGACTCGCGTATACAGCCGCCTATGAAATCCCTTCCGGACACCGCCCACCTGGAAGACCGCCTAAGAGATGGAGGGACAGCTGGATCTCATCATCCGACGAGATATGATTTCTGTGTCACAGATCGTCAGATCTACCAAAAGAAGAAGAAGAAGAAGAAGAATCAAAGTATGTACCATTGCTATCTATGCACTTTTGCCATCTCATAGGTAGTTCATCGATCCCTTTACTAAAAAAAACATTCGGACGGGAATCAATAAAATCTTTGAAGTCGGTTTGGACTGCCCCATCGGAGTTGAATTTTTTCCCTTGCAAGAAGTTATCCAAATTTCGAAAAAAATAGTAATCTGTTGGGACAAGGTCCGGAGAGTACGGGGGATGTCTTAGACATTCCAATTCAAGCTCTTCTAATTTGGTAGCCGTCTGTTGTGCAGTGTGTGGTCTAGCGTTATCATGAAGCAGCAGTGGCCTAGAGCGATTAACCAGCCTCGGTTGTTTAGCAGCTAGCTTTTCCATCATGGTTTGCAGTTGCTGACAATAGACATCTGCCGTAATCGTCTGGCCAGATTTAAGAAAGCTGACTACAGAACGTACTAACGTGACTACAGAATCGTTCACTAGAACGACACCAGCACTAGTCCACCAAACGCTCACAAGTAACTTTTTTGGAGTCAATTTTCGCTTGGGGCATGGTTTGGCTGGTTCGGCAGGGTTCAGCCATTGCGATGAGCGCTTCCGATTATCATACAGGATCCACTTTTCATCACAGGTAATGATTCGATTCAAAATCCCTTCATTATTGTGCCGGTTGAGTAATGCAACGCAGCAATCAATGCGCGTTTGTTGATTTGCTTCACTTAATTCGTGAGGTATCAACCTTTCAAGCTTTTTCACCTTCCCAATTTTCTTCAAGTGGATTAAAACAGTTTTATCACTAACACCGCAGCCTGCAGCTAACTCGGACGTGGTTTGCGATGGATCCGCTTCCACAATAGCCTTCAATTCTTCATGATCAACTTTGGTCTCCGGCCGTCCACGGGGCTTGTTCTGCAGGTCGAAATTTCCAGAACGAAAACGTTGGAACCAAAAACGCACTGTGTTTTCTTTTGCGGCACCGTCGCCATACACATCATTAATCCTTCGAGCCGTTTCTGCAGCACTGGTGCCACGGTGGAACTCGTACTCGTAAATAACGCGATATTTCAAGTTTTCCATTTTGTAAACTGAGTGACGCAAAGAAAAAAAACAATTGAGGAAAAAACAAATGAATTATAATTTTCGAAACACAAATACTTGAGTAAATAGCTGTACAAATTTGAATTTGGAATTCCTCACCAAAGAGAAGATATTTCAGATCAAAGTTGCCAGTACGGCAAAACGCCAATTTCATATGTAAGGACCTAATATTACTTTTACGCACTCTTCAGAATTTCCCCGTAGAAGCCAGACCACATAATATCCCATTTATAATTAGCGTAAATATTTAGCGAAATATTACTAACTTTGTACCAAAACACACACGCCTTTGGTTAGTTTATAAACAAAATTTTCGCATGCACATTATGTGTGAACGCGTTTTCAAAACCGATGCCACGGAAATTATATTTAACATAACCCTAAAATTCGACAGAGGCGGCGCCATAATTTAACAAACTTAACCTTTCCCTTATTATGCTAATAAATCCAGTCGTAACGGTACTGTGTAATCACCACACCTTTCAAAATAACTAACTTACCAACGCCGTCTCCAAAATGGTAGGCAGAAAGAATGAACCGCTACGATTTTCTCGATTTCTCGATATTCATACATGGCCATATCTGTCGGAGAACCGACGGCCGATGGGGGAAACGGGTTCTGGAGTGGAGAACGCGTAATTCCGCAGAGTTGGACGTCCCCCTGCCCGATGGACCGACGATCTGAAGGGGGATTGCTGGACATAGATGGATGGGAGCGGCAATGGACAGGGGGCATTGGCGTGCTTTGGGAGAGGCCTACATTCAGCAATGCATGAAAGACGGCTGATGATGATACATCGTTTTGTGCATTTATCCGATTCCACGTGACCAACACTTTATATTTGATTGTGCCATGTTTTCTTCGGTTTACCTCTTTATCTTGTTCCGTTTACAATTACTTTCTTTATTATCTTTTCTTCATTCATTTTTTCCATGCGTTCAAACCATCTTAATGCATTTTTTCTTATTTTGTTCATAAGACTCATTCGCCCTGCATTCACATTTCAAAATAAGATATTTAATGTCTGAAATAATTAAATATTCATATGCAATTGTTTAAATTATCTTCAATTGTAGTAAAAAGCGATAAAAAAAATGTAAAACCATCTGTTTTTTTCGTTTATATAAAAAAATTTGACAGGTGTAAAAATAAATTTTTTCATTTGTTCCAATGACAATTTGAATAATTTCTTCAATATTCTTTTAAAGTTCTTGCTGGTGTTAGTTGGTTTTAAGTGGCTAATTACTGCCAAATAAAAAAAGTGGATACGTGGAACATTAATTAAATCATATAACAGCTAATTTAAAAAACGGTGGATACGTGTAACATAAATTAAAGAAACACAAAAGTCTGGATCGTCCATGTCAACATGTGTGACATCGGAAAAACATTATGTGTTATTACATTATGTGCTAAATTTAAAAAAACGGTGGATTCGTGGAACATAAATTAAATAGACAAATATGCCCCATCTAAAAATAACATATTGTATTAAAAAAAAAATTATTTTGTTATTTTATTTTATATCATTGTATTTTATATTATTTGTTTTAGATTTATTTTGTGGATGTTGGAAGATCGAAGTGTGCGCGGGAGATGCCTATTGGTGGCGATGAGGTTCGCAACCCATCACACCGCGTCTCCCGCGGGGCGAAAAGAGAAGGATGGAGTGCCGCATCGGTTAAAGTGTGACAGTCCATTCTTTCTGCCTACCCTTTCCGGGAGACGGCGTGATGGTTAGTTAGTTAGTTAGTTAAAACCATCTGCATTTGTCTCTTCGCGCTTGCAAATATAGAAGTAGTGAGAGAGTCACATATTCTTTACTATTTGACGAGTTGATAGTTTAAGATCACAATAATTGAACAACAACAACAAAATATCACGCCGTTTTCCCGCATGGGTAAGCAGAGATAATGAACCGCCACACCACTCTTTCCTGACACACCTCTCTAGATTCCTCCACATTCATACAACGATTCATACACGCACGTCGATTCTTCCGACATCTAACATGATCAACCTTTAATAATTTAATATTCATTGAATATTTTAAATCGACGTGTGTGCATGACCCGATGTATGAATGTTGAGAAATCTAAAGAAAAATGTCAGAAAACAACAGTGGCGGTCCTTTTTTTGTCTATTCCTTAGAAAAAACGGTGACATGGCTAGTTGACCTGGATGTGGAAGGGATGAGTGGAAGAAAATAGAACAGGCCTATATCCAGCAGTGTAGTAAAGAAGGCTGAAGAAGAAAAATAAGAAAAAGAAGAAAATGAATTTCTACCCTGAAATTTCAATTACCAACATTATCTGATTTTCTACCATTAAATGTTCTTTCCTCGACATTTTTCGAGGGTTATATTATTCTACCGATGATGAAGGTGTAAAACTTTATAATCATGTCGATAAAAATAAATTCAAAAGTGGAAAAAACAGTGTCTTAATTCATAAAAAAATATTTAGTCAAATGTGTATAAGCTACACAACATCGGTTACGGAATATTCAATACACTGGTTTGGTGGGCGCATTGTGTCCTGGCGTGTCGGCCATATTGTGCAATAAATCTCATGTTCTTTAGACTAATCCATCCGCTAATTACAGCTGGTACTTACTATGCCGAAATTGTGAAGTTTCTAATTGCATCAGTTATCTTACGAATTTCACCGACAGGGGACATCGAAACTTGTTCGACCAACGTGGGTAACCGTCACGCCGTGTCTCCGACGAGGTAGACGGAATGAATTTACCTCCACACTGTTCTTTCCTGACATACTTATCTTTTTTCCTCAACATTCTACATGTGTCATGAACGCACGTTTTTGATAAAACAAAACATTAAAAATACATATCATCTATGATTTTGTGATGTTTCAAATTATCATATACGTACACATCGCAACGTGAGTGTAAAACCGACGTAAGTGCAAATATACGTTTTGGAGATATGGAAGTTTAAAGATTTCATATTGCTTGGAAAAACTGTTTTTTTTTTAAATTAACCAATGATTTTTGGGTTATTGGTATATTACCATAAACCGAAAATCATTGGTTTATTTAAAAAAAAAACAGTTTTTCCAAGCAATATGAAATCTTTAAACTCCCATATCCCCAAACTGTATATTTGCACTTACGTCGGTTTTACACCCACGGTGCGACATGTATTTAAATTTTCTCTGAAATTATTCACTTATAATAATAACCTTTACCTTTCTGTAATTAAAAAAATACTCTCGTAGTTGAATATATGTTTTGATATCACATCAGGTTCGTAATTGACAGTACATGAGGTTCGTCTTTCTCATTAGGATTATTTAAAAAAATATTAATTACTCAACTTTTTAAGTATCAGCGTATCTTATTTATAACACTATAAGTTAGTCTTCTTCTCGGATCTCAATCTAATGATTGGTCTGCAGCAAGGCGACGCATCTCCTCTTTCACTCCGTTCGGTCCTCGGCAACTCTCTTTAACTCCGCATAAGAGGTGCAGCCCATATCTCGGCAAATCTGGTCTAGGTACTCCTGGCGAGGTCGTCCTCTGCCAATCGATCCCTCGATCATTCCCTCCAATACATCGTGCAGGAAACATTCGTGTCGCAACACATGACCAATCCATCTCGCGCGCCTCTCCGCTATGGTGTTCAACATGTGCGTATTCTCTTCAACTCTGCTGAGAACCTCCTCATTTGTAATGTGGTCCCTCCATGAAACATGAGAAATTCGTCGGTAGGTCCAAATCTCAAATGCCTCCAGCCTTTTGCGCTCTCTTTCGCCCAGGCACCAAGTCTCGCAGCCGTACAGTAAAACACTCCACACCAATGTTTTTATAAGTTGTTTCGGAGATAAGTGTTGACTTGAATATTTTATAAAAGTTGTTATATGTTGTTGGACTCGAATATAAGTTAGTTAAATATAAAAATAGGTTCACTGTATTATAATATTTAAAAAAAAAATTATTTAAAAAAGGTAAATTTCCAATTTTGTGTCTAAAAGGGGGGCCATGCGTCAACAAAATTGGGAAACTATGGTTCTTCGGAGAGACGGCGTGATGGTTAGTTGGTGTTAAGTTATGGACCCAATCATTATATTTTTTTGATGACTTCTCTTTATTACCGTTTTTATTGGTGCTGATTACTGATCATTATCCAGGTGTAGTGAGTGTCCCATCAAAATGTACATAATCTTATTAAAATAACGCATTTTGGTCAGTGATTTACCCACTCTATACACCGGGAGAAAGTTACTCAACGACTCGCAAACCGATCGCCATCTTTGGACTTGCGTTAGGTACCATATACGGGTGTTTCTATTACTGAAATCACGTGACACACATCTCACTAATCAGCGGAAGATGTAAGGCACGAGGATAGATCGCATATTACAATTTTACGCTCATTTCCCAATCCGTATTACATAACCGAAAAACCGGTTGGTACATACAGTGGAACCTCTCGTAACGAGAATAATTCGTTCCAGCATCTTACTCGTCATATGAAACACTCGTGTGCTCTACTATTTCAAACTAACTAACTAACTAACCATCACGCCGTCTCGCCGAAGGGGTAGGCAGAAAGAATGGACTGCCACACTTTTCTTTTCTGACATATTTCTCTCGCTTCCTCAACATTCATACATCGTGTCTTGCACGCGCATCGATTTCTCTGACTCTCCACATGGCCGACATTCAATATTTGATTTATTTGATCGTGTCAGGTTTTCCTCGGTCTTCCTCTATTTCTGGTTCCATTTACATCATTAACATATAATTTTTTTTACCATTCTTTCTTCATTCATTCTTTCCATATGTCCAAACCATCTTATGATCCTTTCATTATTTTGTTCAAGACACCATCATTCGCACCGCATTCACTTCTTATATTTTCATTCGACACTCTATCATACACAGAGTATCCACACATTCGTCTAAGAGATCTCATTTCTACTGCATTTATTCTACTTTCATCCTTCTTTTGCCAGTTCCATGCTTCGTTTCCATACATAAGGGTCGGTAGAAGAACACCATTGTGCACTGCTTTTTTGGATAGGTTTTTGTTTGCAATGACAACTTTAAGTGCACCATTCACTTTGTTGCCTGCCCCAACCCTTCTTTCAATATCCCTCTCCATTCGCCCATCTCTTGTAAACATACTACCTAAATACACGAACTCAACTACTTGCTCCAAATTTTCACCATTTACGCTAATGTTGCAGACTGTCATAGTTTCTTCCTTTTCAAAAATCATTACCTTGGACTTATTAACATTCATCATCAGATCATTTTGCATGCATACCTCATACATACAATTCACCAGGACTTGTAGTTCATGCTCGTTGTCTGCAAGAAGGACAGCGTCATCCGCATACAAGAGACAGCTTACTGACACTCATTTTGCTCATTTTGGCACCTGCGTCCAACCCTTTCAGCTCTTTCATACATTTGTCCATATACAGATTAAATAACCACGGGGACATTACGCAACCCTGTTTGACACCTTTATTGATATCAAACCAGGCTGTAAGATCTCCATTTACTCTGACACTAGCAGTGCTTTCGTGTATAGCGACTTAATTGCCGTGATCAGTTTTGTACTTATTCCATATTCAGACAATATTTTCCACAACTTTTCTCTATTAACGTAATCATATGCTTTTTGCAAGTCGACAAATGCACAGAAAAGTTTGCGGTTTTTGGCCAGAAACTTCTTTGTCAATGTACGAAGTCCCAAAATTTGATCTACTATTTCCCCAACCATATAAGTTTACAGACAAACAAAACAAATGGACATATCAGACCTGACCAAATTTGAGACCTTGAAAATTGTACACAGAGTGACCATGGAAAAGCCAACAGACAGCAGCTACAAATCATTATAACTAAAAATTCAGACATACACAGACACTGGACTAGGAACTGTGACAGATATCACTTACCGAATGCACGAACTAAGACAGGACAATCAAGGATATTGAACAATGGACTGAAACTTTACAATGAACTACCAAAAGACACAAGGAGTCTCACTACAACTCAATATAAAATATATCTGACACAATACATAATTAATAGTTAGATCTAAAAATGTATCCATATAACCCAATTGTTTTTTTTTTTTAAATAAATTAAATAAAATAAAATAATAACTTCTTGCTGTGAAACACAATGCAACTCCATAAGCTCTTCGGTGGTTATCTCTTGACTGTGCTCTTCCATGATCTCATCAATATCGATGTTATCCACCTCTATTCCCATGGTATTGGCCAAAGACACAATTTCGTTGACTGTAGACCCCACAGGAACGTCGCTCGTTATCCTTTCTTCGTCACTCGTTATGTGAGGAATCATTTTTTTCACAATCTGTTTTGCGGATTCCTCGTTATGATAGGTTCCACTGTAGTACGTTCATATCCAAACATGGACACAATCAGACTCGCCTTTATTGCACTATATAATCAGCCTTACGGAACTCTCGTCTTCGTGGAAGACCTCCTTAAAGATGGAAGGTCATATGGGAATCCACCTCACAGGAAGAGCAACCCCCCAGAGAACAGACCACACAAAATATAATGAATCTTCTAGAAAACAGATGTTTTCATTCGTATTAATTATTTAATATGGAATTTTACACCATTGTTCAAGAAACAGTAAATCTGTAATTTTATAAACAAACTAAACTAACTGACATCATCTACCGGGTGGCGACTCTTAAATGGCAATGGGCAGGTCACGTAGCCAAAAGCTCAGATGAAAAATGGACAAGAAGACAGCTGACTTGGAGACCGTGGACGGCAAAGAGAAGTGCAGAGCGACCGCAACCACGGTGGGAGGATGATCTGAACAGACACCTCGGAATAACCTGGATGCAGTCTGCACAAGACAGAATGACATGGAAGCGAATGGAGGAGGCCTTTGTCCAGAAGTGGACGGGAATAGGCTGAGGAAGAAGAATAACTAACTAACTAACCATCACGCCATCTCCCGGAGGGGTAGGCAGAAAAAATGGACCGCCACACTGTTCTATCCCGACGAACTTCTCTTGATACCTGTACATTCATACATCTTGTCATGCACGCATGTCGATTTCTCCGACTCCTTACGTGACCGATGACCGACATATTTGATTGACGTGATCGTGCCACGTTTTCCTCTGCCTCTTTTTCTAGCTACGTTCACGTCGTTTACACATACCTTATTCACCATTCTGTCTTCCTGTATTGTTAAGTAGGCACTGATAAAGCGAGTAAAGTTTTCTCATTTCGACGTACATGTTCTTGGAACAGAATCTATTGGTTAATATGGTGACAAAAGGTAACTCGAAGACAATGGTTACGCTAATAATCCGGAACTCGTCGACAGGTTGCGTAGATAGTTGCGTGTTGTATTATATTATATTTCTCTCTCATTCAATCCTTATTACAATCTCTATGTAACCTTATAGGCCTGTCCCCTTCTAACGCACGAACGATTGTCTTACGTAAAGAGGCTTATTTTTCCACCGGTCCATTTTTCTCACATCAGCATATTTTTAGTACCTTTGACCTTACGTTTGTGATTGCATACCAAAACCGCCTTTATTCCATGTCTATAATAGAATCCATTTTCGCTTCGCAGAACGCTCTGTGATATAATAATTTGTATGGTTCACTTTCTCCGCTGATTCTCTACAAGCGCGATTCACTCGACGGCGCAGTTGACTTGGCCGAAAGTGATTGGGATCTTTTTTTAGATTAGATTGGATTGTTTGACATTTCGGATTAGGCTGATGACTTTTATTGAAGAGTTCTCACCTGTGATTGTTTTATGTAATGAAATGCTTCAACGTTTCATAATATTTAAACGCGTCATTCTTCAACAACTGATTTCTTGCATAAGTGCTCCGGTATGAATGTATGTTTCGTGTCTAAGCTACTTAAGAATATCATTGTACATATTTATTGTTTATTAAACAATGATGTAAAAATCCATTTTAATTTTTAATTAAAATAATATTATACATCAGGTGGTTTGAACCCAATTACTGAATATAATTTATTTTTAGCTATTATATTGATTCTCATGACATGTAATAGGTAGCTAATTTATTCCCATTTTATTGTCACGCGAATTCTACACCAAACCAAAGACAGCGTGAGAATCACACTGCCATCACCGCGAATTGAACCTGGGACTTTCGATGTGGCAGTTATAGCTCTTGCCAATCTGCATCGAAGGTCGTCAATTTTAGGCGTAATAATTGTAAATGATGTAAAACTCCGTATTGAATATTGATGAAAACATATGTTTTTTTAGAATTTTTATTAAAGTTACAGATTTTGCGTTGCTAGGCCATTATCTTATGTCTGAAGACATTTTATAATTCATGGCAATTCCATTAAATATAATAAAACTTCTAGAAAACGGTCATTTTCGCCAATATTAAATAACTGTTATTACGTTAGAATTATTACGAAGCCCTAAGGACGCTTGGGTACAAGCGAAACTAGTCGACAATTAAAATAACCGTATAGTGGTGAATAACAAATTGCATTGTTTCTATTTCTATTTTATTTTAAATATAAATAATAATAATTTTTTTTAATTCTTTTACTATGAAATCACAAAAGTGGTTTCCTTGTTATTCTATTAAATTGTACCGCGTAAACAAAGTCTTCATTAATATTTTTATTAACAGGTTTTTTGACAAAATTATCTATTATCAACAAGACCTGGACTTTTGGTCTACCTTGTTGTTTCTTCTTCTTCTTCTTAAAGTGCCCTGGCAGGTCCCCCCGACGTTGGCGATCACTCTGGTAAACTCTTCCCTATCCTGCGCTGTCCGGAATAGCTCCTCCACATTTCTGATTTCCGTCCATTCCCTCGCATTGCGCAGCCAAGAGATCTGCCTTCTCCCTGCACCACTGCGGCCCTCTATTTTTCCCTTCAATATTAGATGCAGCAGGCGATACTTCTCTCCTCGCAGAACGTGACCCAGATATGAAATCTTGCAGACTTTGATTAATGTCAGCAGCTCTCTATTTACTCCTGCACGATTCACTCTGTCTGTCCATGGGATCCTGAACATTCTTCGGTGAAGCCACATTTCAAATGCCTCTAACCGGTTCATTGTATTTACTTTTAATGTCCACCTTGTTGTTTATGAAATTATAATTAATTTATTATACATATATGGAGATATAAACATACGATGATGCATTACCGATCTTTGTTAATTCCACATAACCTCGCTATAAGATAATACAATGTCTATTTTATAATATATTATTTAAATTGTATTAAAGAGTACAACCTTCGTACACATGTGTATTTATTATAATCTATGTTTATTAATACTTAATTTTATATTTTACGTTTATCACTGTTGCGCCCTTCGAATGATAATGTTATTATTTCTTTACCGGCGTTATTTCATCACTTTGTTGTTTAATTATTTATTATGCCGTTTTGCAACTAGAATGGATAAAATTCAAAGTCGAATGAGCAATGTGACATTTGGGTTAGTAGAATCTTGGTAAATATTTGAAATTGCGAGTTTTGTTTCTGTTTGATACAAATATAACTATGTACACTTCGTATTTTTACAATACTTTATTTCATTTTTACTGACATCTTTCGGTTGTGATCCTAACTTTTTCGATCTGCAAATTTTAACGATACAATACTAAAAAGGGGTGGGATGGATGAACTTTTTAGATGGTGCACCTATTGTCTATTTAATTTATGTTCCACGTATCCACCGTTTTTTTTAAATCAGCTGTAATTAGGCATTTATTTAATAAAGTTATAAAAAATTACAAGTACATTTTACAACTTATAAAACAATCTTTTAAACAATTAATTAATAATATAAAAATCGCAAATGAGAAAAACAACAAAAACATTAAATATCGGTACTTAGAACATACTGAAAGCTTTTTAAGTATCTTCAAGCACTAGTTATGTTAAGCATCTTCATTCTTTCGGTCTACCCCTCCAGAGAGACGGTGTGATTGTTGGTTAATTAGTTAGTTAATATGCAGAAGCAAGAGAATAAGTTTTAATGTGTTAGTCGGGTTTGAAAAGGTTGTGTTTTTTTCTACGATCGTGATATATGCACGTCTCGACCCATAATAATACTTTTGTATGTACACTTAATGACAAAACACACACGGTAAAACTGCATACTGGATTCAGAGACGCATATACTTTTAAGATTGATTCTTGCATTAGTCATTATTTGACCCGGTTTCATTTGCTCTTAACCCTAAAATACTCACTGACATTTTCCAATCGCATTAGAAATAAAAGACATTTGTACATTTATTTTATTCAAAGTTTATCTGTCCTTACTGTGATAATAAAAATAATCGCGTGACGGTGCTGTGTAATCATTACACATTTTGAAACAAGGATTTTGAAATCGCAAATAATTTAATATTCATAGGCAATTCATTGCCTTTATTAATTACAGTTTAAGTAAAAAGTGTTAATATTTTAAATGCTATTGCATAATTAATTGTTTCTTGAACAATGATGTAGAACTCCATATTTAATAATGAATATCAATGAAAACGTATGTTCACCCACCCATTAGAAACATTCATTTTCACAGCACTATTCATTTTTACAACACTATTCATTTTCACAACACTATTCATTTTCACAACACTATTCATTTTCACATCGCTATTCATTTTCACATCACTATTAATTTTCACAACACTATTCATTTTCACAACACTATTCATTTTCACATCACTATTAATTTTCACAACACTATTCATTTTCACAACACTATTCATTTTCACACCACTATTAATTTTCACAACACTATTCATTTTCACAACACTATTCATTTTCACACCACTATTAATTTTCACAACACTATTCATTTTCACAACACTATTCATTTTCACATCACTATTAATTTTCACAACACTATTCATTTTCACAACACTTTTCATTTTCACAGCACTATTAATTTTCACAACACTATTCATTTTCACAACACTATTCATTTTCACATCAATATTAATTTTCACAAGACTATTCATTTTCACATCAATATTAATTTTCACAACACTATTCATTTTCACAACAATATTCATTTTCACATCACTATTAATTTTCACAACACTATTCATTTTCACAACACTATTCATTTTCACAGGAATATTTATCCTCACAGGAATATTCATTTTCACAGGAATATTCATTTCCAGAACACTATTCATTTTCACAGCACTATTCATTTTCACAGCAATATTCATTTTCACAGCAATATTCATTTTCACAGCAATATTCATTTTCGAACACAATTCATTTTCACAGCAATATTCATCCTCACAGGAATATTCATTTTCGCAGGAATATTCATTTTCACAGGAATATTCATTTTCAGAACACTATTCATTTTCACAGCACTATTCATTTTCACAGCAATATTCATTTTCACAGCACTATTCATTTTCACAACACTATTCATTTTCACAACACTATTCATTTTCATATCACTAGTAATTTTCACAACACTATTCATTTTCACAACACTATTCATTTTCACAGCACTATTCATTTTCACGGGAATATTCATCCTCACAGGAATATTGATTTTCACAGGAATATTCATCATCCGAAAACTATTCATTTTCACAGCACTATTCATTTTCACAGCAATATTCATTTTCACAGCAATATTCATTTTCGAACACTATTCATTTTCACAGCAATATTCATTTTCCAACACTATTCATTTTCACAACACTGTTCATTTTCACAACACTATTAATTTTCACAGGGATATTCATTTTCACAAAACTATTAATTTTCGCATGAATATTCATTTTCACAACACTGTTCATTTTCACAACACAATTCATTTTCACAACACTAATGACTTTCACAACACTATTCATTTTCACAACACTGTTCTTTTTCATTTCTAAATCGTATTCCTCACGATTGAGGGTCGTATGCATCCTTATTTGATGGATTTGAGAGAGATATAGTACAGTGGTTTCCTCCTTGCCTTCTGCACCGCAGTGTTTTATATAGTCGATGTATCCTGCTGCCAATACACGACATCCAGGTTGGTTGATTTATTCCCGAACCCCCTTTTTCCCGTCTGCTTGTCGATCTGAGTTTCCAAAGGGAATGGTTATCACAATCTTTGCTCAGATTGCTCGACGTAACAGGGTTTACCAGCTTGTAGGTGGGACAGGATTTGGTGAGGAGAGGCTATGTGATCGATCTTGTAGTGCAATCCTGTATTACGCTTCACCCAATCATTAGAAACATTCATTTTCACAACACTATTCCACTAGAGATACTCGCTCATGTTCGAGAGGGTTCAGAAAAGATTTCTGAGATATCTCTACATGAGAGAGTTTGGTAGCTATCCGTGGCTTTATCCCACTGCATTCCTCTTGGCCATGCTGGGGACCAATAGTTTGCAGATAAGAAGAGATGGGTGCACACTTACCCATTTCTTCAGACTTATCAGGGGATTCTTTGAGAACTACGTTATCTTGGAGGCTATCCATCTTTATGTTCCAGATGGTTATCTTCGACAGCGTCAGCACAGACTGTTTTATCTCCCAGCAAGCAGAACCAACCTGCCTCTGGTAATGCCGGTAGGGAGACCAATCAAACTGCTGAACATGATCGCTTCGGAGATCGACGTCTTTCATATTCGTGAAAGTACGTTCAGAAGACAAATACTCTTGACTTTGGAGAGTATCTTGGATTCCTAATGTCGAACCCATCTCTCATGCGTTCCTGGTATTATATTAGGTGTATAACTTTGCTTCCGCCGTGTTGCAATAGATGGCAGTAGCGGTAAGTGGTAGTTGGAATAAATAGATCATAGATGTCATACAATAAGCTTAAGTATTTGTAAACATAACGCCATCGAAATATTAGTCGATTTGTGTCTGCATCATAAAGTTATTCCCGATTAAACATGTCAGCTTACGAGCCAAATTCTCGTCGTTTGCGGGAGGTTTTAATTTTATGCTTTAATATGAAGAAATCTGCGGCTGAGGCTCATCGAATGCTCTCAAATACCTATGGTGAGGCCGCTATTAGTGAAAGAACGTGCCGAGAGTGGTTTTAACGCTTCAAGAACGGTGATTTTAACGTCGAAGACCAGCATGGCGGTGGAAGAGAGAAGGTTTTCGAAGATGCAGAATTGGAGGCATTACTTGATCAAGACTCGTGTCAAACGCAACAAGAATTGGCAGGATCTTTGGGAGTGGCGCAACCAGCCATTTCAAAACGCCTGGAAGTCATGGGAATGATTCAGAAACAAGGAAATTGGGTGCCGTACGAGTTGAAGCCGAGAGATGTTGAACGGCGTTTGTGTGTTTGTGAACAGCTGCTTGCAAGGCAAAGACGGAAGGGATTTCTGCATCGCATTGTGACTGGGGACGAGAAATGGGTTCATTACGATAATCCCAAGCGCAGAAAATCATGGGGATATCCCGGCCATGCTTCCACGTCGACGGCCAAACTGAATATTCACGGTTCCAAGGTTATGCTCAGTATTTGGTGGGACCAGCTCGGCGTAGTGTATTATGAGTTGTTAAAACCGACTGAAACAATCACAGGCGATCGTTATCTAACGCAATTAATGCGTTTGAGCCGAGCATTGAAAGACAAACGGCCGCAACACAACGAGAGACATGATAAAGTGATTTTACAGCATGACAATGCTCGACCCCATGTTGCGAAAGTGGTCAAGACATACTTGGAAACTTTGAAATGGGAAGTCCTACCCCACCCGCCGTATTCTCCAGACGTTGCTCCTTCGGACTATCACTTGTTTCGATCAATGGCACACGGCCTAGCTGACCAGCACTTCCGGTCTTATGAAGAAGTAAAAAATTTGATCGATTCGTGGATCGCTTCAAAAGATGACCAGTTTTTTCAACGCGGGATTCGTATGCTGCCCGAAAGATGGGAGAAAGTAGTGGCCAGCGATGGACAATACTTTGAATCATAAATGTATAACCAGTTTTTTACGATAAAGCCTCGAATTTCGGAAAAAAAAAACTGCGGAAGCAAAGTTATACACCTAATATATTTTTTTATATTTTACCTGTTCTCAATAGATGCCTTAAACTATAATTGTTGTTTGTAATATATTTTAAAAAAATAAACTGATTATCAAACGTTAAACTATTTGCATACATGTTTCGGATGTTTATTATTATTTTTCTGTGTACAAATTCTAACAATGAAATCGTTCAAAATCTACATATACGAATTTTTAATTGTATCTCAATAGAGACGAAGAAACAAACTGGAAACTGAATATGGATGATCAAGGTGTTTACAGGACTTATGACCTGTCATTGGTTGGGTTAAGCGCACGCTTTATGTAATTACAACATTCCCCATTCCACCATTGTTATTATGATCATGTATGATACATTTTTGGAAGTTGTATATATACTCCAAATTCATACTTATCTTCACGTGGCAGTTCCAGTTAGCCATCTATATAGATTTGATTGCACTAATTAATTTTTTAAGATTAATCTATACAATCCATCCACTAACGCCATCTATGAAGAATGATTGTTTAGCATTTAGCAAACTACTTTATTAACACAATGCGAAGAGGCTACCGCCTCCTATCGCACTGTTAGAAGTCACCTGGAGTATCCACTCCTATTTTATACGCCAAATAATTGACCAGAATATTTACAAATATTTGTGAAATGTATACTTATATCTGTATACGAATCCTGGATTTTCACCTGTGGGTGGTTAATTTAAATTTTTTAATTGTATCTCAATAGAGACGAAGAAACAAACTGGAAACTGAATATGGATGATCAAGGTGTTTACAGGACTTATGACCTGTCATTGGTTGGGTTAAGCGCACGCTTTATGTAATTACAACATTCCCCATTCCACCATTGTTATTATGATCATATATGATACATTTTTGGAAGTTGTATATATACTCCAAATCCATACATATCTTCACATGGCAGTTCCAGTTAGCCATCTATGTAGATTTGATTGTACTAATTAATTTTTTAAGATTAATCTATACAATCCATCCACTAACGCCATCTATGAAGAATGATTGTTTAGCATTTAGCAAACTACTTTATTAACACAATGCGAAGAGGCTACCGCCTCCTATCGTACTGTTAGAAGTCGCCTGGAGTATCCACTCCTATTTTATACGCCAAATAATTGACCAGAATATTTACAAATATTTGTGAAATGTATACTTACATCTGTGTAATTAGTACAATCAAATCTACATAGATGGCTAACTGGAACTGCCACGTGAAGATAAGTATGAATTTGGAGTATATATACAACTTCCAAAAATGTATCATACATGATCATAATAACAATGGTGGAATGGGGAATGTTGCAATTACATAAAGCGTGCGCTTAACCCAACCAATGACAGGTCATAAGTCCTGTAAACACCTTGATCATCCATATTCAGTTTCCAGTTTGTTTCTTCGTCTCTATTGAGATACAATTAAAAATTTAAATTAACCACCCACAGGTGAAAATCCAGGATTCGTATACAGATGTAAGTATACATTTCACAAATATTTCTACATATACGAGTTTACAAATGACTGTTTTGGTAATGCAGTCGATGTCGAGTTTGTATATTTATAAATTCGTGAAGTCGTCTAGTTTATGGATATTTTTATTTAATTACGTAATATTGAAAGCGAAGGTTGTCATCTTGTTTTTGTATGAATTTACTTAAAATATGATCAATGCTTACTTTTGAATACACGCCATTGTTGGTAGAGTATAATAAACGAATCTGTAATATCCAATAACATTATATCAACCAGTAATTCACTCATGGTTAAACGTTGATATTGTACAATACTAATATGAATGAATTATAAAGAAATTATGCCACAAAATGTAAATCTTTTTCTTCTTCTTCTTTCGCCTAGCTATTTCCCGTTATTTGGAGTCGGCTCTCCTAATACGGCTCCGTTAAGTCTCACGATCCAGGGTCATCTGGCTGTCCAGTCCTAGCGCCTTCAGGTCGTTCCAGCCGTCGAGGACCAGCCGTCTCTCCATCTCTTAGGTGGTCTTCCAGGTGCACGGTGTTCTCAGGAGATTACGTAAGGGGTTGTATATGCGAGTCTGTCACTATCTATTCTGGCTACATGGTCCCTCCAGTATCTTCTTTTGGATCTACTCCACCGAACGATATCTACGAGTATTTCGCAAGTTTTTATGTGTTTGCGAATTTCCAACACAATTAATTTTTTACTTTCGTATGAAGCACTTAATTTGTGATGTACTCTGTTTTTACACCACTTTGCAGGAGCGAAACCGATTGGTTCGATAAAATAAAATAAAGTAGTGTGCAAACAAAGTATACAAACGTTTTAAATTATGAAATTTAATTGTATCTCAATAGAGACGAAGATGCAAACTGGAAACTGAATATGGTTGATCAAGGTGTTTACAGGACTTATGACCTGTCATTGGTTGGGTTTAGCGCACGCTTTATGTAATTACAACATTCCCCATTCCACCTATTTCTTTATGACCATGTAAAACAAATTTGTAGAGGTTGTATATATGTTACAAATCTATACTTATCTTCACATGTCAGTTTCAATACGCCATCTATGTAGATTTGATTACATATGTTAAATTTCATGAATTAATCACCCACCATGGGTGAAATCCAGTATTCGTGTACAAGTATAAGTATACATTCACAAAAAAAAATGTTTTAAATTATTTTTAACGTTTGAATAACTTTTTGAAAACATTTTATTTTCACAACATTTAAAACACTAACCGGTTAAAATACATTAATTTATGCACTAAAAAGAAGAAGAGTCAGTGTCCCGAAACATGTTTGTGAAAATTGCAAAAAAGTGTTGTGTAAATACAATGTTTTCTAAAAATTTTAAATGTGAATTTACAACACAGTGATGGGGAATATAGAAAATCATATATTTAACGATTATTTTGATTTATTATACATCACGAACGATATTTATCATTTCGCTTCAGTTTCTCTCGTCCTATTTCTTCCAACGTTCGTGGGCTATGCCCTTCGCCTCCCAGTATGGGGACACGTAAATTAATATGATTATATTATTGTGGTCAATTTAATACTCCATTGTGCAGTCGGGTCAAGGTCCGGGCTATATTTTTTACTTCCAAATTGCACTCGGAACAGAGGCCGCGCTAATGTAACTCCTAGTTATGAAACTGCACGCTTCATTATAACAAGCGCAGAGCGAATTGCATGAAATATGCAGTCGACTTACAATTACTACGTTTTTATGTGACGTTTAAAATTGTATGTATTACTAAAAAAAAATATTTTTTTAGTCAAATAATACGAATGAAAACGTCTGTTTTCTAAAAGTTTTATTATATTTTTCATTTGTTCCAATGACAATTTGAATAATTTTTTTAATATTATTTTAAAGTTCTTGCTGGTGTTTGATTGATTTAAGTACCTAATTGCAGCTAATTAAAAAAAACGGTGGATGCGAGTAACATAAATTTAACAATCACAAAAGTCCGGATCGTCCATGTCAACAAGTGCACC
The DNA here is from genome assembly GCA_022606425.2 of Lepidostoma basale. NCBI lineage: Eukaryota > Metazoa > Arthropoda > Insecta > Trichoptera > Lepidostomatidae > Lepidostoma > Lepidostoma basale. The sequence goes on along the minus strand of JAHDVF020000711.1, from coordinate 204,954 downwards.
ATCTAAAATGAACATTATGTGTTAATAAATAATTATTTTGTTATTTTATTTTATTTTATATCATTGTATTTTATATGATTTGTTTTAGATTTATTTTGTTGATGTTGGACGATCGAAGTGTGCGTGGGAGATGCCTATTGGTGGCGATGAGGTTCGCAACCCATCACCGCGTCTCCCGCGGAGCGAAAAGAGAAGGATGGAGTGCCAGATCGGTTAAAATGTGACAGTCCATTCATTCTGCCTACCCTTTCGGGGAGACGGCGTGATGGTTAGTTAGTCAGTTAGTTAGTTATTTTATGTGAATGACATGTTTCGCCTGTCTAAAGGATATTTGATACAAACATTGGACTTGGATCTTCTGGCTTACAGAGGCTCAGCTCTGATGGCTATTCATCTTCGGCTGTAGGAAACATTGTTGGAATGTGATTTGGTAGTGTGTGTGTGTGTAGAGTGTCCCTCCGAAAGAGGGCGAGGGGGGACTTAGGGTGTATGATAAAGTCTTACATTATTGTCAAGGAATGGAAGACCAGTTAGGGTTGGGATTGTATTTATAAAAATGTCTGTTCCCGAGGGGAAGATAAGAGGAGCAGTGCCTGGATGGAGTTGTGGAAACATTTGATAATGTCTTTGACTTGCGAAATATGTTATTCACATAAAATATAATAAAACTTCTAGAAAACAGACGTTTTTATTCGTATTGTTTTTTTAATATGGAGTTTTACATCATTGTTCAAGAAACAATATAATAGATTTCTTTAGTTCCATGATATATCTATTTAATATAATAATAATAATAATGCCCTAATGTATTAAAGTAACCTGTGTTTGAATACAGGGATAAACCAATTGTATTAAAGTGTTGTGATTTTGGTTTTCTTTAGGTATATTTGACGCAAGATATTGGGTTCGATTATAATATTTCTGACGTCATAATCTCTGAGTTAACACGACCCGATTTTCGCAACAAAGACTATTTCCGAGGACATCCGAAAAACACGTGACACTTCTGTCGATAAGAAGAATTTAAGGTCTTTCCGAGTTCGTGTTTACGTCTTGCGCTCGTAATATTGTTCCTTTAGTGTATTCTGTCTCAGATCTCCTTTTAGTCGCAGCGTCGTAGAAATACTAGTAAACATTTTAAATAATAATAAAATAAAAATAATATATCTTTAAAACTTCTTCCACTTTTGTCTTTATTTCGACAGCGACCGGTTTCGCCAGGCTGACTGGCATCGAAAGACAAAAGTGAAAGTATTTAAAAGGAAACAAAAACAAAAAACAAACAAATCATCACGCCGTTTCCCCGCAGGGGTAGGCACAGAGAATGGACCGCCACACTACTCTATCGTGGGAAACCTCTCTAGCTTCCTCCACATTCATACAACGAGTCATACACGCATGTCGATTCCTCCGACTTGGTTCACACTTATATTACAAACTGTCATTTGCTCTTCCTTTCGAAAACCATCACCTTTGACTTTCCGACATTCATCATTAAATCATTTGACTTGCATACCTCATGCATTCTCGACACCAAGACTTATAATTCGTCCGCACTATCCGCAACGAGAACGGCATCGTCCGCGTAAAGTAGACAATTTACAAACAGATCACTCATCTTAGCACCAGCATTTCCACCTTTAAGTTCTTTCATACACTTGTGCATATACAGATTGAACAACCATGGAGACATCACGCAGCCCTGCTTAACACCCTTCATGATATCAAACCAAGGCGTGATGTGTCAATTTACCCTAACACTGGCAGTGCTCCCTTAAAAGGAACTTTGTTTAAATTAACTTATTGAACGCTAAGGCTTTAACACTGGAATTCCATTGTAATATACTTAGGAAATTGAAAATAACTTTGTTTAATCCACAAAATATTTAAAAATAAAAATAAAATATTAAAAAACACAACACGTTTGGAGGATCACTTCAGGTGTAAAAATATAATAAAAACTATTTCGTTAGTTTCGCTAACCAATGTTGGCATCATCAGGAGTTACAATAAACAGTTTATTGTAACACCTGATGATGCCAAGATCAGTTGGCAAAACGGCTGTCGCGACACTCTCACTGAATAAAAAGAAATTGTGATATTAGAACAGTGTTGTAAATTATAACATTAATAATGTTGAAGTATCATAGTGTTTCGGTCAAAACAATGGACTATTTAATCAATTATAAATAACTATTACGCCGTTCCTCCTAAAAGGATTATGGAAGGATCACTGCATTGGTTTGGACATATGGAACGCATGAATGAAGAAAGAATGGTTAAGAATGTATACGTTAACAGTGTGAATGGAGTACGGAATCGTGGGATATCCATGGGGATGGTTTAATCCATTTTTAAAGGTCGGCTTTAATAGAAGTCGGAAGAATCGACGTGCGTGTATGATCCGCTGTATAAATGTGGAGGAATCTAGACACTTGTGTAGGAGCAAGTAGTGTGGCGGTCCATTCTCTCTGCGTACCCCTTCGGAGAAACGGCGTGATGGTTTGTTGTTGTCTTATTTCTAAAGGGTAGGCAGATATGGTGGAGAGTAACACTCGGCTCTGCGACTTGGACATCAATCAATCACATCAGTTTATTTTCTCAAAAGATATTACAAACAATTTTTATAGTTTAAGACATCTATTGAAAACAGGTAAAATATAAAAAATATATTAGGTCCTTACATATGAAATTGGCGTTTTGTATGGGAGGAACATAAAGTTGATTTTTTTTTAATACAATATATTTATTTAATCAAAGTATATACCATTGCTATCTATGCACTTTTGCCATCTCATAGGTAGTTCATCGATCCCTATACTAAAAAAAACATTCGGACGGGAATCAATAAAATCTTTGAAGTCGGTTTCGACTGCCCCATCAGAGTTGAATTTTTTCCCTTGCAAGAAGTTATCCAAATTTCGAAAAAAATAGTAATCTGTTGGGGCAAGGTCCGGAGAGTACGGTGGATGTCTTAGACATTCCAATTGAAGCTCTTCTAATTTGGTAGCCGTCTGTTGTGCAGTGTGCGGTCTAGCGTTATAATGAAGCAGCAGTGGCCAAGAGCGATGAACCAGCCTCGGTTGTTTAGCAGCTAGCTTTTCCATCGTGGTTTGCAGTTGCTGACAATAGACATCTGCCGTAATCGTCTGGCCAGATTTAAGAAAGCTGTAGTGAACGACACCAGCACTAGTCCACCAAACGCTCACAAGTAACTTTTTTGGAGTCAATTTTCGCTTGGGGCATGGTTTGGCTGGTTCGGCAGGGTTCAGCCATTGCGATGAGCACTTCCGATTATCATACAGGATCCACTTTTCATCACAGGTTCAAATTCGATTTAAAATCCCTTCATTATTGTGCCGGTTGAGTAATGCAACGCAGCAGTCAACGCGCGTTTGTTGATTTGCTTCACTCAATTCGTGAGGCACCCACCTTTCAAGCTTTTTCTCCTTCCCAATTTGCTTCAAGTGGATTAAAACAGTTTTATCACTAACACCGTAGCCTGCAGCTAACTCGGACGTGGTTTGCGATGGATCCGCTTCCACAATAGCCTTCAATTCTTCATCATCAACTTTGGTCTCCGGCCGTCCACGGGGCTTGTTCTGCAGGTCGAAATTTCCAGAACGAAAACGTTGGAACCAAAAACGCACTGTGTTTTCTTTTGCGGCACCGTCGCCATACACATCATTAATCCTTCGAGCCGTTTCTGCAGCACTGGTGCCACGGTGGAACTCGTACTCGTAAATAACGCGATATTTCGAGTTTTCCATTTTGTAAACTGAGTGACGCAAAGAAAAAAAACAATTGAGGAAAAACAAATGAATTATAATTTTCGAAACACAAATACTTGAGTAAATAGCTGTATAAATTTGAATTTGGAATTCCTAACCAAAGAGAATATATTTGAGATCAAAGTTGCCAGTACGGCAAAACGCCAATTTCATATGTAAGGACCTAATATAATACCAGGAACGCATGAGAGATGGTTCGACATTAGGAATACAAGATACTCTCCAAAGTCAAGAGTATTTGTCTTCTGAACGTACTTTCACGAATATGAAAGACGTCGATCGCCGAAGCGATCATGTTCACCAGTTTGATTACTCTCCCCACCGGCATCACCAGAGGCAGGTTGGTTCTGCATGCTGGGAGATCAAACAGTCTGTGCTGACGCTGTCGAAGATAACCATCCGGAACATGATAGCCTCCAAGATGAGGGAATTCTCAAAGAATCCCCTGATAAGTCTGAAGAAATGGGTAAGTGTGCACCCATCCCTTATTATCTGTAAACTATTGGTCCCCAGCATGCCCAATAGGAATGCAGTGGGATAAAGCCACGGATAGCTACCAAACTCCCACATGTATAGATATTCCGTTATGCTGGAGAGAGTTCAGAAAAAAAATTCTGAGGCATCTCTACATGAGGGAGTATGGTAGTTATCCGTGGCTCTATCCCACGGCATTTCTTTTATGAATGCTCGGAACCAATTCTTTACAGCTTCGAAGAGATGGACATCTCATAACCCATTTCTTTAAATTAATCAGGGGATATTTCGAGAACTCGGCCGTGCTAAAAAGATGTTGGTCTTTTTGTCCCTGATAGATTTCTCCGACAGCGACAGCACAGATTGTTTTACCAACCGGCCACCAGAACCAATTTGCCTCTGGTGACACCGGTGGGAAGAGCTATTAGTCTGCTGAACGCGGTCTCCTCGGAGATCGACGTCTTTTATATTAGTGAAGGTACGTTCAGGGGACAAATACTCTTGACTTTAGAAAGTATCTTGTCTTCCTAATGTCGAACCACCTCTAATGCGTTCCTGGTACTTTGTTGTATTTTTATAATATTTTACCTGTACTTAATAGATGCCTTAAACATTTTCCTGTTTGTAATGTCTTTTGAGTTAATAAACTGATTTGATTTGATGTAGAGATATCTCAGAAATCTTTTCTGAACGCCTTTCTAACTTGCCTCTTTGGCCTCAGTAATATTTATACCTACGTAAATTTTTCTGACTCATTACGTGGACATTTATTAATCAATTTGGTTGTGCCACGTTTTCTCATTCTACCACGGTGTCGTGTTCTCGAACCTTAGCTTAAGAACAATGAGTCTATTTCGAGGTGCTTTAACATGTTCTTCAATTTATATTCTGCAAAAAAAAATTAGTCCGGTGAAAAATTATGTAAGCGGGTGCTTTTTCGCGGGGCGGACGTTTCGGCTATTTTCTCCACAATTTCCATGTAATCGATTGGCCCATTTCATCCATTGTCGGCGGTTGGGTATATGACGTCACTCGGCCGGGTTTCCCGGAACAATGAACGCCGGAAGTGGAAAATGGTGACGAAACGGCCAATAATTAATACCGCCATAGCCTCGTGAGGCTGTCGAGATTGCAGACATTCTCGATTATTCCATTATCTTGTTCTTTTAATTATAAAGATTATAATACTTGTGGTTTATACTACAGATTTATGGATGAAAAACTAACTAACTAACTAACCATCTAGCCGTCTCCCCAAAGGGTCGGCAGAAAGAATGGACTGCCACACTTTTCTTTCCTGGCATATTTCTCTGGATTCCTCAACATTCATGTATCGTTTCATGCACGTGCGTCGATTTCTCTGACTCCTCGCGTTGGCCGACATTCAATATTTGATTTTTTGATCTTCCCACGTTTTCCTCAGTCTTCAACTATTTATAGTTCCATTTACTTCGTTAATATAGTTGGTGTTTTTTTAAGAGCTTGAGAACTTTAAATAATTATACAAGACAGAACTATTTTTGGAATGAATTTTTTATTATTATAATCTGGTAGATAATTTTATGGCATTTATTTTTTAAATATGATTTCCGGCATATGTCCGCCGCGGCTACGAGTTACATAGTCTATTCGATCAGTCCAATTTTTCAATACTTTTTCCAATAAATCTGGCCGTCTGGCGTTGATGCTGGCTTGAATATTGGCTTCCAATACTTCAAGAGTTGCTGGTTTGTCGCTCTGGACGAATCATGTTACTCGCAGCTCTGATGGACAAAACGCCTACTTTGCTGGCGTCCTAGGACTGCGATCTGAAACCCAGGACGTCACCAACTTCGATGGACGGCATTAGAGAGACCGCCGGTACGACATGGATGCATGTTGCCCAAGATTCACAGACATGGAAGCGAATAGAGGTAGCCTGGTGGCTGATGGGCTGATGATGATGATCAAATCAAATCAAATCAGTTTATTTTCTCAAAAGACATTACAAACATTTTTTATAGTTTAAGGCATTGAGAACAGGTAAAACATAATAAATATATAATACCAGGAACGCATGAGAGATGGTTGGACATTAGGAATACAAGATACTCTCCAAAGTCAAGAGTATTTGTCTTCTGAATGTACTTTCACGAATATGAAAGACATCGATCTCCGAAGCGATCATGTTCAGCAGTTTGATTGCTCTCCCCACCGGCATCACCAGAGGCAGGTTGGTTCTGCATGTTGGGAGATAAAACAGTCTGTGCTGATGCTGTCGAAGATAACCATCCGATATATAAAATATGTCCATTGTTTTGGCCGAAACACTATGATACCTTAACATTTTAAACTGTTAAATTAAATAACCTTGTTTTATGTATCATAATTGTATTTCATTTTACGCGACAGCTGTTTCGTCAACCTATGTTGACATCATCAGGTGTTGCAATAATATATCAAATGTCAATGTTTTGTTATTTTTCGAACCTTTATAATACACATAAAAGAAAAAATCCACATAAAGGTTCGAAAAATCACAATAATTAGACATTTGATATATTATTGTAATACCTGGTGATGTCAACATAGGTTGACGAAACAGTTGTCGCTTAAAATAAAATACAATTGTGATTCATAAACAAATTTATTTATTTTAACAGTTTTAGATGATGATTTTGTTATTTGAATCTTTTTAAATAACAAGTTTTAACGAAAAAATAACTAAATAATAAAAATTCTATATTTCTTAAATGTTTTCTTATCTTACTTCATATGTATATTACGATAATTAATGCCGTTATCAGATTAAAATATTTACTGTGCTACGAATACCGTAAATATATGTAGTTTTCCAGATTAAAAAAAATGTTTCCTTTGCTTCAAAGCACGGGATCATAAGACACGAATAAGGGTGTGGCAATTTGAATGTGTGGCAATTTGAATGTGTGGCAATTTGAAAGTGTGGCAATTTTAAAAATCACAAGCTTCATCAGGCAATATAAGTTCTTATATATCCTGATGAAGCTTGGGTACAAGCGAAAACAAGTTGACTTCAATTATAATTACCATTTCGTATTTAAAATACAAAATGTTTCAGATAAACTTAAGGCGTTAACACTGTGGAATTCCATAATGACGAATTTTTATGAATTAAAACACGTTTTTTTCCACTTCTGACTTTATTTTTCTCGACTCCGCTATTTTTTTTTTTTTTTAAATAAAGACTAATATCAAGGATTTACATCAATGATATTAGAATTTATTTTACAATCTTCAATATGAGCATAAAATAGCTCATTATTATTAAGAAGGAATCTGGTCGTGTCCAGGCTTGAACCCATGTCCCCTGGATCAGGAGCCAAGCATTCTATCCCCTAGACCACCACCCGGTTTGGAGGCTATCACCATTTTGGAGGCTATCCATCTTTATGTACCGGATGGTTATCTTCTACAGCCGGATGGTTTTATTTTCCAGCATGCAGAACCAACCTGCCTCTGGTGATGCCGGTGGGGAGAGCAATCAAACCGTTGAACATGATCGCTTCGGAGATCGACGTCTTTCATATTCGTGAAAGTACGTTCAGAAGACAAATACTCTTGACTTTGGAGAGTATCTTGTATTCCTACTGTCGGACCATCTCTCATGCGTTCCTGGTATTATATATTTTTTATGTTTTACCTGTTCTTAATAGATGTCTTAAACTATAATTGTTGTTTGTAATATCTTTTGAGAAAATAAACTGATTAGATTTGATTTGATTTGATTTGACATGTTTCGAAGGCACACCTTCATCTTCGGGAGAACGATATAAACTCATCGTTCTCCAGATCATGAAGGTAAGCCTTGGAAACATATCGAGAAAAATAAACTCAAAAGTGGAAAAAACATTGCTTAAATTCATAAAAATTCGACAAAATGTTTCATCTACGTGTTAAAAAAAAAACTAACTCCCTAATCATCACGTCGTCTCGCCGAAGGGGTAGACAGAAATAATGGACTGCCACACTTTTCTTCCCTGAAATACTTCTCTCGCCGACATTTTTATTTTTTATTTATTTATTTGATCGTGCCACGTTTTCCTCGGTCTTCATATATTTCTAGTTCCGTTTACATTGTTAACGTGTACTTTCTTTACCATTATTTCTTCATTCATTTTTTCTGTGTGTCCAATGATTCTTTCATTATTATGGTTTGTTTTCAATCAACATACTTATAAATATGTTTTTCTGTTACTCTTGTTTCGCTAGATATTCAGGGTCTATTAGTAATATTTTTATCGTGTGTATTGGGTAACATATGTCAAGGTGGTGTCAGACGTCTATGTAGTGATTTTATTAAATCATAATAAATATTGTTATTTATATATAACATCAAGGAATACGCGTAAAAATGAAGTATATAGATTGTTCGCTTATCATAACTAGCCATACACCCTGCGTAAAATTGATAACGCTACAGGGCAGTATTTTAGTATATAAAACCCAGAGGTGTAAAGATGATGTAAAGTTTAAATATATACGAAAATGAACTATTATTCCCTTATGTATGGAAGCGAAGCATGGAACTGGCAAAAGAAGGATGAAAGTAGAATAAATTCAGTAGAAATGAGATCTCTTAGACGAATGTTTGGATACTCTGTGTATGATAGTGTCGAATGAAAATATAAGAAGTGAATGCGGTGCGAATGATGGTGTCATGAACAAAATAATGAAAGGATCATTAAGATGGTTTGGACATATGGAAAGAATGAATGAAGAAAGAATGGTAAAAAAATTAAATGTTAATGATGTAAATGGAACCAGAAATAGAGGAAGACCGAGGAAAACGTGGCACGATATTTGAATGTAGGCCATGTGAGGAGTCAGAGAAATCGACGCGCGTGCATGACACGATGTATGAATGTTGAGGAAGCGAGAGAAATATGCCAGGAAAGAAAAGTGTGGCCGTCCATTCTTTTTGCCTACCCCTTCGGGGAGACGGCGTGATGGTTAGTTAGTTAGTTTAATTAACTATACAATTTGTGTTTTCACAACACTTTTTTGAAAATACAAATTGTATTTTTGTGCTCTAGCACCAAAAGTTATGTCCTCATGGGTGCCGAGCGAAAAGAAACCAAGAATCACACCATAGAGGATTGTAAGACCAAGAAAAATATTGGCGGACTGCGTGGAAGGGAATTAGGAGAAAAAGGAAAGATCTGGAGAATGGAGAGAGATTTCATTTCATTTATTTATACAAAGATCACAAACATTACATGTGCTTCAATCCAAGTCGTCTGCAACCTAACCAACGACTTCCACCATTACATCTTCTTCTTCAAGTGCCCTGTCGGGTCCCCCCAACGTTGGCGATCACCTCGGTGAACCTGTCCCTGTCCTGCGCCGCTCGGAACAGCTCCTCTACACTTTGGATGCCGGTCCACTCCCTCACGTTTCGCAGCCAGGACATTTGTCTCCTTCCGGGCCCTCGGCGTCCCTCAATTTCCCCCTCCAATATCAGTTGGAGAAGGTGGTACTTTTCCCCACGCAGTATATGACCCAGATGTGAGATCTTTCGGACCTTGATAGTTGATAACAATTCCCTGTCAACTCTAGCTCGCCTCAGGACTTTGGTATTGGTAATCATGTATGTCCAGGGATCTCTGAGCATTCGGCGATGGAGCCACGTTTCAAATGCTTCCAGTCTGTTCATTGAGTTAACTTTCAGGGTCCAAGTTTCACACCCATACGATAAAACAGACCACACATAGCATTTGATCATTCTCTGGCGGAGTTTCAAGTTTACGTTATCATTGAAGAAAAGTGATTTCATTTTATTAAACGTAGCTCTTGCTGCCTCAATTCTGCATCTTATCTCTACATCTGGGTCAAGAAATTGCGTTAGTATGCTGCCGAGGTATTTAAATTTTTCCACCCTTTCAACGTTACGGCCGTTCAAATGCATATAAAAAAATAGCATATAAAAAAATAGGTAATCGCATCAGAGATAACAAGCACAACATTGATATTGCATCCCTGAGGCAACTCACACTATCACGATATACATATGTCGACCTCCGAGGCGACCCAATTAAGCAGGTTGGTTCTGCGGCGTGGCAAATAAACCAATCTGTACTCTCTTTGACGAAAGTAATTATCAGGGACAAATAGACCTACATAACTCAGGACGTCCGAGTTCCTCCTTCTCCCCAATGATTGGTAGCTTAGCATACCTAGCAAGAATTCAGTCGGAAGGAGATGCGGGTAATAACCGCACTCCCCGAGGTAAAGAAAGCATAAAAATAATTCTGCACTCGCTCAACAATCGGAGAATATCGGATCTCATGCGGTGACCAAATAATGAAACAATATATCAGCCGACTTCTTACCAGGGAATTATACAACACCCGAAGTACCTGAGTGTTCGAAAATATCTTGGCATTCCTAAAAGCAAATCCAAGCATTTTCATGGAACTATCTAAGATGACCAGGAACAGGAGCCAGTGGAGGACTGTTGTAGAGGAGGCCAAGTCCCACACCGGGATATAGTGCCGGGAAGAAGGAGAAGAAGAAAATACATTCAATACAAATAACTAAAATTTGCCTACAGATTATTTTACGGCCAATCGAGTTTTCTTGACACACGATAACACACCATATCAAATTCAAATATGACTCATTAGTCGAATCAAATAACGAAACGCATTGTAAACTTCCTTATCAGTTTCAAAAGTGCGCTGCATTTTTATTCGTCATTTCTCATAAACTTTAATTCAATGCAAAGATTAAATTTCATTGGGCCACGCTTGTCTACATTGATTTGCGTTATATCCGCCGCAACTACGTATCCGTGACGAATACCAAGGTTTCCGAGATCTTCTATGTAATATTATTCAATGTTAACACTATGATGTTAGCATGTTAAACATTGTTAGAATTTTACTCGCCAAATTAACTTATTTATCTACAAGAGTAGTTAGATATTGTATGTTAATAATATTCTTTCTAGAAAAAAACTTCTCGATTGAATTATTTTTACTTTCGTATGCAGCACTGAATTTGTGGTGTTCTATTATTAAAAATAATTTAAAAGCACTTTTGTTTCTTTATTTTTTAGTACCAACCGGTTTCGCTCTCCCCGGAGCTTCGAAAGGGTCTTTTTTACCCTGGCGTAGCTCCGATTAGAGTAAAAATTAAGTCGTTTAAAAATACAAAATATTGAATTATTTTTGCTTATATGTTTTGCTAGCACTTTATTTTATTTTTATTTCTAACCATAATTATCATTTACTCTGAAAATGTACGCAGTACGGAGTCGAAGAAGACCATGGCATGACCAAATTTCGGGCGGTAGGAAAGTATTTAATAAGCAGACCCCCCACCACATTTCCCGACCCGTTTTACTCCGCTGGGATGGGTAGTCGAGTCACAATAAAATCATGCGCATTACTCTCATTATGGACCCTGCATATTTTCGTTTCCTTTATTATAACTCAGCTCCATTGAAATGTCTTCTTCTATAGTTTTATCTTACATATAATTATATTGAAAAATAAATTACTTATGCTGTCTTCTTATCTGATGCCCACAGCAGCTTGGATTTCTCTTGATAGCTCATTTCTTATCTTATTTCGCATTGTATTATTGCAACGATTTGCTCATTTCTTCATTGGGTATCCTATCTCTAAGGGTTCTCCCCACAATAGGTCGCAATGTTCTCATTTCTGCTATTCTTAAGAGATGTTTGGTTCTGACGGTGTCTGCTCTTGCTTCGATTCCGTTGGTCATTATGGGCCTGATGCATAAAAACTAATTTCTTTACATTTTAACATTCTACAGTAGTCGCATCCTTAATCCTTGTTTTTTCTTCCTTTAAAATCAACAAACTTCAAACATTTAAGGGACTTTATGTTTTGTGATTATTACAATCGAAGCTGATGGAATTTTTATCTTAAAAAACACGCTTGAATATAAAATATCATATAATTTTTTTACCATTTCTATTCATTAAAAATAAAATAAAAACAGCGTCTAGTTTTTTTGTAATCGCCTCTACATATGCAAGTTTTTTTTGTTGTATATTTTTCCATAATTACCTTTATATTGTAGTGTTAAATACTCGATTTATATTGTGTCAAAAAATGTATAATGTTTTGAATACAAATTAAAAATATAAAGTTTTTAGCTTCAGAAAATTATACGAATTACAATTATTTTTAATGAGTGTTTTTTAATGTGACAGTTTGCGTATCGAGTATTATTGTTGTGAAATATAATGCTATGCTGGGTTTTTCATCTTATTTTCATTGCGAATGACGTGTTTTCTGGTTTTTTCCCCTAATTATAATGTATTCTGCAATTGAATGACGGCAAATTTTTATAATTTTATTTTTCGTACATTTATATAATGTTTTAGATTCACATTTTTTTCCATAATACTATTATCAATGTTAATATAAATATTAATATACATTTTTTACATATTTATCACTATTTGTAGGTTAAATTTAGGTTGTTTCAAATGAAGGTTTTTTCCTCATATTTTCTATTTAACTAACTAACTAACTATCAAGCCGTCTCTCCGGACTGCCACACCTTTCTTTCCTGACATATTTCTCTCGCTTCCTCAACATTCATACATCGTGTCATGCACGCGCGTCGATTTCTCTGACTCCTCACATGGCCGACATTCAATATTTGATTTATTTGATCGTGCCACGTTTTCCTCGGTCTTCCTCTATTTCTGGTACCATTTACATCATTAACATATAATTTTTTACCATTATTTCTTCATTCATTATTTCCATATGTCCAAACCATCTTAATGATCCTTTCATTATTTTGTTCATGACACCATCATTCGCACCACATTGACTTCTTATATTTTCATTCGACACTCTATCATACACAGAATATCCACACATTCGTCTAAGCGATCTCATTTCTACTGCATTTATTCTACTTTCATCCTTCCTTTGCCAGTTCCATGCTTCGCTTCCATACATAAGGGTCGGTAGAAGAACACCATTGTGCACTGCCATTTCTATTTTTTACCTTTTAATTACAAGTTTTTGCTATGGACCTGAAAACGCCTTGTCCTAAACTAGTCCTGAAAATATAAAAATGAATTGTTAGAATTCTTAACGAAACTGTTTTTAGTTTAAAAAAATTTTACTTATCAACCATCACGCCATCTTCCTAAAAGTGTAGACGGAAAGAATGGACTGCCAATCTGTTATTTCCTGACGTACATCTCTCGTTTATTTCAACATTCATACATCGTGCCATGCATGCACATCGATTTCTTCGACTCCTCACGTGGCTGACTTCTTCTTTCCTTTATTTCTAATTCCGTTTATAGGCAGAAATAATGGACTGTCACCCTCTTTTTTTCTGACGCACTTATCTTGTTTCCTCAACAACATTCGTGTCATGCACGCACGTCGATTTCTTCGATTCCTCGCATGGCTTACTTCTTCTTTCCTTTATTTCTAATTCCGTTTACATCTTGTACGCATATTTTTTTACCATTCTTTCTTCATTCATTCTTTCCATCTGTCCAAACAATGATAATGATCATTTTATTGTTTTGTTTTGCGCGCACGTCGATTTGTCTGACTCTTCACGTGGCCGACATTTAATATTTGACTGATTTGATCGTGCCATGTTTTCCTCGGTCTTCCTGTTTTTCTAATTCCGTTGGCACCGTTTATACATACTGAATTATATGTAAACATATTCTAAATCTGGAATCTGCTTGATACTGTTTCTATTGACATTCTTATTAATTTGTTTTTTTTTTCTTTTCACAGATCTCGCAATAGCTGCTGCTGCATCCAGCAAACTGTACTGAAGGTCCACACGCCTCTCACCGTGCCAAAATATACACTGCCAACAATGATTTTATAAATAAAAATTCATTTATATAAATAAATATAAAAATACGTGTTCAGTTTTATCTGAGAGTAACAAAAAAAAAATAATCTTAAAAGTATTTACAAAAAACATGTGACGCATTTAAAACATTGTAATTTCATAATTTATTTAATTGTGCCGTATTTGCGTAAAACTATTTTTTTGTGTGACAAATACAAAAAGTTTAAAAATCGCTCGCTTAAGTGGAAAATTAACTTGTTTCTATAGTATATCAAGAGATTTTAAGATAATTGTGTTTTTTTTTAAATCTCACTTCTATCAGTGTTCAAGTTGTCAGAAAACATTTAAATAAATAGTTTTTTGAAGTATTATTTATTCATACGGGTAATTTTCTAGTTATAATATAGTATTTCAAGTTAAAATAACTCAACGATAAATTAATAATAAAAAGTATTATACAAAAAAAGTATAGATTTAAAAGCGACCAATTCGCGTCATATAAGTTCAGCGTTTCGCATTTTTTTTTTTTAATTTATTTATTTTACATTTTGACTTATAATAATAAGTAATTGACCCGGCGTGTCGAATTCGCACCACCAATACATTGCTTTACAGTTATATAACGGTTCTTATACTTGCGTGGGTTAGAGGTGTGCTCAAGTATTTGAGATAAATCAACCCATATCAAGGTGTACGACTTTTTTGCCTGTGCGAAAAAAAAGTTGCCGCGATAATTTCAACGAGCTATAAATAATACACGAAAAAAATGTTCAAAATATTATCTAACCTATTATTTAAATGATAAAAACTTTTGATTGAAGACATTTTTTTTTATATAAAATTATCTTTTGATGTTTTTCTAAAAGTGCTCCGTGATGAAATCGTGTGAAAGTAACGTGGGACGTATCACCGTGAAGAAATAGTGTCCGTTTCAATTATTATGGGGACTCGTAAACCGGAGGGTCCCTTGGGTGGCCTGGGATGCGGAGGTGGTGGTTCTGGAAGCGGTGGGGGGAGATTATCCCTAAGGAGACTGTTGCTCAACTCTCCGCTCTTGGGGAGACGCCTGAGAATTGCGGCACATCGAGGTAATTATATATTTCTTCTCTAAGAAAAAAAAAGTGTGTTATTATGTACTCACGTAAGAAGTTATACTCAACGTAAAAATCAAAAAAAAGTTCAAGTTTTAAAAAAACAAAAGTTTTGTGATAATCAAATAATTTTACTGGAATCTCTTGATGGAAGTTCATTTTAACCCTTAACGTACCGTGTTCAAAACAAAACGCTCGCTCCCATGTGGTCAATTCAGTTTACCGCTAACTTTATCTAAATATCAAGCATATGACTCGATGAATCAAAATTTAATTTATGTCACCTTGTAGGGAATTTCATTAGGAATAGATCGATATCTATAACATACATGGATTATTTGAAAAACATATCATTATTTTTTTTTTCTGGAACCATGCGATTTCTGATATAGAATGCGAGACAGCAGAAATTAAGAAAATCAACTTTAAATTGGCAGTGGAAACTCAATTGACCACATGGCAACGCGACGGTTAAATAAAATGATGTTTTTTTAACTACTTCCGGTTTTGTCTTTATTTCGACAGCGACCGGTATGACCCGGAGTGTCTCTCCGAAAGAGGGCGAGGGGGGATTTAGGGTTTATGATAAAGTCTTACTTTATTGTCAAGGAATGGAAGACCAGTTAAGGTGGGGATTGTATTTATAAAAAAAGTTTGTTCCCGAAAATGTATTTATTCTACTTTCATCATTTTTTTGGCAGTTCCATACTTCCCATCCATACATTTTTTGCCTGATCTCAATCCCACTTTGGTTATTTAATTATTAGATATTGTCTTTGCAAAATGGTATTCTTCTACCGATCCTTATGTATGGAAGCAAAGCATGGAACTGGCAAAAGATGGATGAAAGTAGAATAAATGCAGTAGAAATGAGATCTCTTAGACGAATGTGTGGATACTCTGTGTATGATAGAGTGTCGAATGAAAATATAAGAAGTGAATGCGGTGCGAATGATGGTGTCATGAACAAAATAATGAAAGGATCATTAAGATGGTTTGGACATATGGAAAGAATGAATGAAGAAAGAATGGTAAAAAAATTATATGTTAATGATGTAAATGGAACCAGAAATAGAGGAAGACCGAGGAAAACGTGGCACGATCAAATAAATCAAATATTGAATGTCGGCCATGTGAGGAGTCAGAGAAATCGACGCCCGTGCATGATACTATTTATGAATGTTGAGGAAACGAGAGAAATATGTCAGGAATGAAAAGTGTGGCAGTCCATTCTTTCTGCCTACCCCTTCGGGGAGACGGCGTGATGGTTAGTTAGTTAGTTAGTCTATGCAAAAATCAAGACTTGTCAGATATGGCCAAGTGTTTCACCGCGGTCCGTTAAATGGTTTTGGTGGCGATCTGAGGTCAGAACGAATCCATTGTCCCCCGGCGGATGGCTGTGGCTAATCGTCGGGTCTCGTCCATTCAGGCCGCGGAATTTCCTTCACGGCCGGAGCCCCGCGACTCCGGTTCACCGGGCAGGCCCGCCGCGGGGCGATCGCTAACTGTTTGATAATGGCTGATGTAACAGCCGCGATCGTGTGTTGCGGCAGGGCTCTTCAAACCTGTAGCACACTGTTGCGAAAGCGAAACGGAAGCGAAATTCTAGCGAATATCGAAACTCAAACAAACAAATCGTGCAGGAGTAAATAGAGTGCTGCTTTAATGTGTAAAGGCAACAAGCCGTAACTTAAGTTGCGGCTGTTTGGCGTAACACGGCTCAAAGCATTCTTATAACTGGCCTCTATCATATACAATCACAGATTTTTCTCTATCTCTTTCCTTTACTGAGATATTCACTATCCCAATAGCCGCAAAATTGTATTAATTTGATACATGTTTTGGCAAAAAGCGTCATTTTAAGTTGCTGCTTTTTACCCCGGCACAGCCAAAAATTGCGGCCTTTTGCTGCGACACAATATGTATCCTGGCAAATGACAGCAACTTAAATTGCGGCCCATTACCAAATTATTTGTGCGATGGTCTAGCTAATATGTGGCGGCAAAACACATTTTCTTTAATAATATGAAGCTTACTATACTTTTAAGATAAAACACGTCTTAATCATTTCTAAGAACTGTATTCTTACTTTTAAAACTTAGTTTGCATAAGAAAACTTATTTTAAATGATAAAATATAGCAAAAAATAAAACTATAAACCCGTTTATCTCAAAACTACTATTTTTAACTTGCGGCTGCACATTAGTGCTGACATTAATCAAAGTCCGCAAGATTTCATATCTGAGTCACGTTCTGCGAGGAGAGAAGTATCGCCTGCTGCATCTAATATTGAAGGGAAAAATAGAGGGCGGCAGGGAGAAGGCAGATCTCTTGGCTGCGCAATGTGAGGGAATGGACGGGAATTGGAACTGTGGAGGAGCTATTCCGGACAGCGCAGGATAGGGAAGAGTTTACCAGAGTGATCGCCAACTTCGGGGGGACCTGACAGGGCACTTTAAGAAGAAGAAGAAACAAACAAACAAACCATTACGCCGTTTCCCCGCAGGGGTAAGCAAAGAGAATGGACCGCAACACTACTCTATCCTGACATACCTCTCTAGATTCCTCCACATTCATACAGCGAGTCATACACGCACGTCGATTCTTCCGGCTTTTGGCATGACCAACCTTTAAAATTTGATTAATTTGGTCATGCCATGTTTTCCTCGGTCTACCTCGACTCCGTACTGCATTTTCATTGTTAACGTATATTTTTTTAACGATTCTTTCTTCCCCCATGCGCTCCATATGTCCGAACCAACGCAGCGATTCTTTCATAATTTTGTTCATAATACATTCTTTCGCAGCATTTGAGATTCTGTCGTACATCGTGGCACGATCAAATCAATCAAATATTAAATGTCGGCCACGTGAGGAGTCGGAGAAACCGACGTGCGTACATGACAATATGTATGAATGTAGAGAAATCGAGAGAAGTATGTCAGGACAGAAGAGTATGGCGGTCCATTATTTCTGCCTACCCCTCCTGGGACACGGCGTAATGGTTAGTCAGTTAGTTAGTAAACATACAATAACATACTTTAAAATAATTTTTACTTTTATTTATTTATAATGAATTTCAACCAACAAATTTTTATTTACAAACGGGCATCAATCCATAAAAATCATTTTACAATTCGATATTTTTTTTTTGTGGAACCCAAATATTTTGCGAACGTAGCTTGAAGAACCCTGTGTTGTGGGTAGCAAGGCGTGTTATATTAGTTCATGTGTACGTATCGTTAACCGGGTTATTTTTACATACTTCGGTGCAATATTTGCACGATAACCGCTACTCTGGTGTAAAGTTCGCACAAAGTGTTTGGATTAAGTCACCGAAAGCAATTCAGCTTTTAATCGAAGTGTCGACTAGTAAGAAAACTTGTAAACGAAGTGCCAACTAGCAAGAAAACTTGTAAACGAAGTGTCAACTAGCAAGAAAACTTTCGCGAGTGCCTTCAGCTATGTAAAAGCTCTCTTGTTAGTTGACACGCGCAGATTGTGACGAATTGCACAAAATAGAAATCTTTCGAAGAAGTCAATTTTCAGTTTATACAGCGTGACGCAAATGTTATCACCCGATGTTCTTTGGCTGTAATTTTTTTTACGAATGAAATATTTTTGTTCTGCTTTTGGATTGTGTTTATCTGATATCTTAATTTTCTTTCCATTAAGATGACAAAATGATATCGGCCAAGTGGCCGCCGCCAGAATTGAAGTACACACGGGCCCGATTTATGGCATTTTCCATCACTCTTCCCAGAACTTCCGGCGATAAGTTCTTTGGGGCATCTAGGGCAGGGGAAGCCGTTGGTAGTGGAGCCGTCACCGTCTCCCAATGGTCTTTCATTTCTCCTCCTCTCTGCGCTGTGTATCAGACCTGCGTGCCTTTATGTAATGTCATTCTCCATCTAGGTCTGTCTTCTGCAGTCTTTTAATGAACGGTATGAAATAATACAAGGCATTGAAAAAATCCAAGTCAGCAGACTGCTGACTTGGAGACCGTGGATGCCAAAGAGAAGTGAAGGGCGACCGGCAACTACGGTGGAAGGATCATCTGAACAGACACGTCGCAATAACTTGGATGTAGTCTGCACAATACAGTGACATGGAAGCGAATGGAGGTGGCCTTTGTCCAGGAGTGGACGGGAATAGGTTGAGGAAGAAGAAGAAGAAAAAGAAAAAGATTGAAAAAATAAAAATCATATTATGTATTTAAATACAATATCACACCTTGAAAAATAAGCGAATGCTTAAATAAACATAACAAACAAAAGCCACGGGTATAAATCCATACTCTCTAAGTTAGAGGTGTCACATAAATTTCTTTTGCACCCTCTCCACTATCAGGGAGCATCGAACCTCACACGGTACCCAAATAATGGAACTAAATTCCAACCGACTTATTTAACCTTTTCCTTTATGTAGATCTTGCGATTAGACAGGATATCAAATTTGATCCGATATAGCGCTGCTACTGCGAAGCATGGAACTGGCAGAAGAAAGATGAGAGCAGAATAAATGCGGTAGAGATGAGGTCCCTGAGACGTATGTGTGGTAGAACGATGTACGACAGAATCTCAAATGCTGCGAAAGAAGGTATTATGAACAAAATTATGAAAGAATCGCTGCGTTGGTTCGGACATATGGAGCGCATGGGGGAAGAAAGAATCGTTAAAAAAGTATACGTTAACAATGTAAATAGAGTACGGAGTCGAGGTAGACCGAGGAAAACATGGCATGACCAAATTAATCAAATTTTAAAGGTTGGTCATGTCAAAAGCCGGAAGAATCGTCGTGCGTGTATGACTCGCTGTATGAATGTGGAGGAATCTAGAGAGGTATGTCAGGATAGAGTAGTGTGGCGGTCCATTCTCCCCTGCGGAGAAACGGTGTGATGGTTTGCTGTTTGTGGTGTTGTTGCGCTGGTACTCTTTCGATGATTTCGGCCACTCCTGTTCTAGCTCTAATAGTGATTTTTCTCGCCCTGTCCGCTGTAATCATCCCCAATATTGATCTTGCCCTTTTCTTTCTTCTCTAATTCTTGCGATCTGCTAAGACAGTGTATCAGATTTGGTCCGTCCAAGGCGTCCAGCTTTCTTCCATTTATTTGTTAGCCGTCCTGATGGTCAGCGGCCCTCTGGAGTTTCGTCCATCACGATCTTGGGAATCCTCACTGGGTCTAGCCTCTCAATGTGGTCTCCCAGAATCGTATCCTCTGCCTACTCCATCTCACTTTATCTTCAATTTTGCAAGATCTGCGAACCTTTTTGTTGGGATCCTATATCTTAGGGGTTCTACCCTCGATAGGTCGCAATGTTTTCATTGCTGATGTTCTTAGGAGATGTTTGGTTCTGACAGTGTCTGCTCTTGCTACGATCCGTGTTTTGTAGATCCTGACTTTGCTTTCCACTAGCATATACGCATTGTCCCGAACAGTGTCCCTCAGGCATCCAGAGATAACGGCTGCTTTATTAGTTTGTTCTTTAACTTCATTATACAGTTCGCAGCAATTTGAAAACACAACACTTATTTAGTACGATAATATAACAAATCGTTGAATCCAAAAGCATGTTGATTGCTTGTTCGCTGCGTGTGAATTGTCACAATGAATTATTGAGTCAAAACTTTAGTGTCAACAGTGGATGCACGCAAAAGGGTTTGGGTTTAATTTACCCCGGTGATGTGAGCCGGCAAATATTTACCCTCGTGTCGGGGGCGGCGCGTTATCACGCCAGAACCACTGATTGCGCCCGGTTACAAATTATCTAGTTAATTCCGATTAGTTCCACGCGGACCACACGTAAACACGCGGGCATTGGGGGCGCTAGCCTCGCTGGCCTGTAGATAATGAAGGGGCTAAAGTGGGACTATAGCCGAACGATTATCAAATCAAAACAAATCAGTTTATTATCTAAACAGACATTACAAACAATATAAATGTTTAAGGGATATTGAATAAATGTTTGGGGCAGGCAACAAAGTGAATGGTGCACTTAAAGTTGTCATCGCAAACAATAACCTATCCAAAAAAGCTAGAATGGCAGTGCACAATGATGTTCTTCTACCGACCCTTATGGAAGCGAAGCATGGAACTGGCAAAAGAAGGATGAAAGTAGAATAAATGCAGTAGAAATTAGATCTCTTAGACGAATGTGTGGATACTCTGTGTATGACAGAGTGTCGAATGAAAATATAAGAAGTGAATGCGGTGCGAATGATGGTGTTATGAACAAAATAATGAAAGGATCATTAAGATGGTTTGGACATTTGGAAAGAATGGTAAAAAAAGTATATGTTAACGATGTAAATGGAACCAGAAGTAGAGGAAGACCGAGGAAAACGTGGCATTATCAAATAAATCAAATATTGAATGTCGGCCATGCGAGGAGTCAGAGAAATCGTTCAGCAGTGGATGACAAACGGCTGATGATGATTTTACGAGGTCTTCATTGCACCACCCTTCTGGTCCATCTTTGGTCTCCTAGTCTGGCTTGATGTTACGCAAATTACAATTTGAGCTTAGCCTCCCTTTCGACGACAACCCTGTTCTCGTTACTTCCTTTGTGTATAGTTGTTCACAATACGGTCAATCGCTTACCTTTGGATACAATGCTATTTGAATTATTTAGGTTAATAGCACCGCTTACATTCACTTTCTGCGGAATTATTTTCGGCGCCGGTATGTCTGTCGATATTATAATGCACAACGCTATAATAATGCAACCCTCTGCAATAGAGTACGCTTGACTAAAACTATCCGAATCAATCCACCCTATAAAAACTCATTTCCCTCACATACTGCATCATCAAACGACCGTATTTTGTAGTTCCTATATTTGTGCACCTATGAAATATCGATACGTTCATAAAACTAATATTTTCATCAATACTTAATTATTAAAATGGAGTTTTACATATTTTCATTGCTCAATAAATAGTCATTCTTCTTCTTCAAGTGCCCTGTCGGGTCCCCCCAACGTTGGCGATCACCTCGGCGAACCTGTCCCTTTCCTGCGCCGCTCGGAACAGCTCCTCAACACTTCAGATGCCGGTCCACTCCCTCACGTTTCGCAGCCAGGACATTTGTCTCCTTCCGGGTCCTCGGCGTCCCTCAATTTTTCCCTCCAATATCAGTTGGAGAAGGTGGTACTTTTCCCCACGCAGTATATGACCCAGATGTGAGATCTTTCGAACCTTGATAGTTGATAACAATTTCCTGTCAACTCTAGCTCGCCTCAGGACTTCGGTATTGGTAACCATGTCTGTCCAGGGAATTCTGAGCATTCGGCGATGGAGCCACATTTCAAATGCTTCCAGTCTGTTCATTGAGTTAACTTTCAGGGTCCAAGTTTCACACCTGTACAATAAAACAGACCACACATAGCATTTGATCATTCTCTGGCGGAGTTTCAAGTTTACGTTATCATTGCAGAAGAGTGATTTCATTTTATTAAACGAAGCTCTTGCTGCCTCGATTCTGCATTTTATCTCTACATCTGGGTCAAGAGATTGTGTTAGTATGCTGCCGAGGTATTTAAATTTTTCCACCCTTTCAACGTTACGGCCGTTCAAATGCAAAGTCATTAATTAGCTGTATTTAATTTCTATAAAAAAATAATAATGTTCTCTATCTTAAATGACCCTTATGTATGGAAGTGAAGCTTGGAGTTGGCAGAATAAGGATAAGGATAATAAGTAAGATAAATGCCGTAGAAATGATGTCACTAATAAGAATGTGCGGAAAAACAATGTATGCTAGAATATTTAATCTTTTTCTTCTTCAAGTGCCCTGTCGGGTCCCCCCAACGTTGGCGATCACCTCGGCGAACCTTTCTCGTCATAGTGAATATCCTGGGCTATAATCAGAGTGGTTTCTCGTTGCCTTCTCTGATGGCTTTTTGAGAATATCTAATGATGGTTTTATTTAGATTTTTTATCCGGGAAGTTATATATTTTATCTACCGAATTTGTTTATCTGGGAAGCATGTTTACAAGAGATGGAAGAATGGAGAAAGATATCGAAAGAAGGGTTGGAGCTGAAAACAAAATAAATGGTGCACTCAAAGTCATTACCGCAAATAGAAATATATCGACTGAAGCAAAGATGGCAGTGCACAATGGTGTTCTAGTGCCGACCCTTATGTATGGAAGTGAAGCTTGGAGTTGGCAGAAGAAGGATAAAAGTAGGATAAATGCCGTAGAAATGAGTTCACTAAGAAAAATGTGCGGAAAACAATGTATGATAGAATATCTAATGATGAAGTAAGAAAGGAATGTAAGACGGATGAATGCGTGATAAATAAAATCAAAAAAGGGTCACTAAGATGTTTTGGACATGTGGAACGAATGGATGAGGGAAGAATGGTTAAAAATATATATACAAGTAGTGTGAATGGAAAAAGAAGTCGAGGAAGGCCAAGGAAGACATGGCATAACCAAATTAATCAATTACTGAAAGGCGGCCATGTTTGAAGTAGGAACAATCGACGAGTGTGCATGACACAATGTGTGAATGTAGAAGAGGCTCTCCATCCATCCTCTCTGCCTACCCCTCCGGAGAAACGGCGTGATGGTTAGATAGTTATGTTCTCTATAAACCCACCTGTTACAACACGTTCCTTATACCAGTTATGATAATATTTAGAATAATTTATGTGTTTACGCTTTTATTTTATTATTATTAAGTTTCTTATAAATATGTATAGTAATTAAATACAATATTATAATCTTATGATTTTACTGTGATCTCTAATGATGGAAGTTCATTTTAAATTATGATCAAATAAATCGGTGTTTAATTAATAACAACTTCCATTTTTGTATTCTTTTCGACAGCGCCCGGTTTCATCAAGCTGGCTGGTATCCATTGACTGGTCTATTAGACTAAACAGTCTGTCGATGCCATCGAGCCTGGTGAAACAGGTTGCTGTCGAAATGAAGACAAAAGTGGAAGTTGTTATTAAAAAAACATTGTATTTTAAAATTATTATGTACTATGCAGGGTGCGGCAGCATAACTTCCTTTTTTAAAATATGCGCCATTCAGTCGGTTGATGTCGTTGCGGAGCTTTAGTGGTCTCGTTCGAGAGGCGGAACTAAAAAGTTTAGTCGGCATCATGCGTTGGAACAGTGAGGAGCGTGCGTTTGCCGTTGAGGCCTACTTTTCGAACGGATGTTCAATAGCTTCCTTTTTTCAAAACTTGTTTCTTCCTTCCTTTTTCAATTCCCATGTTTATGTGAACCCTCTAAAAGATTTTAAGACCAACACCCGGGAAGAAATTGCCAAGATAACGCCTTATATGCTGGCAAGAGTCATGACAAACGCCAGAAATCGGTTTACTCAGTATATGGAGAATGGGGGACGTCACCTACCTGATTTGATCTTCAAAATCTAAGTAAAACAAAACTTAAGGTATGTGCCTACATTATAAAAAAACAAATAAAAAATTTCGGATTCATACAATGGGTTTTATTAAGTTTTGAAAACAGGAAGGTTTGCTGCCGCACCCTGTATTATGTATATTTTATACATCCTCTCTCGTTGTGAATTGCCTCTTGTGAATGTAACGTGTTGTGTCTTCTCTTCCAGTTCGGGAAGGTCGCGCCCCCAAGAGGACGACGCCACCTAGCGCGCCCCCCGCTCCCACAGGCCCCCTCGTGAGGACCATCCACCTAAAGGGGGGCCCGGATGGCGAAGGGACTCTGTCGGAAGAAGAAGAGGTAACCACATCTTTACAATTCTCTTAACCTTTCAATACTTGCTTTGTCAATTAACGTCTTGAATTTGAATAACGTGTTTTAGAGGTCTCTACAACGCATCACAGTGGATTTTGCAATGTTTAAGTTAACTAAATAATTAACTAACGAGGATGGAACGCCATGCTGTTCTGTCCTGACATACATCTCGAGATTCCTTTACATTCATTCATCGTAAAATGCACGCTTGTTGATTTTTCCGACTACCAATCGTCATGCCATGTTTTCCTTGGTCTTCCACGGCTTCTCTTCTCGCTCACACTGCTTGTGTATAACATTTTAACCATTATTCTCTCGTCCATTCGTTCCATATATCCAAACCATCTCAGGGATCCTTTTTTAATTTTACTTGTGATGCAATCATCTGCCTTACATTTCTTCCTTATTTCATCATTTGTTATTCTATCGGACATAATTATGAAAGGATCACTGCGTTGGTTTGGTCACATGGAACGTACGGATGAAGAAAGAATGGTTAAGAAAGTGTACGTAAACGATGTGAATGGAGTATGGTGTCGAGGAAGACCGAGGAAAACCAAACAAATCAAATTTTAAAGGTCGGCCATGTAAGAAGTCGAAAGAATCGACATGCGTGTATGACTCGCTGTATGAATGTGGAGGAATCTAGAGAGGTGTGTCAGGATAGAGTAGTGTGGAGGTTCATTCTCTCTGCCTACTCTTTCGGGAAACGGTGTGATGGTTTGTTGTTGAATTCAATCGTATATCAATTACCCGCAATTATCCTACATTCATCCTATTGCCAGCTCCAAGCTTAACTTCCATACATAAGGGTTGGCTCTAGAACTCCAGTATGTACTGCCATCTTTGCTTTAGTGGATATATATTTGCAGTGATGGCTTTGAGAGCGCCATTTATTTTGGCCGCAATGTTAATGCTAAAAAAAAAAGTGTTATTTTTGTATTATCTACGAGTATATAAAAAATAATCATATGTAAACATAAAAACAATTAATGGCATTAAAACAGTAACATTCTGAGTCATATCTGTGTCTCTGAACCATAACACAATAAATCATGCAGAGTAGATAAATAAATATACAGTACACTCCCGATTATCCGTGATGGATGGTGAAAAAAAATCCGGTACAATCGATTTCCCGGTTAATCTGAAAACATGAAAAAAATGTAAAATAATAGAAATTTAAAACTGCGCTGTATGCGCTTATGTATACCTACTTGCTTAGTAAGACCCACGTGTTGACAGCGACACACTTTTTGACTGGCGGAAACGTCGGTCATAGTATTTATACTGATCATGACTTTGACGCTATCCGACGTTCCCGCAAAATCTATCAATTTTCTCTTCTTAACATTCTTCTTCTTCAGCTTATCCCCGTCCACTCTTGGACGAAAGCCTCCTCTGTGTCCCTCCATGTTGATCTCTCCTGCGCAGTCTGCATCCATAGCACCCCAGCGTATCGTTCCAGGTCATCCCTCCACCTCTTTTGTGGTCTTCATACTCTTCTTCTCGTGTCTCTCGGTCTCCAATTCATCAGTATTTTGGTCCATCTTACGTCTGCAGCTTTAGCGACATGCCCTGCCCATTTCCATTTTAATGGCGTCACCCGATGGATCAAATCTGTGACTCTTGTTTTATCCCTCACCGTGTCGTTCCTGACTCTATCTCTAAGGGACAGGCCTAGCTCTCTCCATCGCTCGTTGCACGACTCTTAGTCTCTCTGCACTGTGCTTTGTCAGTGGCAGTTTCAAGACCATATGTACTTACTGGCAGAACACAATATTCTTATTCTTTCCTCTTCAAGTTGATGGGTTTTTTTTTTAACATTATATGGATTCAATAAATATTCAACGGTTGCACCATTTTCAAACTTTTCCATTATTTCGATTTTTTTATTCAATTGAAAGTACGACTCGTTTGCGTTTATCCGTTATCAAAGACACTTTTCCAGAGTCAAATAAAATTAACGACAATGTTTTATGAGTATAAACAACGCTGCGGGTGCTTTATTGCAGACTCGAAACTTTACGACACGACTATAGAGCCACAAACGTATGTTGGCAGTGGCGCAAATGTGAACTAAACGCAATGTCGTTGTGACAGATTTGAGTTTTTGGTTGCATTATAAGTATTATTGTGAATTTTTTTATTTTATATTCCGCTTCTCGGTTAACCCGACTCCGGTAAATCGCGAGTGTACTGTATGTAGAATTGCTGAGGAATTGAGGCAAACAATGAAACATGCGAAAATGTAATATTTCCATATTTTGACAGAATTGACCTAATTGTGTATTGTATAAAATCTGGAACACGTAGATGTATTTGTATATTTAAGTAGTATGTTTACAAAGGATGGACGAGTAGAGAGGGATATTGAAAGAAGGGATGGGGCAAGCAATAGAGTGAATGGTGCGCTTAAAGTTGTCATCGCAAACAAAAGCCTCTCCAAAACAGCTAAAATGGCAGTGCACAATGGTGTTCTTGTATTGACCCTTATGTATGGAAGCGAATCATGGAACTGGCAAAAGAAGGATGAAAACAGAATAAATGCAGAAAAAATGAGATCTCTTAGACGAAGATGTGGAAAATTTGTGTATGATAGAGTGTCAAATAAAAATATAAGAATTGAATGTGGTGCGAATGCAAGTATTATGGAGAAAATAATGAAAGGAATATTAAGATGGTTTGGACACATGGAAAGAATGAAGCGTGCATGTTACGATGTATGATTGTGGAGGAAGCTAGAGAGATATGTCAGGATAGAACAATATGGCGGTCCATCTTCTCTGCCTACTCTGGGGAAACAGCGTGATGGTTAGTTAGTTAGTTTAAAAAATATGTTCATTATCTTGAATCTTATTTCAAGTTAATAAGAGTTTACTGATATCACCCCATTGAAATATAATGATATATATGGTGTTCTTCTACCGACCCTTATGTATGGAAGCGAAGCATGGAACTGGCAAAGAAGGATGAAAGTAGAATAAACGCCGTAGAAATTAGATCTCTTAGACCAATGTGTGGATACTCTGTGTATGATAGAGTGTCGAATGAAAATATAAGAAATGAATGCGGTGCGAATGATGGTGTTATGAACAAAATAATAAAAAGGATCATTAAGATGGTTTGGACATATGGAAAGAATGAATGAAGAAAGAATGGTAAAAAAATTATATGTTACCGATGTAAGTGGAACCAGAAATAGAGGAAGACCGAGGAAAACGTGGCACGATCAAATAAATCAAATATTGAATGTCGGCCACGTGAGGAGTCAAAGATCGACGCGTGTGCATGGCACAGTGTATGAATGTTGAGGATTCGAGAAAAATATGTCAGGATAGAAAAGTGTGACAATCGATTATCTCTGCCTAGGTACCCCTTCAGGGAGACGGCATGATGGTTAGTTAGTTAGTTAGTTAGTTAAAAAGAGTTCACTGATCACCCTCATTGAAACATACTGAACTGGCAACGTTTAGCTTAAAAATGTGATTTGTTATGGTTATTTAAAAAAATTAGTAACAGATTTAAAAAAAAAATGCTTGTAGTATTTTCTTTGCTTTGACATTGAAATACGTTCATTAACCCTGAAGTGTTATTAGTGATTTGTGCTTTCCTTGAGTTTATCTGCCATTTATGATAATTTTGGTATTATCGTCTTTACTACAAACACACTCACTTTACTTGTATTTTTTTTTTTCTTTGTCACCATTTCATTTTTTATGAATTATGACTCAATCTTGTAAATACATAAAAATTAATGTCCGAGAGATAAGGTCATGCTGTTTTGAAAATAATATTTGTGTTTTAAATCATTGAAATGTGAAACAAATTACTTTGAATTCTCTTCATTCAATCTTTGCTGTTCATATTAGATGATCATGATCACCTTGGATGGGTGGATCACATTGGATTCAGATGACAAATTCTCTTGAATTTAGAGAGTGTCTTGTCTTCCTAAAGTCAAACCATCTCTCATGTATTCCTGGTATTTTAACTGTTCTCGATTAGATATATTTAAATAGTCCATTGTTTTGGCGGAAACACTATGATATTTTAACATTTTATAACTGTTAATTCAAAAACTTTGTTTTATATCACAAATTGTATTTATTTTACTTTACGACAGCTGTTTCATCAACCAATGTTGACATCATCAGGTGTTACAAAAATATATAGGTTGATGAAACAGCTGTCGTAAAATTTGTGATATAAAACAAAGTTTTTGAATTAACAGATATATTTAACTAGAAATAGAGGAAGACCGAGAAAAACGTGTAAACAAATATTGAATGTCGGCCACGTGAGGAGTCGGAGAAATCGACGCGCGTGCTTGACACGATGTATGAATGTTGAGGAAGCGAGATAAATATGTCAGAAAAGAAAAATGTGGCAGTCCATTCTTTCTGCGTACCTCTTCGTGAGACAGCGTGATGGTTACTTAGTTATAAATATGTTTTTAATGTCTTTTGAGGTAATAAACAGATATGATTTGATTTGATATGAAAATACATGTATTTTTATTTATTGTTTCTCGAACAACGAAGAAAAAATCATATTAAATAAATAATACAGATGAAATCAGCTGTTTTTTAGAACTTTGTTCTATTTTATGGGAGTGACATGTTTCGCCTTGCTAAAAAATTACTGAATATTTGAGCAAGGCGAAACATCTCATTAATAACATTTATAGAAAATGGTTTGGACATATGGAACAAATGGATGAGGGAAGAATGGTTAAAAAGATGTATGCAAGTAGTGTGAATGGAAAAAGAAGTTTAGGCCGAGGAATACATGGCATGACCAAATTAATCAATTACCAAAAGGCGGCCATGTTTCGAAGTAGGAACAATCGACGAGCATGTTTGTCACGATGTGTGAATGTAGAAGAGGCGCTTGTGTTATGTCAGGATAGAACGATGTGGTGATCCATCCTCTCTGCCTACCTATCTGGAGAAAAGGCGATTATGTCTGCTTCAATCGATCCACCCTCTGATTTAACCCTTTACACTCCTCAATCATTATTGTTTTACATGCCACTAACGGCTTAAATAATTCACAAAAAAAGACATAAGGAAGTTGTCTCCATAAAAAGCCATATTAGGAAGGTGTTAGAAGGTATTAGAGTGTGTTAAGATTATTATAAGAAATTAATGTAAAAAATTGCGTCGTATAGTGTCAAGTCTAGGCTGACATAGGAGTCGGTGTAAGAAATACTATGTCGAGTCATACTTGACATTGGAGTGGTAAGAGTTAATATCCTACACCACCACCATAAATTTTAAAGATTAAAAAATTAAGAGACGAGGAAGCAGATACTTACCAGGAAGTACTAAGCAGATATTATATTCACTCATTTATTTAAATTATTAAAAAATATTTTTGGTAATTTTCCAGGATGATCAACAAATGGAGTGCCCCCTCTGCTTGGGTACCTTCGAGAATACAAACTTCCCTCGGCTGTGTACGTGTCACCACCGCTCCTGTAACCACTGCCTGCGGCGGTACCTCTCCATCGAGATCCAAGAGTCCAGGATCGCCATTGCTTGCCCCGAGTGCTCCGAGCCGATGCATCCTAATGGTAAGTTACACCACTTAATCTTGAAATCTTTTGATTAAAACCTTTTTCACAAATGTTACCTAACATTACCTTCAAGTATTCAGTTGATTGAATAGGCAAAAAGGTTAATTATAATCTTCAATGAAATCAAAATGTATTTATTGATTCTTAAACAATGATGTAAAACTCCATATTCAAATCAAATCAAATCAGTTTATTTACTCAAAAGACATTACAAACAGCATAAATGTTTAAGGCATCTATTGAGTACAGGTAAGGTATTATACACATACAACATAACACCAGGAATGCATTCGTGGTGGTTCGACATTAGGAAGACAAGATACTTTCTAAAGTCAAGAGTATTTGTCCCCTGAACGTACTTTCACTAATATGAAAGACGTCGATCTCCGAGGAGCCCGCTTTCAGCAGACTAATTGCTCTTCCCACCGGTGTCACCAGAGGTAGATTGGTTCTGGCGGCCGGTAGGTAAAACAATCTGTGCTGTCGCTGTCGGAGATATCTATCGGGGACAAAAATACCAATATCCTCCAATTCGGCCGAGTTCTCGAAGTATCTCCTAATTAATCTAAAGAAATGGGTTATTAGATGTCCATCTCTTCGAAGCTGTAGAGAATTGGTTCCGAGCATTCCCAAATGAAATGCCGTGGGATAGAGACACAATATTACAATACACAATTGAATAATACAAATGGAAACGTCACTTTGTTATATTTGATAATAATTCAGCAGGGTTAAACATGTCATTCCCATAAAATATAATAAAACTTGCAGAAAGCAGACGTCTTCATTCATATTAACTAAATTAAAGTGTTGTTAATTTGGTGTATTTATAATCAATAACACTAACACTATTAATATGTAATTTCTGCTGAATATGGTTACCTAAAAACCTTCACCTTTTTGCATTACATGCAAGTTTAGAAGGTGAACTTTACCTGTCTGACATATTTTAAGTTTCATATTCACATCAATTTGTACTAAATGCTTTGCCAACATTTTAGTAATGTAATTATTTTGAAATATGACTAATTAATGTGTTAAATGAGGTTTTAAAATTTAAGTATTAAGTTTGTTTATGGTTTCTTGAATAATGATGTAAAACTCCATATTAAATAAGGATTAATTGTTTATATGAATTAATTGTATCTCAATAGAGACGAAGATGTAAATTATTTTAATTACAAAGATGTCAAGTAAATTAAGAAGGGCGGAATGGGGAATGTTGTATTACATAAAGCGATCGCTTAACCCAACCAATGACAGGTCATAAGTTCTGTAAATGCCTTGACCACCATATTCTGTTTCCAAAATAATTTACATCTTCGTCTCTATTGATATACAATTAATCCTTAAATGATTAACCCGCAATGGGTAAAATCCAGTATGTGTCTTCAAGTATTTGTGTACATTCAAAACAAAAATGTTCCATATTAAATTATTAATACGAATGAAAAGGTCTGTTTTCTAGCGATACATTTGATAATGCCTTGGGCAAGCGAAACATGGCATTCGTATAAAATATAATAAAACTTCAAGAAAACAGACGTTTTCATTCCTATTAATTATTAAGTTTGTGTTTATACAAAGAGAACCAGTGAAAAGCTAGATTCATCTCGCATTCCCTTAATAAAGACAAAAAGTGTACAACAGATGACACAGGCAATTTAATTTGTTTGTCTAGTTTACTCCACATTCATACAGCGAGTCGTACACGCACGTCGTTTCTTCCGAATTCTAACATGACCAACCTTTAAAATTTGATTAATCTGGTCATCCCATGTCTTCCTTGGTCTGCCTCGACTCCGTTCTCCATTTACATCATTAACGTATACTTTCTTAACCATTCTTTCTCCAACCATGCGCTCCTTATGTCCGAACCAACGCAGCGATCCTTTCATAATTTTGTTCATTATACCTTATTTCGCTCTACATTCCTTTCTAATATCAGCATTTGAGATTCTGTCGTACATCGTTCTACCACAGATACGTCTTAGGGACCTCATATCTACCGCATTTATTCTGCTCTCATCCTTCTTCTGCCAGTTCCATGCTTCGCTTCCATACATTTGAATATTATTATTATTACACAACAAATTCTTCTGAACCTTTTAGCTTTTACTAATACATTTTTCTTAAAACATTCTAGAAACCGGTTGGTGGTCTAGGGGATATAATGCATGGCCCTTGATCCATGGGACTCGGGTCAAAACCTGGACACAGTCTAATTAGCTATTTACCGCTCATATTGGAGATTGTGTAATAAATTCTAATACCATTGTTTTATATCCTTGGTGTTAGTCTTTTAAAATAAATATAGTACCTCCGAATTAATCTTATATGAATATGTAGCATTTAATTTATGAAATTACATTTTGTTTCAGATATCAAAAAAATTCTCGACAACCAGGCTTTGTACGAGAAGTATGAAGACTTCATGGTAAGAAGGGTGCTGGCTTCGGATCCCGATACCCGCTGGTGTCCCGCACCTGACTGCAAGTGAGTCAAAAAATCTTAATTAAAATATATACGAGGTCTGTCCATTAAATACGCAAACTGCGTTGCTCGGGTGGTCTTGGGTTGAAATTCACGCAAGAGCACTGGCTACTTTGTTGCAGGGTGAGCCACTAATTGAATCCACAATCACCAAACCGTCGAGGTAAACGTACGGATCGAAGGGGGAATTTTTTTGTGGCGTGTGTTTTATGCTCTTGTTGACAATGGAGATTAACAAACAGATATAGAACAACATGTCAATTATAAATATCTGGTGAAACTTGGGAAATTCATGAAATGTTAAAGGCTGTTTATGAAGTTAAGACACTGAAGGAAATTCCCCTTTTTAAGTGGATCAAGGGTTTTAGTAAGGGCCGTGATGACTGCAAGGACAATGCAAGTTCAGGACGACCGTCGACTTTCTGTGTTGATGAAAACATTCAACGTGTTCGGTCTATTATGCTTCCCAATCATCGATTAACTGTTTGGATGATTGAGCACATTCATCACTGATTGTCCGCCAGTTTCTGACCCGTAATGCGATCTCTGTGATTGATCACCCTCCTTATTCACCAGATTTAGCCCCTGGCGACTTCTTTTTGTTCCTGAAATGGAAAAAGGTCATGCGGGGGCGGTACTGGGATGATGTGTAGAAGATTTAACGTGAAACGACAAAGCAGCTGAACAGCGTGACTCTTGAAGACTTCCAAGAATGTTTTGAACAAAGGAAACTGAGGTGGGACAAGTGCATTGATACAAATGGGGAACATTTTGAAGGGGATAAGATTGATCTACCCTAAATTTTGGAAAATATTTTTTTTTTAAAAGCGATAATATCTTAGAAAGGTGAAAGACGTCATTCCCATAAACTATAAATCTTCTCAAAAAGACATGTTTTTATTAGTATTAAGTATCATAGTGTTACAGCCAAAACAAATGATTAATTTTTAATGTTTTTTTGTCACTTGTAATGTGAAATAATGATTTTCTTCAATTGTAGTTTTGCTGTTGTGGCGCACGGTTGTGCCTCATGTCCCGAGCTTCGCTGCCACGCGCCGGGTTGCGGGCGCGCCTTCTGCTACCACTGCAAGGCGCCGTGGCACCCAGATCAGACATGTGACGCAGCCCGTCGCACCCGTGCACAACTTCCGCCCGCCCCTGCCCCACCACAGAACCACCAAGACAGCCATCACGCTGGTGTGTTATCTAAAAAAAAAATATTTTTCAAATGATAGTAATAATTTTTTTATATTTTCGTATGAAGCACACATTTTGTGGTGTGGTATTACTAAAAAATAATTACGAATTTTTATGAAATTTATGTATAGGGGTACAAAGTTAATGTGTTACTTTTTAAATAATTTCGTCATTTCTTTCGTACAATCATAAAACCGTGAGACGGGTCTTTTGTTAAAAATTCTATTGTGCAAATTTATTTTTCCAACTTGTGTCAATGTCCATTTGTTTTGTCATAAAATATAAACTGCGCCCTTACTTAATAAATAGCCTTAGAGCAATATAACACACTCAACTCAATACTTCCATCTAAAAATCCTTTCAAAATTTAACCCATTGATATGTCTATTGTTATCTCCCTAGTACTAGCCAAGTTAACTTACACATATAATATATAATTCTAGGTTCTTGCACTCAGTTTGTAATAATTTTGGTTAGTTTATATCGTTCTCCCGATGATGAAGGTAAAAGGTTTGAAACATGTCGAGAAAAATAAACTCAAAAGTGGAAAAAACAGTGTTTTAATTAATAAAAATTCGTCATTATGGAATTCCAGTCTTGTTGTTAATTTTTTTTTTAGAATCAACCAGTTTCGCTCCCACCGGAGCTTTGTCAGGGTTACAAATACAAATGTTTAATGATACTTTTTTGTAACCCTGACGAAGCTCTGGTGGGTGTGAAACTGGTTGGTACGAAAAAACTAAATAAAGTTGTGTAAAAAAGTACAGAAGTGTTATAAATATAAATTCTTTCGATATTTTTTTTAACTCGTTTCGATATAGCCGTAGGTTCTCAACCATTTTTATTTTACCACCAACTCAGGTTCTATTGATGTTTGAGGTATTAGTTTTGTGAAACTCCATTATTAATTTATAATAGTAAATATGATTGTTTAGTGGTTTTCTTCTTCTTCTTCCTCAGCCTATTCCCGTCCACTCCTGGACAAAGGCCTCCTCCATTTGCTTCCATGTTATTCTGTCCTGTGCAGACTGCTTCCAGGTTATTCCGACGTGTCTGTTTAGATCATCCTTCCATCGTAGTTGTGGTCGCCCTGCACTTCTCTTTGCCGTCCACGGTCTCCAAGTCAGCAGTCTTCTTGTCCACTTTTCATCTGAGCTTCTGGCTACGTGACCTGCCCATTGTCATTTTAGAGTCGCCACCCGGTGGATGATGTCAGTGACCTTTGTTTTTTCTCTCACCGTATCGTTTCTGACTGTCTCTTAGGCTCTTTCCATGGCTTTTTGGGTCACTCGTAGTTTCTCGGCACTTTGTTTGGACAATGTAACAGTTTCAAGACCTTAAGTACCAACTGGCAGAAAGCAGGCTTCATAGACTTTTCGTTTCAGGTTGATCATAATGGTTTTACTTGGATTTAATTTATATAAATTGTGACAAATTTGTTTCACCTTGCGAGGGCATTCTCAATCTCCCTCTTTTGGGAATGCCCTTGCAAGGCGAAACAAATTTGTCACAATTTATATCAATTAAATCCAAGTAAAACCACTAAACAATCGTGTTTACTATTATAAATTAATTCAGGTTCTTGTAACCAATGATAATATAATCATACTTTCACAGCTTTTGTGGTGATTCGGTCTTTGGTCTGGTGTAGAATTCTCGTGACAATCAAACGCTGATGGTTTAGCTATCTATCACATGTCATGAGAATCAATTTAATAGCTATACCCTTTACATCAATTTGGCTCGCGCTGTAATGATGTAAAGAGCTATTCAACAAAATATTAACATTAATAATAATACATTTATGGCTTACGTTTCAGGCCTGGTGAAGCCATGTCCTCGTTGCTCAGTGCTGATAGTGAAGATAGAGGATGGCTCCTGTAACCACATGGTGTGCTGCGTCTGCGGCTCCGAGTTCTGTTGGCTTTGCATGAAGGAGATATCTGACCTGCATTATCTCAGGTAAGGTCTTACATTCAAAAGCATTTTTTTTAAACCATTTTGTCAAGAGACTACTGTAGTCATCACAAAACATTTAAGACAAGAAGAGTAAAGAAATTATATGTTCACGGTGTAAACGGAACTAGAAATAGAGGAAGACCAAGGAAAACGTGGCACGATCAAACTAACCATCACGCTGTCTCTCTGAAGGGGTAGGCAGAAAAAAAAAACTGACACACTTTAACCGATGAGGCATTCCATCATTCTCTGGCACGATCAAATAAATTAAATATTGAATGTTGGCCACGTGAGGAGTAGGAGAAATTGACGTGCGTGCATGACACGGTGTATGAATGTTGAGGAAGCGAGAGATGTATTATCAGGAAAGAAAAGTCCATTCTTTCTGCCTCCCCCTACGGTGAGACGGCATGATGGTTAGTTAATTTTTATTTTTTTGATTGATTTTTTACTCTGTTTATTAACCACTGCTGTGTTCAAACTGTAGTGGCTACATTTGGTCCAAAAAAATGCTTTCGAACTGCGGCCAACTATGTTTCTAGCTCGTATTTGAATGTATCTTACAATCCTTTTTGTTTTACTTCTTAATTACCAAATTGTATGTAATATTATGTTGACCTGGGACTATCGAGATGAAGATAATATTTTTACTGCAAATGTAGCCAGCCGCACAATATGATAAGTGTAATGAATGACTAATGTGTTTCAATCATAATATATTTATATAACAACTTAACATAGATTTAAATAATAACAATATTATTTGTTGGATAAATCATAAATATTTTGATTTAGATATGGCAAAATGTGTATTTATTTACTTACTTCCGATGGCCTACAACTCTTGCAGAGCATTAGCCTCGTTTCTGATGTCAAACACCTGCTCTCGGCACTCAATTTAACCCGACTTGTCCAGATGAGTCAACACATTGACCATTCTAAAAATATTGATTCCAAACGGCCTAAAAGCTGATTCGTAAAGAGAATATAGTCTTAACTTTGATGCTAACGAATAAAGTAAATAGATTTGAAAACAAGAAAGTAAATACACGCAAAAAAGAATTTTAGCTTGCCAAATATTTGCCTAATCGATTTTAATTCAACTGAATTGTTAAAGTTTTTTTTATTCTATTTTAAAGAATCGACAACAACAAACCATCACGCCGTTTCTTCGAAAGGGTACGCAGAGAGAATGCAGCGAGTCATACACGCACGTCGATTCTTCCGACTTCTAACATGGCCGACCTTTAAAATTTGATTGATTTGGTCATGCCACATTTTTCTCGGTCTTCCTCGACTCCGTATTCCATTCACATCGTTGACGTATACTTTCTTAACCATTCTTTCTATAATTAAAAAAACGTATTATAATATTACGTTTAAATTAGGAGTAAGAATCTAAAGTAAAAAGATTTTTATTTTATTTATTATAGGTAACATACAGCGATATCAATAACATATATTAGAAAAAAAACACTGTGCTAGGCTCTCACAGTGCTCGTTATAAGGGGCTGCTGGGTCATTGTACGGATCTCTTGGTTGGTCCTATGTCTCCAAATTCCCGCTGCAACACCGGGTCTGGGTCCCAGGATCATTTTCAGTATCCTATTATCAAATCAGTAGATTCTTTGGTGTTCTTTTAGAGTCATTGTCCATGACTCAGAACCATATGTCACC
The DNA here is from genome assembly GCA_022606425.2 of Lepidostoma basale. Lineage (NCBI taxonomy): Eukaryota > Metazoa > Arthropoda > Insecta > Trichoptera > Lepidostomatidae > Lepidostoma > Lepidostoma basale. The sequence continues at coordinate 167,117 of JAHDVF020000711.1, read as the reverse complement.
ACTGGCTTGATAATGGTTTTATAAATGCGCAGCTTGGTGTTTCTGGATAGAAGCTTGGACTTTAGGAACGTCCTCATGGAGGCTGCATCTCATAGGCCTTTTTGAACTTTACCTAACCATACCTGTTTATTATGTTAGCCCTTCCGGCTGCACGTTCTGGGGCAAGGCACCGTGGTCCCGCAAGAAGAAGCTACTGTGGCAGCTGGGGACGCTGGCCGGAGCCCCGTTGGGCATTGCCCTTCTGGCGGGCGTGGCGGCTCCTGCCCTTTTGCTGGGGCTGCCCGTGTGGGCCGGGAGACGGACGCAAGCGCGCTGCCGCCCCATGCCTGCTGCAAGGAGAAGGGCTATCGTGACCGCAGCTGTCGCAGCCGCCGTGAGTACCCTTTCATACTGTATATTCAAATTTTTTTTATGCACATTTAACTCATTGCCTGCGTGAAGGGTATTAATACCCATTACTGGACTGGCAGTAGCTGATGGGAAGGGTATAAATACCACTTTCGAGGACTTGGCGTAAAATGTAAGATGTGTATTTTTACACAATTTAAGTAACATATTTTTAGCACATTTTAAATTAAGCATAAAATTTAATTTTAAAATTGTATTTCCAATTTCAAACTACGCGTGTTCATATTGATGAAAACATAATAAGTTTATGTTATTTTTATATATTTTAAGAATTACATATTTAGCATGGGGTCGTACAGCAGCCAATAACCGGGTGGTGGTCTAGGGGATAGAACGCTTGGCTCCTGATCCAGGGGACATGGGTTCGAGCCTGGACACGACCAGATTCCTTCTTCATAATAATGAGCTATTTTCTGCTCACATTGAAGATTGTAAAGTAAATTCTAATATTATTGATGTAAATCCATGATATTAGTCTTTTTTAAAGGAAATAAAAAAATAATAATAATAAATTCTATACGAGTATAAACACATTAAAATATAAAACGAGAGAGCTTTTATTTCTGATTCTAGAAGCCACTAAAAATATTATTTTAAAACATTTTGACTTTTAAAAACAATCTCACTTACTCTTTTTGGTATTATTATTTTTATATAATTTTTTTAAATCGTTTTTCATTTATTTAAAACTCACGTCATCCAGGTTTGGCTGGTCATTTATTTTTACTTTTGATTAATATTTTTTTTGACTCATACAGCTCCTTTATCCAATGCCAATGTGAATATTTTCTTGTATATGTTGCTTTTTATTAGTTTTACACAAATATGTGGTTTAAAAAATGAAAATTTGGTTTAAAAGTATGTTTTAAATCAATAATATAATATTCAAATGCTATAAATATATTCAAATATTGTATTGTAGATAAACCTAGTTTAGATTTAGAGAGGAAAAAATTTGCCAAGTGTGGCCTCAAACCATATTTTTGCCTGCCATCTCTTGCTCGAAGTTGAAACTATTTTAAGACCTTTTCAGGAAAATTATTACTCCATTTCATAAAAATTTATTGAAAAGGTTCAATAAATAGGGCGATTATTATGAGTTACTTAGGAGATTTTGGATTTATATGGAGGTTGTCTAAGATGTGATTGTTCAATTATTACAAATTGTAGTATTCTCAATATTTTTCTTTATTTACAAAAAAACTTTCTGCATTTCAACTTGTTACATTTTTAGAAGTGTATTATTTATTTTGTTTATATCATCCATTCCAACATTTTTGACTTTTCTTCTTGTCAAAGATAATGAAAAAAAATTCTATGGTATTATTAATATTACAATTTATTTCAACCAAACCCAAACAGCCAAAAAGAGTTTTTGAAATTCAGTATGTAATCAATGCATAACATATATAGTAAAAAATTGTATTTAAACATAGTATAGCAGGTTTATAACCATATAAAGATAGTCGGATTTGTCAGAATTCAAAAGTACATTAATATATTCAAAAGAGATCTATAGATTAATGTGGGATATGAAAAATAATGAACTAATTCAAGTTGTACCAACTCTGTAATTTTACAGTTAGTATTTCATCTGCATTGGTGGAATAAAGTAGTATTTAAATTATTATTTTTTAAATAATTTTATCAACTTCAAGGACTACACTCGTGTATTAATTTTCATTTTTTTACCTTGCTTCATGCACTTTAATGCGTATTTTATACATATGTATTTAATGAATTATTAAATAGAGGTAAAAATATTTTTTCTAGTTATTTATGCAATTGCACAGTTAGCTAGATATATATAGTGCATTTTTCATCAAATGTCTTTTTTGATTTTTAGCATCACTGAGTGTTACAATCAACTGTTTCAAATGAAATAGTTAACATACTGTCTGCGGGAAATGTATTGATACCCGTTTACCGGACTGGTGGTGACTAACGGGAAGAGCATAAATACCTATTTTTTTTTGGGACAAGGAGTAAACTGTTGGAAGTTTATTTTTTTTATGTAATTTAAGTGACATGTTTTTATCACGTGCCAAACATACACTGCATAGTAATTAGCGTTGAAATATATCCACAGACAATGTGTTAATAACGTTGAAGTATCAAAGTGTTTCCGCTAAAACAATGGATTATCTAATTAATATTGGTCTGATTAATTTTATTGAGATAAATAAACTTATATTAGAGGCAAAAACCAGTGCTTCTATTTATGGTATACAGATTCAAAAATATGGAAAACGGTTAGATATGATTTTTAATGAATTTAATAATTTATAACTACAAGGGTCATCTGGAAAGTAGTACCCGTTTGGGAATTAAAATAAATCTAGTAACAAATTTGAATGTTTTAAAACTAACTAACTAACTAACCATCACGCCATTTCTTTGTAGGGGTAGGCAGAGAGGATGTATCGCCACAATGCTCTGTCCTGGCATACCTCTCGGGCTTCCTCTGCATTCATACATCGTACCATGCACGTACATCGATTATTCCGACTTCGAATGTGGCCGCCTTTTAGTAATTGATTAATTTGGTCATGCCATGTTTTCCTCGGTCGTCCTCGGCTTATTTTTCCACTCACGCTGTATCAACGTTTTATTTGTAAAAAACATACCTTAAACTACTTCTCTACATAGTCAGCTAGCAAATTTAACAATTTTTCGTAACGTGTGATGAGTTTTTGTGTCCCAGCGTTATATTCCTCCATCGCCAGTGTATTGAGATACGTAGTCACAACATTTTCGCATAATGCAGATGGTGTTTAACAACTTCATGAATAACGTGTGCTTGAAACATTACAGGAATATTCACAGGTCTCATCAATTGTAACGCGCCGATCTTTCTTAACGAATTCGTCAATTGAACTCAGCATTTCGTCCGTAATAACTGTCAGCCGTCCCGAACGCTCGTCATCATGGGTGTTCTCTCTTCCTAAACAGACGACTCATCCATAACATTGTCTCCATACACCTCTTTCAATTAATTTCCTATGAATATCTCAAAGTCGCACATTTCCTGCGTTGAGAAATTTAATCACACCTCTAATTTCACAACTGGCAGCGTTCTCTATTTTCTTGAACATTATAAACACTCACAGAAACAACACAGTCAATACCAGCGAGATGTAACATTGCACACAGACAGCTGAAATATAACTGAACTTGTTAGTACTTGTCAGGCGGCTACTCTATTCGCCAGCACTCCGCACGGCGTAAACGGGTACTACTTTTCGGGTGACTCTCGTATTTTATATTTCCATGCCGATTTTACAAAATATTGATACACACCTATCTTAAATTCCTAAGCAAACATTTTATTATTCAATATGATAATTATAATTATTATTGATTATGGCAAATTAAGCACCCCATTTTTCACAATTTAAAAAGCAAACATGCTAATTTCATTATTCATACATTTATTTTACACGACATACCCTACTTTCAATGGTTAATACTCCATAATGATAAAAATTCATGCAATCTAAGTTGGTTACATTACCTTAATCACTAAATCGTATACAACATTATATTAACATGTATTTTTTGATATTATTTACGATTATACATGGAAAAAATGGCACTATCAGAGTGGAACAAATGTTTATTTATATAATTGTAATCATGATACATTCGTTTTGTAATGAATAGTTCTTAATATTTCTGTTAATTAAGTGAATAAACTTTTCCCCTATCGTCAATTGGCCAAAGTATAAAAATCTTTTAAAAATCACGCTAAACACAATATTCAAACGAATGTAAAAATTTTATGATATTAATTCTGTTTAACCACCCTAACTCTAGGTAACTTTCCGAGAAACATGCAAAAAATACGTTTTTTTATTAATTAATTTAATTTTTTTAAATTACGAAACGTCAATAGCTTGACCTCGCCTGCCCCTTGTTAAACTGTCATACTTGTGAAGACTTGAACTCAGGTGTTGTTGGCACACGCGCGTATCCCTTAGGGTGCGGTCATACCGGAGTGCCAGAGTAGGAGTTAAGATGAACTCCTGGTGAACCAAAGTATGGCGTACTATGGGACCAGCCACACTATACACTTCGTGCCACAGTACGTGATCACAAGCCACTTGTGTCTTGACTCCTACCATGGCACTCCGGTGTGGCCGTACCCTAACGGTTTGTACATTACTTTTTCTCAAGCGCGTATGTGATACTGGATAGCACAGAATGGTACAGTCAAAGTGTTTGTATCACGTACATTCATATGCATAGGGCGGTTAATACTATATTTTCCAAACAAAGTTTATTCAATTATAGCTTGTGTATATTTTGAAATGTACATTCTCCAGCTAAAATAATAAGTTAAAACGCCAATTTTACTATGCTTTGTATTTTAATATCTTAATTTTTTTACTATGGACACATTGAATGAGTAACATTGATTCTGTTCTCTAAATAAATTGACATACAGCTGAGTTTAGATTCTACGAGTACAATATAATCGTGCGCACAAATTCAAGCCAATTGCTCTTCGATGAACTCCTCCGCCAGCAGGCCTTGGTCCATCGCGTCTCTTAGGGCCTCCTCCAGTCTCTTCTCCGCCTTCTCGTCCCCGAGAGCAACGTCCACGCTCCCGAGGCACAGCAGCAGGGCGAGGAGGCTGGACCTGCGGTATTCCTTGCGCAGAACAGCCTTGGACCAACCCAGCTCTGCTATGTCTTCACCGAGAGTGCGGCAGGCGCTCGTCACTCGTGTGAAGTAGTGATCCAAAAGAGAATATTCGTGCTTCTTGCGCAATTCTCCGCTCACCGACGATACAAGAAGGAGAGCGAGATCATTTGTTGGCCTGAAATTTAAAATATTTTTAGTTTTAGCTTCAATAGCTTTAATGGTGTTCTTGTGCCATTATAAATGCAGTAGAAATGAGATCTCTAAGACGAATGTGTGGTAAATCTGTATATGATAGAGTGTCAAATTCAAGTATAAGAAGTGAATGCGCTGGGAATGAAAGTGTGAAAAAATACGAAGTGTGTATATATTTTTTCAAATTAACAAGTCATTAACCCTTATGTATGGAAGCGAAGCATAGAACTGGCAAAATAAGGATGAAAGTAGAATAAATGCAGTAGAAATCAGATCTTTTAGACGAATGTGTGGATACTCTGAGTATGATAGAGTGTCGAATGAAAATATAAGAAGTGAATGCCGTGCGAATGATGGTGTTATGAACAAAATAATGAAAGGATCATTAAGATGGTTTGGACAAATGCAAAGAATGAATGAAGATAGAATGATAAAAAAATTATATGTTAACCATGTAAATGGAACCAGAAATAGAGGAAGACCTAGGAAAATGCGCCACGATCAAATAAATCAAATATTGTATGTCGGCCATGTGAGGAGTCCGAGAAATCGACGTCTGTGCATGACACGATGTATGAATGTTGAGGAAGCGAGAGAAATATGTCTATTCTTTCTGCCTAACCCTTCGGTGAGCGTGATGGTTAGTTAGTTAGTTAGTTTAACAAGTCATTAGGAATATCCACTTTAATATTTCGTTATTCGTATAAGTTTTGTAATTCATTTACCTGCTCAGTGTTACCATCTGCCAGTCTAGAATGCAGCAGTCGTGCTCACCATCTCTCTCCCTGAACATGAGGTTGTTGCACCAGAAGTCGGTGTGGGTGATGACCGCCATGGGGGGTGCAGGACGCAGCAGCGCCTCGATCAGTCTACGTGTCTTTGGCCTCAGTGCCTCCAGGGAGGCCTGAACGTTGGACAGACCTAGAATACAAGTGTTAGATGTAATTTAATAAAAAAAATATTTTCTTGCCTTGCTAATTAAGATTTTTATTTCATTTTCTTTACACCCAATAACACTACAGTCTTTAAATGGGTATATAAATATTATTAAAAAATCATGTAATCTGTTTTTAATTTTTAAATAGAATTTCTTTTATGTTTCAAACCCAGGGATTGGTTTGTAGCAAATTTTAATTAAGATCTTTGCTGGTTCTTGGAATGCCACTTGGGACTTTTTAATGTGGTAGTTTCCCGTTACTTTCCAACAGATTTAACACATGAAACCCAGATATACTTATATGAGAACAATATATGAAATTTTAAATATTTACAAGAGCATATGATTAAACAGTTAGAAATATAATTAATATGAATGAAAACATCTGTTTTTTAGAAGTTTTACTATAGTTTACATGAATGTCACGTTTCGCCCGTCTCAGGCAGGCTGTCTAAATGTCTTAGACAGGTAAAACATGTCATTCACATAAAATATAATAAAACTTCTAGAAAACACACGTTTTCATTTGTAATGATTATTTAATATGGAGTTTTAGATTATTGTTCACTTGTTGTTACATAAATAAATTAGAATTATATATTTACTTAAAAATTATTATGTATTTCAAATTAACTAACTAGAGTAACGTAGTTCCCCAGATACATTTGATTATCCCGATTTATTTCTGTAGCCTCCTCCACATTCATACAGTGTGTCATGTGTACTCTTTAAATTTGTAACTATTTTGAAAACACAACAAAATTTGGTTGAACTTGAGAATGAATTTAGATTCTTATGAATGAAATAGTAAAAATGTAATCTGACTCACCAGGTCTGTCTTGCATAAATCTTGCTAACTGTGGAAGCCCTCGCTCCAGCAGTTGCTGGTAGCTATCGGAAGCCCTCTCGCTCTGGAAGAGGAAGGGATAACGGGAACTTAGGGGTGTGCTCGATCTGGAGCTCAGCACGAGGGACAGGGCGTGAACTCGGGCCACAGCCTCCATTGCGGCTTCAGCCTGAAACAAATGCAAGAGAATTAATCACTATAATATTCCAACTTGTGCGATATCAAGAAACAAACGAACAAACTTCAATCCGTTTTCAATGCGGCAGCACGACTTATAAAAGGTGTTCCAAAAAACTCGCATATTTCACAACATCTAAAAGATCTTCATTGGCTCAAGTGTCCTGAAAGAATCCAGTATAAACTATGCTGGACGGTTTTTAAAGCGCTTCACGGAATGGCACCAGCCTATATATCTGAACTTTGTGTTGCTGATAGCCCTAACTTGCGGCAATCTACGCTTCGATCAGCAAACTCCTTGGCAATAGGCAGATTAGTTGAGCCAAAGCGCAACCCCCGGACAAATTTCGGAGATCGGGCCTTCGCAGTGGCAGGTCCGTCCGCCTGGAATATGCTTCCTGCACGCCTCAGATGCATTGACAATCCGACAGACTTTAAATCTCACCTAAAAACCCACCTTTTCAAAATATCCCATAAAATGTAAACAACGGTTATCTGATTGCTGGTGTCACATGCAGCTCTCATGACTAAAAACATTGTCAAAGCGCCCTTGAGGTGAGCTATTCACGAAAACGGCGCTATACAAATTAGCCTAATTATTATTATTATTATCTTAGATTTATTAGTTAGTTTTAGAGTTCAGTGTCCATTGTAGATTTAAAACATGTCACAATGCACCCTCGAGGTGATCACATGACAAATCATGGTGCTAAAAGTAAGCATTAATATTTTTTTTATCTATTCTGACTGGGACATACTCGTATAACATTCTCTGGGTTTCTTAAAATTATTATTATTATTTTGCCGAATCACTCTTTACATAATTACAGCACAAGCCAAATCGATGTAAAGAGTTAAGCTATCATAGTGATTCTTGTGACATGTGATAGGTAGCTAATCCATCGCCATTTTATTGTCAAGTGAATTCTACACCAGACCAACGACAGTGTTCGATGTGGCAGTCGTACCATTTACCACTCGACCACTAAAGTGGTCCATGACAATTTGCTTTTTTTTATAGAAATAAAAAAATACAGCAGAAGAATAAAGCAACAAAATGTTCATAGTGTAAAATGTTTTAGTTTTGAGTCAATTTCCTTTTCTGTTTTCTAAAGGTCCATAATTATTTTATATGTAACTTATCCCTTCTGTCCCATAATGAGTTTTCTACTCATGGGAATACAATATAACTATTGTATGTTTATAAATAAATAAATAAATAAAAGAATCTGGCTTAAGTAGCTTGATATATAGTACATGGTTAATACATTAAAGACATCTAAATACAGTTATGACAGTAAAGATTTTTTGCAGATTTCACTGACCTACATTTTATTTTTGCAGATTTAGAAGCAAGTATTAGAAACTTAAAATGAAAACTAAATCAAATATATACACAAATAATGGTGTATTTTTCCCATTGTGATAATAAGTATGTTTACATATATAAACTAACTAACTAACTAACTAACCATCACGCCATCTCCCTGAAAGGGTAGGCAGAAAGAATGGACTGTCACACTTTTACTGATGCGGCACTCCATCCTTCTCTTTTCGCTCCGCGGGAGACGCGGTGTGATGGGTTGCGAACCTCATCGCCACCAATAGGCATCTCCCGCGCACACTCTGATCGTGCAACACCCACAAAATAAATCTAAAATAAATAATATAAAATACAATGATATAAAATAAAATAACAAAATAAAAAATGTGGTGCTCCTGTTAATTTGGAGATATTTCGCGTATAAGTGAATTGTTTTGGTCAATTTAACTGTTGCCGCACTTTATAATAGTTAATTGTGACACGTAATACGTTTGTTCTGTTTTGCTGTTAAAATTATATTAGTTTTATCGTTTTTATAAAGAATTTTGACAGGTGTAAAAATAAATTTTTCATTTGTTCCAATGACAATTTGAATAATTCCTTCAATATTATTTCAAAGTTCTTGCTGGTTAAGTGCCTAATTACAGCTAATTTAAAAAAAACGGTGGATACGTTGAACATAAATTAAATAAACACAAAAGTCCGGATCGTCCATGTCAACATGTGCAACATCGAAAAAAACATTATGTGTTATTACATTATGTGCTAAATTAAAAAAACGACGGATTCGTGGAACATAAATTAAATAGACAATATGTGCACCGTCTAAAAAGAACATTTTGTGTATATAATGTTTCTTTTATTGGACAATATTCTGCAATATTGCAAATCATCATTGAAATTCTAGAAAAATACGGCATTTAATACATGAGTATTTTTCCCAATTTTATGGATTCAATAATTTGCCTGTTTCAGCGTGTTCTTACTGTTATGTCTTTGGTAGCTCTTCTAAATATACTATGCATTCTATTTGTGAAGAAGTTAATATTGGTGTTCAGTCTAAAAATAGCTAGTTAACAAATTTATGACTCACATGCTAGAGCAGTTGAACTGGGATCAATTAACATCACGTCACCTGAGAGTAAGAAGGTTCCAACTGACAAAAGTAAAAAGCTGAGAAAAATAAAGTCAAAGTTTTTTTGGTTTCGGGTGTGTATCTTGGAATGAAAGGGTTTTATTCCAATTTCCAGAGATTATTTTACCGAGAAACCTGTAAATTTTGTCTGGCAACAGTTGGAATAATAAAGTTCTAAGTTTAAATGAATCCTTCTTCAGTGAATCGTGTATTTTGAATGATCAGATGGAACTTGATTCTTTTCGTAACATCAAAATGACGATACTATTACATGTTTTTTTTTATTGTACGTATAGATAAGGTTAGTAAGAACCCTTTTCACGAAAAAAAGCCAAATGTGAAATTTTGTTAGTTGGAACCCTCTTACTCTCAGGTGACGATCAATCAAGACAATATCTTCTGTCTACATTAAAGAAACTATTTTCTAGATTATCATTTGTTTCAAAAGCAGTTCATAACGCTTTCTTCCCCTCTATATTAATTCTTGATATCAGCATTTGAAATGTTATCATACATCGTTTTACCACACATCTCCACCGCATTTATTCTGCTCTCATCCTTCTGCCAGTTCCATGTTTCACTTCCATACAGTGTTGAAACCAGAACTCCATTGTGAATATTTAGTTATAACTGACTAACTAACCATCACGCCGTTTTCCCGGAGGGGTAGGCAGAGAAGATGGACTGCCACAGTTCTATCTCCACATTCACACACCCATGACACGCACGCCTGTCGATTTTCCCTACTTCGTCTTTCAGTAATTGATTAATTTGGTCATGCCATGTCTTCCTTGGCATTCCTGGACTCTTTTTTCTATTCACACTACGTGTATATATCTTTTTAACCATTCTTCCCTCATCCATTCGTTCCATATGTCCAAACCATCTTAGTGAGCCATTCTTAATTTTATTTAGGACGCATTCATCCACCTTTACCAATTCCTTTCTAACTTCTTCATTGGGTATTTGAGTATTCTATCATACATTGTTTTTCTCGCGGCATTTTCAGCGTATACTCTAACTATCACGCCGTCTGCCCGAAGGGGTAGGCAGAAAGAATGGACCGCCACACTTTTCTGTCCTGTCATACATCTCTCGATTCTTCTACATTCATACATCATGTCATGAACGCACATCAATTTCTTAGACTACTCACGTGACCGACATTTAATATTTGATTGATTTGATCGTGCCAAGTTTTCCTCGGCCTTTCTTCTATTTCTAGCTCCGTTCACGTCTTTTACATATACCTTCTTCACCATTCTGTATTCTCTCATTCTTTCCACGTGTCCAAGCATTTAACCATCTTTTCATTATTTTGTTCATAACACTTTCATTCGCACCGCATTCACTTCTTATATTTGCATTTGACACTCTATCATACGACCTTCGTGGCCGAGTGGTAAGTGCATTGACTGCCACCCCGAAGGTTCCAGGTTCGATTCCCGGCGAGGGCAGTGTGATTGTCACACTGTCTTTGGTCTGGTGTAAAATTCACGTGACAATAAAATGACGATAGATTAGCTACCTATCACATGTCACGAGAATCACTATGATAACTATAATACCCTTTACATCGATTTGGCTCATGCTGTCATGATGTAAAGAGCGATTCAACAAAATAATAATAATAATATACATATTTATCACAAATTCGTCTTAGAGATCTCATTTCTACTGCATTTATTCTACTTTCATCTTTCTTTTGCCAGTTCAATGCTTCACTTCCATATATATAGGGGTCGGATACTCTTTACAAAGAACCATCTTTCTACGTGAAGTGAACGCCTAATTTCCTTTTTACGTGTGGTCTGGTACAGTACCCCCTTCTGAAGAGTACGTTGGCACGCAATGAGTAAAAACAATATATTTGTATTTATAGTATGCAGTTATAAGTTAGTATATATTTCTTGCCTGTTTGAGTGTCAGCCCATCTGAGAAGTTGGCTGTCCTATAGCCCAGGTGCCGGATGTCCTCTAGGATGAGCGCACTCTCAGGCCTCCCTAAACTCTCGTTGTCCTCGCCCCTGCCGTAGTGGGCGTAATAGCATCTCGGCACGGGAAGTACTACAGATTCCCCCTTATCTGGACTCTGGACACCCTCCAGATCTGGGACTACCTAAAAGAAGGCAAAAAACTGATCAAAATCACATTTTTACTAAAGAAATTAACAATTCTAAATCAGATTATCGTTGAAAACATGATTGAGGTGTTTTTTTTAGAGGTTTGGTATTTAAACTAGCATCATTGTTTCTACAGACTGGCAATTTAACAGTTGATAGTTGATTTGTAGTCAGTACGTTTTGCCATTTCTCCATGAATAGACTAACGTCAGAACGGCGCTTGCAAATTTTGTAAATTTATTTTTTGAAAATCGGGGTTCGGTTCGTCAAACTTATCGTGCACTGCGTCCATTTTACGGTCGACCTAATCGTCCATCCGAGCAAGTTATTCGGAAGACCATGGACCATGAACCGTGGCGCTCATATGCCCGAAATCATATTTAAACAATAATAGCATGATATTATCTATTAAATAAAACCAATATCATAGACACTAACATTATTTTAATGTGTTTTTTTTTTCATTTTGAATATGTATTGTATACCTCTAAAAAAACACCCTATATAATCCGTGATTATTACAAAGGTGATAAGTGGTTTACACATAAAACAAAGAAAAACAGAAAAAAAGCTGTTTGTTGTAACATGTGTAATGTAGCACATGTGATATCTTTAGGGTGAAGTTTGAACTATACTATATTATTCTAGCACTTTGCACAAATTTTATTTGACTTTTTTAATACATCGCACCTTTGTAATGACACCCAGACCTCGACATTAACGAACTTCGAAATTAAAGGTGTGTACATAGCTGTGTACAGCGGGCGTTTTAGGAGTTAAACTCTCCAAAACGGGTGTACACATGCGTGTACAGGGTCCGTTAATGGGTTAATGAAGAACTAGAGAATAACAACTACAAAAAACTTTGTTTTCCTTTTACATTCGCCATCAATTTGTATTATTGATTTACATTTGAAGAACGGTCTATTTTTTACAAACATACAATGTTTTTCAAAAGTTTTCCAAATATCTCTTTAATCTCAATTTCTCTTACCCGAAAATTGTTTAGAAGGCTATGAGCATTACTGAATCGTTGTTATTGCGAGGGATATTATGTATTGATTATGAAATTAACTGCGCTTTACCATAAAAGCGAAGTCCATTTATTGTATATAAAAAAAAATCAAAGGTTTCACTATTGACATCGTTCAAAAAAGTCCCGTATTTAGGATCTGCTGCAAAAATCACATTAGGAATTGTATTTTTAAAATCTATCAAATGCTAATGTGCATTCTGCATTATTCAAATCGGCATCATTGTAATAAAATAAAAATATACTTTAAAATTATCATGGCATTCTCTATTACCTCAATTATTATACAATTTGAGAAGAAGAAAAAATTCCCCACGGATTTATTTCCTCGCGACATGCAACCTTCCATGCCAACCGTATATTTCGTCAGAATTATTGTCCAAATTGAATTGTCAAATGCTTTCCGGAAAACGCTTTCATCTCACTCCAACTCGTGTCAACCTTTCGCATTTCCTTATATATATTTTCCCATCAACGTAACATTTTTAAAATTGGAACCGATTTTGTAACATTTTTTTTATCCAAGGTTCAGTCTAAAAATATATATATCAAATGGTTTACAGAGAGCTTTGTATAAAGGATTAGATTCCGGTAGAAGTATTCGACCCCCGAAAACGCCCACTGATTCGTGCGTTCGTTCACCATATTCCATTTACAACAACAAAAATACAAAAAGTATTATTGCTATTGTTTGTGACGTATTTTGTTATGCTACTGTTTTCTCCTCGACTTAAACGTTGTAATGTATTTGTTGTACTTTAATATAATTTATATCGAAAGTAATTACTTGCCTTCGTCTATTTTAGTTCACCATTTTATAGGTTTGCAGGAATTTTTTCGTCGAATCCGTCAACAACGTACAAATAGCGCAAATGTGAGACTATTTCTACCGCGGTTTTATGCTTATCGTTTCCGATCAAAGCATGTCATTTGACACATTCGCATAATGGACAAATTGTTGAAATATTATATGAAAAATCTCTCCCGTTATTCTTTGAATACGCGTGATCGACACCTTTGATAGAAATTGTCTCTAAGTTGTAGAACAAAACTTGATTCAATCCCTGAATTATTTTTAACTAACTAACTAACCATCACGCCGTTTCCCCGGAGGGGTAGGCAGAAAGAATGGAGAGTGACAAATGCAAGTATAAGAAGTGAATGTGGTGCGAATGAAAGTGTTATAAACAAAATAAGGAAAGGGTCATTAAGATGGTTTGGACACGTGGAAAGAATGAGTGAAGACAGAATGGTAAAGAAGGTATATATAAACGGCGTGAACGGAGCTAGAAATAGAGGAAGGCCGAGGAAAACGTGGCACGATCAAATCAATCAAATATTGAATGTCGGTCACGTGAGGAGTCGGAGAAATCGTATGAATGTAGAGGAAGCGAGAGATGTATGTCAGGACAGAACTGTGAATTATTTTAATTTTATTTTTAACATATTGTTTTTTCTATATTAAATCATCGGTTTATTCACATGTGTACGAGTATAAGATAATCTGATACGTTCGATAACTCTTTGCATTTATATTTATTTATTTACTAAGCAGACGCTTGTCTTTCCTATTGACGTATTGACTGAGGTAGCCCGCTCGATAGAAGCGAATGATTATGTATGTTTATGTAACAGCCGCTGTATCTTACATCAATCTTATCAAATAAATTAATACAACGTCTTGTTATTGTTTGCCTTGTTATATGAAATAGAGTAATTTGATATTTTCCAATAAATAGTAAAGCGGCCCCCGTACGAAGCCTTGTGGTACACCGCAACACGTTTCAATTACACTGTTGGCGATCCGCTTAAATTGTATTGTAATAGCGTCATATTGATTTGAAAACATACCTCCGTGTAGAATTTGATCTCCCTGAGATCGAATTGCGCCTCCGCCACGAAATATCTGCTAAATGGATCACTGGGTGGCAGCTTCACCACCAGCCGCAGGGACCTCAGCGATCCGTCGTCTCCGTTCCCCTCGCCCCCAAGAGTGTACCTGATAAGAATAACCCGCGTTAACTTTCGACATTCAGCGACCCTTTTCATAAATATTTTATATCCCCGTGCATTTTCTTTTTCACTAACGCCACCTGTGTGTCTTCTCCCCTTTTTTTCATTTTTTTTCTGTTTTCATAAATTTTAAATCATTTTATTTATGAGGAACAATTGAATTTGTATTTTCTTTATTCTTTTGTGTCTTTTTCATCTTGTCATACCTTAATGATCCAATAAGACCTTAAGGATCTTCATCCAAAGGACTCGTCTGATGTCTAATACCATTCCGAATGAGTACTACCGCTTTAACATCGTCTTGCAGGGTTCTTCTCCAGGTGGCTCTAGGCCTGCCTCACTTCATATTTCCACCCACAAGGGACTAGTTCAGTGTGCACTGAGCGATGCAGGCTGGGTTCGTCTCAAAGTGTGTCCGATCCATAGCTATTTGAACCTTCATAGAACGGCATTTGACAAATGATCTTAGAATATTGAGCGGAGACACCTATTAGTACCTACCACACTGATATAATTAAAGCTAATGCTTGTTGTTTGTGTCGCCGCTATTGCGCCATTTGATCAATTTGTATGTCACCTTAAATACGGCGACAACGGGTTAACGTAATCGTGTCCTCGTTGTTGCAAATGCGGCGCCAACTTATATGTATGTCGCATACGTGGCGCCAACGGAGTACAAAGTGTTATTTTTTCAACGGGCCAACATATTGCGTATTCCCGTTGTTGCGCCTTTGGTGTTACTGAACAATTAATTTGTCGCAAATGCAGCGCCAACTCATACGTATGTCGCAAATGAGGCGCCAATCAACGGAGTACAAAGGGTTATTTTTCAACGGGCCAACATACGAGTATTACGTATTCCCGTTATTGTGCCTTCGATGTTTTTGAAAAATAAATGTGTCGCAAATGCGGCGCCATCGCACATGTATGTCGCAAATGCGGCGCCAAAAGAGTGTAACATTATTCGTATCAACTTACTTGACATTGACGGCCAAGATGTCGCTCAGGGCCGCCTGGCCTGCTCCGCAGCCCGGCCGCACGTCCGTCTGGCGTAGGTGCACGTCGTGCACGGCGTGATGCTGCGCGAGCGCCTCGGCCAGCCACCTCTCGCCTATAGGGCAATCTCCCTCGACTTCGGGCCCGGTCGGGCTCGAGCCGGAACTCCCCGAAGAGCCGGTGGACTCTCCACCTTCGCTGTCCGTCATGGCTACCGCAGAGTCCACTCAAGAGCCAAATGTTACAACGCCCAAAAGTCACAACACCATTTTTTTATTCACCAATTCACTTCATAATTCACTGGATTCAATTTATTTTTAAAATCACAACTATTAGAACAATTTATAACGTTAAATTAAAAGCCAAGCACTTGTTTTTAAAATTCACGTAATTTCACAAAATGTTATATTTCCACTGGCTAAATAACCTACTATTCTGTTCCACTGTTCTTTACTTTTTAAATACTAAAATCAATGGTATTGGAATTTATTAAAACAGATAAACAATGATGTACAACTCCATATAAAAAAATATATAAAAACCTATGTTTTCTAGAGTTTTATAGAAATGACATGTCTCGACTTGCTAAGCCATTATCTTACGAGGCAAGAATCGAACGCGTATTTTTATATACCCGATCTAATCGAGCAAAATAAGGTACTAAAGGTTGTAGGCTAATGTATTACTATTTTTTCTCTAGCCCCGTAATTATTGTTAACAATGTATTCATCAGCATCATCATTAGTCTATATCCGTCCACTCCTGGACGTAGGTCTCCCCTATATGCTTCCATGGGCAACACGTATCTACGTCGTACCGGCTGAAGAGTATAAAATCTTATTTTTCTTTTCACAAAAAAATATCAAACTTAATTTTTATTGTTAAATTACACATAAATCTCAACCTAACATTAAATAGTTGACGAGCAACCGGAGAATGATGACGTCATGGAATATTTAAAATGTGAATAACTCCGTCGGTATTATAGTTGCATTGTTAAAAAAACGAATGGTTGACATATGTCAGTATCGTTCGATTTTCGGGACGAAATTAAATAATAAATTATTTGTAAACGCAACAGAACCCTGGTCGGTTTCCAGAGTAGTCCTTTATTGTCCGAGGCTTTCTTATCTGTATTGTGAGCTTGAGCTTGTTTTTTATGGTATGTAGGCTGCTAACCTTGCACGTCAACCCTCCTCCTTTCTCATCCGGGCTTGGGACCGGACCGGACTGGTACGGTCATGTTCAAAGAATGGACTCCACCAGACTCCCTTATATTGCATTGCATAATCAACCTCATGGGACTCGTCCTCGTGGAAGACCTCCTAAAAGATGGAAGGACAGCTGGGAATCTACCTCACAGGAGGATCAACTCTCTGGAGAACAGACCACATAGGTCTACAATAAGGAAGAAGAAGAAGAAGAACAGACCACAGGTTAAAATTTCGTAAAATCGAAATACCCGACTTCAAACAAGTGTAGGCGGGGACCCAACCAGATATTAGCATAGGTATTTTGTTAAAACCGTCGATCCGACAACGTTGTCTGAAACAGCTGACAAGCCGGCAACACCCTCCACCCCCGCCCTGTCTAGCGCGCGAGGGAGAAACAGCCCCTGTGTCTGATGCCGCCCCCTCCCCGCCGGCTAGAAAATGGCGTCAATCATAATATCTAATTGCTTGTCGAATTTTGATTGGTTATAATATTAGCTTGTTTGGCGGCTCTGTAGTTTCTAACGGCTTCCGAGGCAATTACCGAAATTATTTTGTCAAATTACACAATAGTTGATGTTGTTTTGGTTGTTTTTGACAATGTTTTCGATTTTTTGTTTGTTTCAGCAGAATGTAGAGTTAATTAATACGAATGATTAATAAAGTCTGTTTTCTAGAATTTTTATTATATTTTTTTATGGGAATGACATGTTTCGCCTTTCTAAGTCTAAGTAGAAATACGAAACATGTAATTCCCATAAAATATTTTAAATCTTCTATAAAATCGACATTTTCATTCGTATTAATTATTTAATACAAGGAAATATAGACTCTAAATTTGGGAGTCCGATCATTAAGGTATATATTCACCTGTCCTTCGAAAATTATCGATTCCTAACCAAGGTATTACAGGAACAACCGCCGGAGTACAATGAATAAATATTGAAAAATAACTGCAATTATTTTTACTTATTTACAGAGTTATCTGAACACACAATAACACACTTTCGCTTTTATTTATAAAGATGGAGTTTTACATCATTGTTCAAGAAGCAATAACTATTGCATTAGTTTATGGATACGTTTAACATTTTGTATACGGGTGCTTCATGTCTCTAACAAACAGAAGATTGTGAAATCGAAATTTCCAATTTTATTACAAATTTACAAGCTTTATATTATGTATTTACATGCTTTATATTTTTAACACGAAATTCATATATCTAGTTTAACTTATAATGATCAGTTATCATATTTCAAAATACGAATAACGTTTTTTCTTTTGGATGTAGCAAGATTAACGTTTCCCACACAAAATGTGTTATGATATGAAACTAATTATCGTAATGGTTTCCTCGAAAGGTGTGTTTTTCCATCATTCACTACGATACATTTTGATTAAATGTATATTCCATTGTTTTTTTATAATTTAAATTTCGAATTTGGCTTATTCGATCACTGTTTACCATGTGACTAAGTTAATTACTCGCTGTAATTATTATCAGACGTGCGTGAAGGCTGGCTAATTAGCTTACTGCTTTGTTAGCCGCAATCACATCACGTTCGGCGATATTTCTGATATGATATTAACAATATCATATCAGAAATATCGCCGCAACCCATCACACCGCGTCTCCCGCGGGGCGAAAAGAGAAGGATGGAGTGCCGCATCGGTTAAAGTGTGACAGTCCATTCTTTCTGCCTACCCTTTCGGGGAGACGGCGTGATGGTTAGTTATATTAACAATATTTCGCGCAATAATAATTTCACGAAATATACCTACGTGGAATTATGTGATTTACAGTTAATACTATTCTTTTTCTTCTTCTTCTCCTTATAGACCTTTGGTCTGTTCCTGAAATCAGGCTGGCCTCTCTTGGGAGGTTGACTCCCAACTATCTCTCCATCTCTTCGGCGGTCTTCCGGGGGGACGGCAGCCGGCAGGAATCTGATGCGCCACAGCGTGTGGGATTCTGGTGGGATCCATCCTCTGCACGTGCGCATTCCAGTATCTTCTGCGTTGTCTGCCCCATCTCACGACATCCTCCACCTTGCAGATCTCGCGGATGGCCGTGTTCCTCACCTTATCGCGAATAGTCCTTCCTGCTATCATCCTCACGGTTAATACAATGATAACATTTACACCGATTCCGGGTTCGATTCCCGGCGACGGCAGTGTGATTGTAACACTTTCATTGGTCTTATGAAGAATTCACGGGACAATAAAATGGCGATAGATTCTTGAACTGAAATGATAGCTTTACCCTTTACATCGATTTGGCTCGCGCTGTAATGGTGTAAAGAGCTTCTTTTATTCTGCTTTTAATAGATTTGACGATCTGTGATACAGAAATCATGTCTCGTCCGATGATGAGGTCCAGCTGTCCTTCCATCTCTTAAGCACAGGCCTTCCAGGTGAGCGGTGTCTGGAGCGGATTTCATAAGCGGCTGTATATGCAAGTCTGTCACCATCCATTCGGGCTACATGGTCCCTCCAGTATCTTCTTCTGGATCTACTCCACTGAACGATATCCTCTAGGATATAAAAAGCAATTCAATGTGGTTGTAAATAGTACTTTAAGGGCAGTGATATTTTGGAAAGGTTTCCATGTTCGCAGTATAAATCCCAATGTTCTGAGAGATTTGTCCACCATGTAATCAATATGACTAACGAAAGTGAGTTTCGGGTCGATTGTGACTCCAAGATCTCTCGCGCGGTCTGAATTGGATATTATAGAACCATTGATGGAGTAAACATGTTTGTGAGGGTTCATTTTACGAGCCAGTTTTTTAAGCTTATGACATTTGTTCACATTTATGGATAATTTATAAAAGTACAGTAATACGAGAGTCTGTCGAGATCTGATTGAAGTTGAAGGCAGTCAGAAGTGTCTGAAACCTTCAAGAAGACCTTCATATCATCAGTAAAAATGATATGCTTGGAGTGGATAAAACAGTTGCCAATGTCATGGATATAAAGGATGAAGAAAAGAGGTCCCAGATGGGACCCCTGAGGAACCCCGGAAGGAATTCCCACGAAGTTTGATTTGAAGCCACCAATCACCACGGCTAACCTCCGATTTTTTATATAGGAGTTTATCCATCTAAGGTGATCATCGTGAATTCCAAGGTTTATTATGATGGATCACAATTGTCGTTTATATTTTAATCACGTACCATGTATGTTATAATGTGACATAAATAAATATCCATGTATCCTTCAAACATCGTTATCGCTTAGGGGTATTGTACGACCTCTGGAATATCGCGATTCACACTATAGATAGACATCTCTCTCGCCCGTTCCAGATCGTATCGAGAAGGCGAGGCATTGTATGTAACAGATCCGCTGACTCGTTAGAACGCGTTCCATTTCTTTGAATCAGATTTACTTTATATGGCAAATGTATTTAAGTTGAACTATACATTTTTCGCTATATCTGTAGAATTTATTCTCTCCCTTATAATCAAACTTGATCTTATATAAATTTATGCAGTAAAAATGAGATCTCTTAGACGAATGTGTTGAAAATCTGTGTATGATAGAATGTCGAATGAAAATATGTGAAGTAAATGCGGAGTGAATGAAAATGTTGTGAACACAATACTGAAAGGAACATTAAGATGGATTATACACATGGAAGTAATGAATGAAGAAAGAATGGTAAAAAAGTATGTTAAAATGTGATTGATCAAATAAATCAAATATTAAATGTCGGCTACGTTAGGAGTCGGGGAAATCGACGTGCGTAACTGACACGATGTATGAATGTTGAGGAATCGAGAGAAGTATGCCAGGAAAGAAAAGTGACAGTCCATTATTTCTGCCTACCCCTTCAGAGAGACGGAGTGATGGTTAGTTAATATTTAAATCACTCCAGAATAATAATAATGTTGAAAACCATGTTTGTACCGCGTCTCCCGCGGGGCGAAAAGAGAAGGATGGAGTGCCGCATCGGTTAAAATGTGAGTCAATTGTTTCTGCCTACCCTTTCGGGGAGACGGCGTGATGGTTAGTTAGTTTATGTTTTGTACATAACCCATATTTAAATTACAGTATTCTTTGTTAATTTCGTAGTCTTTTCAGTGTTATTTATTCTTTCTTTTAAAAATATGTAAATGATGAATATGAATTAAAACGGCTGTTTTTTATACATGTTTTATTATATTTTTTATGCGAATGACACATTTCGCCTTGCTCAAAGATGTTATTCATATCAAAATATAATAAAACTTCTAAAAAATAGACGTTTCCATCCGTATTAATTACTGGCTCAAAAGATGATCACATCTTATTACGAGTACTTTAATTGTAATACTATGTACGAGTATATAAATAATTTTCTATCTAGAATGGTCCAAGCGAGTCATGGTGACGAATTTGATAAGTTGTTTTATATAGCGAAGCTTCTGATTAGCATGAAATGTTCCACAAGTGTTTTGTAATGTGTAAACACTCCTACAAGTCATCTTTGCATTACGTAGATTTTCACTGGAAAATCCGTGTAGCTCGTCTTTCTGGACCGACGTTTCGGAGATCGTTGCAGACTCCATCTTCAGGGTGGTAACGTACATCAGTGACGTATCGCCCGTGAGTGACGCATCGCAGTATGCTAACTAACACGTAGGGCATAGCACGTAATTAACTCGGATACTTCCCATTCACTCTCACATTGCCGGCGACACGGCACAGCGTAGAAGGAGTTAAACATACATTAACCACCACCACATATTTATAACCACCCTGAAGATGGAGACTGCAACGATCTCCGAAACGTCGATCCAGAAAGACGAGCTATACGGATTTTCCCAAGATCCCAAAATACGTATCTTCTGAGAAATCTTTCTTCATAAGAAGGGTGGAATGGGGAATGTTGTGTTACATAAAGCGTGCGCTTAACCCAACCAATGATAAGTCATAAGTCCTGTAAACACCTCGACCACCCGTTTCCAATATGCATATTCGTCTCTATTGAGATACAATTAATCCTTGACATATCTTCTGCATATTTTAATAGATTGAGTAACTTGTCGCAGTCTACTCATGTTGATTTGCAGATGATTTTCATCCAGCTTATCACACGGCTTATCGCCAAGCGAAATATTTCATAAATTCCCTGTTTGAAATTGTATACAATATTTTTTACTACGAGTATATTCAGCCCTTTAAGACAAGTTGTTAAATTTCCGGCACGCATATTGCTTCCGTTTTCTTTTTATTTTTTTCGATGCCGTAAACATTTCTCTAAACTTTCCAACGCGAACTCCTTAGAATAGCGTGAGGGGAAATTTCAAATGTTAGGGCGAAAAGTAGCGGCCCTCGAAATGTCGTAATGTGCATTTAACTGCGGGAAGAATAGGACTGAAGATGTATGGTGGGTGCTCACATTACCCTGTCATACAATGGTGAATGGTTTCCCATGAATGTTTTACAGGAAAGCCTTAAGAGCAAAACGAGTATGAAAGATTCGATTATTATGTTTTTAAAATGAAAATATTCACGATCGAAATTAAATTAAAATTAGAACGTTTATTTTTTTAAATATCTTTGACTGTATTTAGTTTTATTTTGAATTTTTATCTGGGAAGCTATATATTTTGTCTACCTAATTTGTTTATCTGGGAAGCATGTTTACAAGAGATGAAAGAATGGAGAAAGATATCGAAAGAAGGGTTGGAGTTGGAAACAAGATGCACTCAAAGTCATTACCGCAAATACAAATATATCGACTGAAGCAAAGTTGGCAGTGCACAATGGAGTTCTAGTGCCGACCCTTATGTATGGAAGTGAAGTTTAGAGTTGGCAGATGAAGGATGAAAGTTGGATAAATGCCGTAGAAATTAGGTCACTAAGAAGAATGTGCGGAAAAACAATGTATGATAGAATATCGAATGATGAACTAAGAAAGGAATGTAAGGAGAATGAATGTGTGATAAATAAAATCAAGAAAGGATCAATAAAATGGTTTGGACATATGGAATGAATGGATGGGTGGACATTTGGAACGAATTCTACACCACACTAAAAACAATGTGAGAGTGTGAGAGTCACACTTTTATCTTACTCGGGACATTCGGTGTGGTAGTCATAGCTGTTGCCATTTCGTCACGAAGGTCGTTTATTATATAGAAGTCAACTTTTTGTTTCATGTATTATAGTATAGAAAATCTCGTCAGTTCATTGGTAGTCATTTTCAGTCATATTTTGATCGAAAACTAGCAGAAGCTCGCGGCGTTTTCAGCGTATAATCTATACAAAGAACCCCCCTTTCTACGTGGAGTGAACGCCCGATTTCCTTTTACGTGTGGTCTGGTATATACCTCCCCTCTGCGGAGTACGTTGGCACACAGACGAGAAAAAAAATCTTTTCTCCTGCCGCGCTGACGAAGCGAAAAAAGCGCAAATAAAGAACTGAAGATGGCTGACGGATTCAGGGTGCTTTAAAGTCTGACGGTTATTCACAGCCAGTATTCGCTTGTAGAGATGTCCCGCTAATATCCCTGTGGGGGCATAATTAATCGAAAAAAACCTCACAAATTTTATTTAATCGACAAATTTTCGAAAAATTTATAATTTATTTTCTTATTCAGGAGTTAGACAACATCATGGCTATTTAAATTTTTAGTATAGCAGCTTTAAACAAGGATGATGTGTTGCAACTGAACCATTCTCGAAGATTTTAAAGCCACGATTTCTTCTCCCGGCATTTCTTTTTCCTTCAAATTCACCTTCGTTAATAAGTCGTAGCACTTTGTAAATCGTTTATTTTTCATTTAATTTATTCTCTGTCTAGCGAAGTTCCAACTTATTTCTACCGAAACTAGTGTTGTATCTAACAAAACCTTTATTTTTTTTGGAAAAGTAAAAAAAAACATAGTTTTATTTAATTATCATTGTTGGAAAATATATATTTAATCTAAAATAAATTATTTATCTAACTAATCATCCCAACGTGTTGTACTGAAATAATCTAATGATTGTACTGAAATCTTTTGATGGATGTTCATTTTAAATACGAGTAATAATGAAATAAAACCTATTTTTTTTAATAACTACCACTCTTGTCACTATTTGAAAATGGAACCTTTTTGCCAGGCTGGCTGGCATCGACAGGTTGCTCAAAATTGTAACGGCCAGTCTGTCGATGCCAGCCAGCGTGGCGAAACCGTTCCCTTTCCCAATAATGACAAAAGTGGAAGTAGTTATTAAAAACCTGCTTTTTATTTAATTATTATCTCGACGTGTGTTTAAGTGAATATGTAGATCAAATTGTCCATTAGAATTTTGTACAGTGTAAAAATAAAGTAATTCTTATTATAATGGCGCATTTAAAATACCTCTGTAAAACGTTTGCGTGTAGTCCTCAATATTTCCTTCCGCCATTTTATAAAGCTTAAACCGTTTATCCGGCTACCGGCCGTGTGACGTAATACGAATCTGTGTGCATTCCCCCTCGCCGTGCAGGTGCGGTGACGTCACTCCCGCATTGCAGCTTCCCTCCCGTTCCCCTCAGGGGCCACGGGATCTACTCCTCTCTGTTCTCCGCGCGATGGGACCCACACTAACGTAGTGTACTGTACATACACCCAATGCTTCTCCCGAATTGATGTCTTAATCGGGAAATTTCCTGACGACGGATGTTGCCGGGCGCGAAAAATTTACAATTTTAAATTGAACTTCGAACATTTTTCATTGGTGACTGGAGGTAAAAATACGATTTACTGTTCAAAGAGACATTTCATTAAAATAAAATATTTATGAAAACGTCCGTTTTCTATAAAATAAAATTATGGGAGTTGTTACAGCATTATCAAACGCTTAAGCTAGCAATTTGATAATGTTCTCCCATAAAAAATCTATAAAACTGATATTTTCAAATAAAATATACTATAAACAATAATTAATACGAATGAAAATGTCAGTTTTCTAGAAGTTTTATTATATTTTATGGGAATGACTTTTTCGCTCTTCTAAGGCATTATCAAATGTTCGATATTTATTATACAACATTTGATAATGCTTTAGAAGGGCGAAACATGTCATTCCCATAAAATATAATAAAACTTCTAGAAAACTGACGTTTTCATTCGTATTAATTACGAATATTTAATTTGGAGTTTTACATCATTGTTCAAGAAACAATAAATACCATGCAAAATGTTTGTTACTTCGTAAACAACACTAACTTTATTAAAAATATTATAATAAAAATACAAACATGTTTCGGACACAGAAGCCCTTCATCGGTGTTTTCTTATTGCAATTTTTGTATATATAAAATAAATATTTAAACTAACTTTTCATGAATGTGGTCAGATTTGACATATATTAAAGTTTGTGCTGTTTACAAATTTATAAACATTTTTCAATGAATCCGCAACACAAAGTTATGGCGAATATATAAGAACAAAAACACTATGTTGAAATTATTTTTAATATAAACTTAATAAATACGCAAACAATAATTTACTAAAACTAAATTTAAAAACTTTGTCGAATAACACATTATCTTATGGAGTAATTAATTATTTTTAAATCGGGTCTCATTTTTGTGTAACGTGTTTCGTGTGATTTTATCGTTTCATTCAAATTAATCGATGATTTTGTACGATAATTACCCATCCCTATCGCGCAGTTCTTTTGGAAAACTTAATGCAGCGATGATTTACGGCGTCGCAACGCGACCGAGAACGCCACAGTTCTCTTTGCGGCGCTAATGTGATTGGCCTTTAAATCAATCGGAAGCTAAAACGGGAGACCGCCCCCTGGTGATATTAATTTATCCCATCGCCATAATATAACAAACGACATGGGTAAAAACACTAACCCCACATAATGGACGCACTAATAAAACCCTTACATAATGAGTTCTTTTAATATACCACAGATAACATATTAGTTGCTGTAAACGGAGTTTTTACGTCATGCGTGTTTGCCCGAAATCTTCTAAAAATCCTTTCATTTTTCAAGTTCAAATGGTTTGTTTTCATTAAAACAAAAATTGGTTTTAAATATCACAATTGATTATATTTTGTCGCGACAGCAGTTTCGCTAACCGATGTTAGCATCGTCAGGTCTTACAATCAACAGTTGATTGTAAGACCTGACGATGCTAACATCGGTTATCCGAACAGCTGTCGCGACATAATATAACATTTTTCTTATTATTATTATTCTTAGTGTAGGCCTAGTGGCCTGTTTCTTAAGAGGAATTGGCCTCCTGCGAAGCCGACTCCCAGCTGTTGATCCATCTCTTTGGTGGCCTGCTCTGGGGTCGTCTACCTTGGGACTGGCCGTGCAACACAATGAATGGGAGTCTGGATGGATCCATTCTCCTCACATGTGCATACCAGTACCTTCTCCTTTGCCTTCTCCACCTAACGACATCCTCGACCTCGCATATCTCCCTTATCCGAGTATTCCTTATCCTCTCTTGCCGTGTTTTGCCAGATATATATCTGAGCGTCTTTATTTCTGACACTCTGAGCGCATTTTTTGTGGTTGTGGTGTCCGCCCTGCACTCGATCCCATATGTCATGATAGGTCTCACACAAGTCTTATAGATTCTCACTTTGCTGCTGATCTTCATGTCAGGGTTTTTCCAAATTGAATTCTTCAAGCATCCTGAAATGACCACAGCCTTGTTTATTTGCCCCATCACATGGTAGATCCGTTTTCCCACACAAGTCCACACCCAGATATCTAAATTTTTCCACCTGTTCCACTGAAACACCCCCCCACAGACACGCAATCAATTGTGATATTTATAGCAAAGTTTTTTTATTTAAACAGTTAATAATGTAGATAAATCACAGTGTTTCCGCCAAAACAATGGATTATCTACCCAAACATTTTGTAAAATAACACGAAGTTTCATATCAAAATTGTATTTCCCTCAGATAACAGAATGAACTTTTGCCCAAAGTTATTCAATGGTGATATTATTCACGCAAATGTTTTTTGGCGATTTATGTGAGATTTAAATTATTCGAATCGAACGTTTTATTATATTCTACTCTTCTTTCATTCTTTATCCATTTTGTATCAAAAAGTTAAATTTCATTATAAGCTTTCAAATATGATTTTATTACTATTTTTTCTAACCCAATATTAATAAAGCGGCTTCATGTATTTAATATATATGAAAACGTCTTTTTTTCTATAAGTTTTATTATATTTTATGGGAATAACATTTTTCGCCTTGCTGGGCCATTATTTTTAAAGCAATATATCAATCAATCAAATTGGCGTTTATTTTATTAATTTATCATGAATCTCGTGGTATTTATTCTCGCTCTCTATATTATGGTATTATGTGTTATTCATTATTATACATTGTACTTCAAACAAAACAATGTGTGCGTGTTGTTGTTTTGTGAGATTGGGACATAGAAGTGGATTGAAATTAAACTGGATTAAATGTGGCCTATATACCCTTTTGCTTTTATTTTTCTGAAATGGTGCATTCTCCAGCTAATGTAAGTCCTGTGTGGATGGGGGCGGGCCTAGGAATTGTTTGAGCGAAGCTCAGGCGCCGCTGCGACCTATAACAGCTTCGGGTAAGCGACGGGTAACCTTCTATGTCTTTATTTAACTGTAAGTTAAATAAAGACATAGTTCATTTGTATGTGTATTAGCAATCACTGTATGTTACCCTACAATAAATAAATTGTACTTAAAAGTTATCTTTAGTGTATTAGAAAATCCAATTCTGTAATACTTTTGATATATTTAAATAAATATATAATGGATCATTGTTTTGGCCGAAACAATATGATACCTTAACATATTAAACTGTTAAATTAAATAACTTTATTTTTGTATCACAATTGTATTTTATTTTACGCGACAGCTGTTTCATCAACCTATGTTGACATCATCAGGTGTTACAATAATATATCAAATGTCAAATTTTCGTGATTTTTCGAACATTTATGTGTATTTGTTCCTATGTTAATTTGAATAATTTCTTTGAAATAATTTTAAAGTTCTTGCTGAAATTGTGTTAACTTCAAAATTATATCAAAGAAATTATTCAAATTAACATAGGAACAAATACACATAAAGATAAGCATATAGAATTTTATCAACGCTATTTGAATTTATGGTGCACTCTCTAATATGAGCAGAAAAAGAGTTATTTATTAAGAAGGAATCTGGTCGAGTCCAGATTTGAGCCCAAATGTCCTGGATCAGGAGCCAAGCATTCTGTCCCCTAGATCACAACTGTTTAAGAACGTAATGCGAATCTTCTTACTGTAGGAACTCGTAAGGCAAAAGCAAGATTAAAGATATTTGGGTGAGTTATATATCCAAATGGGGTTTAACGGAAATTTCATTCGAAATAACAGCTTTTTTTCTAAAAATATCTAATATTTATTTAGAAATAACATGTACGTTGGTCGTAGTGCTTGTATATGTCCGATTAGCAATTCTTGAGTCTTTTCACCTGTAAGTTGCTCATAAAAACGTCTTCATATATAGACTTGTTTCGCATATAGTATTTCTCACTGGGGAAAAAGTAAAAATAGCCTCGTTCCTTCAAAATGTAAACAACAAAATATTTTTACTTAAAGGGTAGAGCGAACTGAATGTTTTTTCGGTAAATATATATTTTTTTACCTTTTGAAATATCGTACCTTACAAAAACTGTATTTTTATATATAATTAACTCTATAGTTAGATACTCGCATTGGTTCTGATGTTTAACATCAACAAAACTGTTTATGAAACATAATATAAACAGCGTTGTTTTTCAATTCCAAAGTTTTTAAATAAATTCGGCGCTCAAAAAATACAATCTTTGTATTGCTGATATTTGGCTCTTTTGGGTTATGAGTAGAGACCATTGAGTTACAGTATTGAGTCTATGATATGGTAGTTTCCTTCAGGGCAGTCTGGTTTCTTCCAACTGAGACAGCTAAAACATATAAGGAGATATACCTATTGATGGAGCTAGGACCCTTGTAAATTATTTTGTAGTGTCACGCTGGATTACCAAATAATCAATTAAGCGGAATACAAAGCGTATTCAATGCTGCTGCCCGATTAATTATGGGGCAACAAAAATACTGTCATATCACGCCGCTCCTGAAGGACCTCCAATGGCTTAAAATCCGAGAGCGAGTAAAATATAAATTGTGTTTGACAGTGTTTAAGGCTCGACACCAGAGAGCGCCAGCGTATATATCGGACCTATGCGTGACACCCATTCCAACGGAAAGGCAACGTTCACTCCGATCAGTAGAAACAAGTGCAAACAACATAGCAATTCCAGTCAGAGCCAATAAAGCATGTTTCTATGATCGTGCTTTCAGCGTTGCGGGTCCGTTGGCGTGGAATAGCCTCCATGTTAGTATTAAGTATGAGGATAGTGACGTTAAATTTAAGAAATTTATGAAAACTGCACTGTTCGGTCAGTCATTTCCTAGTGCGCCCTCGGAGTAATTGATTTTACAAAACGGCGCACTTAAAATACAGGTCATCAGAATAATAATAATAATAATTTCCTGATGTAATCGCTCTCATGGAGTCGATTATTGCTCGAGTCGTGATATTCACTTCGGCACTGCGCTTGTATTCCTTCAATTGACATGTAATTTCTCGTTTCCATCACCCTAAGGCGGTATATCTCCTACAATTAAACAATGCCGGTATTACACTCCGGGGACTTGCCCGGAATGAATATCAATTGACACCCCGATAATTACACATTCAAACCGTGTACATTCTAGGGTATACCCGATTTCGTGTATCTATGCGCTCTCGTTTGTGTCGGTAAACTGGGTTCATGGTAATCACATACCCTGTTCAACGTATCCATGCAGTTGTGTTTGTATTAGTAAACCGCATCCAAGTAGACACACACGTACCAGTATAATTATGTTTACTTTGAGCGCTGACGGCGACACGGTATTTTAGTAGGGTAGCTAAGCAAACTTGATGCGTGCTTCTGTACCTTGTGATGTATCGCTTTGCCGAAAGTATCTGAATTACAAACAAGTGACGCGGGTTAAAATAAGATGCTTAGAATATATGTAATTTTGTGTTCGATTTACGTTTTTTCTTAACCCTTTTGCAGTTTCGATATTCTCATACTTAATTGTTCGTGCGTGAAATATATAGCGAGCAGACCGTCTACCGGGTGTGCGCTTTTTCTTTCTCTCTTGCTTGTTTATATTATAAACCTGCGAGATCACTATTCATCGCACAGCAAGTATTTAAATTCGAGCATTTATGAGTCTACTTCTAGGCAACGATGATCCTTGTTAGCATCTCCGTGAATTTGCGAACAGCGATATATCGTTGCATAGCATTCTAGGGTCGTAAGATAAAGCTATTATTTTAACTTATTTAATGCCAATGTGTTTCATTTCGTTTTTTTTAATTAAAGAAAAACGTTCTAATTTGTTAATCGACAACCCCTGGATCGAGAATTGAGCGTTCTATCATCTAGAACATAGTTGGTCAACCAGTGGCTTTATAATAACTATATATATCCAAATTTTTGCTTATATATATAATAGTTATTTCAGCGTACTGTATTTTTATTATTTAAGCCATATATAATTTTTTTCAGAATTAAAAAGAAACAAATTTATAGATATGTATTATTTGATTACAATGTTGATAGAAAATTTTGTGAAAATGACAAACAAACAAACCATCACGCCATATCCCCGCAGGGGTAGGCAGAGAGAATGGACCGCCACACTACTCTATCCTGGCAAACCTCTAGCTTCCTCCACATTCATACACGCACGTCGATTCCTCAGACTTCTAACATGACCAACCTTTAAAATTTGTTTAATTTGGTCATGCCATGTTTTCCTCGGTCTGCCTCGACTCCGAACTCCATTTACATCATTAACGTATACCATTCTTTCTCTATCCATGCGATCCATATGTCCGAACCATCGCAGCGATCCTTTCATAATCTTGTTCATAATACCTTCTTCCGCTCTACATTGCTGTGTGAAAATGACTGTGCTCTATAAAACTATGTGGACTCATTCAATTATATGTATGTAGTGAAACTCCTCCTAAACGGCTGGACCGATTCTGATACAATTTTTTGTGCGTGTTTGAGTGGGTCCCTGGATGGTTTAGATTCATAGTTGGACCCGGTAGGTGACCGTTATCTGGGAAGTTCATGAATAATTAATTTCTGAGAATAATTTATAGATATTTTTGTTTACCATAGATGGCGCTGATGTGAAATTCTGTGGTATTTTGATTATTTATCTTGCCAGTTAATAGCAGGCAAGCCAACGTTCGGGCAGGACAACGGCTGTCGGTCCCGCTTGTTGTATTATATATAAAGTTCAGTTTAAAAAAATCTATCAATTTATGAAATCTCACTAAATCTAAAAATATTCTAGTTTGAGATCTTTTTAGAATGTGATGTTGTATTTCCTTTTCTGGGTGGATTATTAATTTCAAATCCGTTTGTACAGTATATATGTTCATATATATACAATGTAGTATCTTATATATGGGATTGGGTCGGTCACATCAAATTCGTTGCCCGGTATAATACTGTCGTAGGAATTGTTTGGTTTACGTCAGAGAATGCTGGAAATATTATTGTTCGAATGCCCATCAGTATGTATACCCTTTTAAGAAAGATATCTACCCTTTTGCCGTAAAATGTATATTTTGCTCAAAGTCAATATGTAACAAAAGTATGTCAGGATATATGTTATGAAAAAATACTGGGTATTTCGAAATTATATTTACATAGTGAAATGTATTGATTATTAAATATTGCTAAAATGTGTATTTACTATCCATTAACGGAAAAGTTGAAATGTTTTTTTTTAACTAACTTACCATCACGCCATTTCCTCGGAGGGGTAGGCAGAGAGGAAGGATCGCCACAATGCTCTGTTCTGGCATACATCTCTGGATTCCTCTACATTCATACATCGTACCATGCACGCACGTCGATTTTTCCGACTTCGAATGTGACCGTCTTTTATTAATTGATTAATTTGGTCATGCCATATCTACCTTGGCCTTCCTCGACTTCTTTTCCCATTCACACTACTTGTATATATCTTTTTAACCATTTTTCCCATTGATTCATGGATGAGAGTATAATGGTTAAAAAGTTGTACACAAGCAGCGTGAGTGGAAAAAGAAGCCGAGGTAAACATGGCATGACCAAATTAATCAGTTACTAAAGGACGGCCACATTCGAAGTCGGAATAATCGACGTGCGTGCATGGTACGATGTATGAATTTAGAGGAAGCCCGAGAGGTAAGCCAGGACAGAGAATTGTGGCGATCCATCCTCTCTGTCGGGGAAATGGCGTGATGGTTAGTTAGTTAGTTAGAAAACGTATGTTTTCTAGAAGTTTTATTATTTAGGGGAAACATGTAATTCCTATAAAATATAATAAAACTTCTTGAAAACAGGCGTTTTCATTCGTATTAATTAGGGTATCCAATTAATATTGGCTGAAGAAAAAACGTGGCTTTATTCTGTTATGAGTGATGAGTATACACTCTGAAAAGCAACACTAATTAAACTGAACACGTGCTTTCTGTATTAATTGTTATCGTCTACAATTTTCTTCTCATCTACCCTTTTATCATTTTTATTCTGAACAATTTTAGAAATTACGTTATTTTACCTTTTAAAATACCTCAGGTTTCACACATGAATAACGCTGTCAATAAAAAAATAACACGCGAATAACCCCTATTTACGAATACACTTTTATCAATTAAAACTTGGGGGTCACCTCAGTTTTCCGACGTCCAAACTCGGCGAAGGATCGCGAGAGACTGTCGCCTCCTGCTTAGCGTTACAATATCAACGTTCAATTGCCGAATTTACCATATACGTACAAATAAATCGAGACCACCGCTTAAAAAAGTACAAATTTACCTTTGATTTTATAAGCCTCGTGTAGCTTGGAGTACGACATTTTTGCACCGAGGCGACTGCAATATAGATGGGCGTGGAACCCTCGATATCAACACAATCGAAACATCGAGAGCTTTCATTTTAGTGCTCGTCAAAAGGGCGATTTTCACTATATGCAGCATGCTTTTTAAAACGTTATTTTGTATGTGACTTTTGGTGATTTGGTCCGGATTTGTTTTCCGCTTTTCCGGCTCGCTTTTGACGTCGCGATCACGGGTATACGGAAAAAGACTGCGCGCGCATTCTAGTACCGGGGTTGCGAATTTCAGGTCGTTTTCCCTTCATTTTTGGCAACTGTCCAACTAGGACAATAATAATTGTTATTCCTGTTCATCTTAGACCGCACAGTTTCCACTATCGGTATAACTATTTTCGTAATGATCACTAAATTGCTTTTTGATATCCCGTTTTTGGCAATTATAACGTGATAATTGATTCAGATGTTCGCCTAAAATACTCGCTTCATTCATATCTGATCTAATAATATAACTTCTTGAATTTTCTCATTCACCCCCTATTCAGTTCTCCACTGTACCAAATATTCTCTTATGTAAGGGCATTTTATATTCTTCTGGCGAACAGGGAACTATAGAAGAGTTGAATGAACGTTGTAGCTTTTATTTTAGATCAATACGTAGAACTGAAAACATAGTTCATTTTATTTATTTCATTTATTTATTTAAATATATCCTAAGCATTACAGAATTATTTTCCAATACAATAAGGATACAAGTTGGAGATACACAATAATAAGTAAAACAAAATAAAATAATAAAAATAACTTGAAATATAAGATACATGACAAATTAATCAAATGAATATACAATTTTTAATTACAAAGGACAGTGCTTCCCTCAGGTGAGCCAGACTATCACAAAATACGTCAAATTCCGAGGTGATACGATTTAGCAAAGATATGGCTCTACCTACCGGCATAACCATTTACATGTTGGTTCTGCATCGTGGGAGATAAAACAATCTATGGCCCTGTATGTTATTTGTAGAAGAGCAGTTTTTTAGATAATTAAACTAAGTAATCATCACACCGTTTATCCGTAGAGGTACGCAGGGAGGATGGACCGCCATACTGCTCTATCTTGACATGCCTCTCTAACTTCCTCTATATTCATACATCGTAACATTCAAATTTAATAATTTCACTAAAATCTCTTGAAGGAGGTTCGTTTTAAATAATTATTAAATAAAACTGTATTTTTTAAGAACTACTGACTAACTAACATTCATACAACGTGTCATGCACGCGCGTCGATTTCTCTGACTCCTCACATGGCCGACATTCAATATTTGATTTATTTGATCGTGCCGCGTTTTTCTCGGTCTTCCTCTATTTCTGGTTCCATTTACATCATTAACATATATTTTTTTTACTATTCTTTCTTCATTCATTCTTTCCATATGTCCAAACCATCTTAATGATCCTTTCATTATTTTGTAATTGTGTTAAGATAATCAAAAACAATAAATAATAATAAAAAAAAGCTTTTTGCGAATGATAGAATTCATTAGATGGCCATCGAATTAATATTTACTAAAGGCAATGCTTCGGTCCGCTATAGCCTAACTTATTATTATTTATTTTTGTTATTGTGCTATTCTCATTCAGCTAATAAGGTGCTGGTAATAATATAACAAACCCTTATACGACCCAATTCAGCTAATAGAACCGGTAGGATAAACAATCTCGCTAATAATAAAACTATTCCTATCGGTGCTTCGAAAGCAGTTCTCACACAATGATATGACTAAATATACACATAAAAAATTACTTAGTAAGGGAACAAGTATCTTACCAACTAACCGTGAGCTGTTTTCGCATTGTGTCATGTACGCACGTCGATTTCTCTGACTCCTCACGTGGCCGACATTAAATATTTGATGTGTCACGTTTCCCTCGGTCTTCCTCCATTTCTAGTTCCATTTACATCGTGAATATACACTTACTTAAAATTTATACTTTCTTTACCATGTTTTCCACGGTCTACCTCGACTTCCGTACTCCATTTACATCATTTACGTATACTTTCTTAACCATTCTTTCTCCATCCATGCGCTCCATATGTCCGAACCAACGCAGGGATCCTTTCATATATTTTTTTGAACGTGTACAACAGGTCGTTTGAACCCAATTACATTGATTCTCGTGACATGTGATAGGTAGCCAATCTATCGCCATTTCATTGTCACGTGAATTCTACACCTTTTTGTTCTTTTTTGTTCATAATACCGTTTAATTTTGTTCATAATACCTTCTTCCGCTCTACATTCCTTTCTTATTTCAGCATTTGAGATTCTGTCGTATATCGTTCTACCACACGTACGTCATTAGAATAAGGAAAACATAGCATGACCAAATAAATCAAATTTTAAAAGTTGGTCATGTTAGAAGTTGGAAGAATCGACGCGCGTGTATGACTCGCTGTATGAATGTGGAGGAAGCTAGAGAGGTATGCCAGAATAGAGTAGTGTGGCAGTCCATTCTCTCTGCCTACCCCGACGGGGAAACGATGTAATGGTTCGTTGTTGTTCTTTACCATTCTTTCTTTATTCATACTTTCCATGTGTCCAAACCTTCTTCAGTTTATCAGTTTATTTATTCACTCAAAAAATATTACAATCATAATTATAAGTTTAAGGCATCTTTTTGAGAAAGAGTAAAGAATCAGGAACGCATGAGAGATGGTTCAACTTTAGGAAGACAAGATACTCTCTAAATTAAAGAGTATTTTTCTTCTGAACATACTTTCACTAATAGGAAAGACGTCGATCTCCGAGGTAATCTTGTTCAGCAGACTGATTGCTCTTCCCACCGGCATTATTAGAGGCAGGTTGGTTCTTGCGGCCGGAAGAAAGAACAATCTATGCTGGCGCTGTCGAAGATATCTGTCAGGAACAAAAAGACCTTCACCCTCCAGCACGGCTTAGTTTACAAAATATCCCTTAATTAATCTTAAGAAATGGCTTATGAGAAACCCGTCGCTTCGAAACTGCAGCGACGGGTTGAATAGTTACTATCTTAATATTCCTTTCATTTTTTTTTTTCATAACACTGCATTCTCTTCTTATATTTTCATTCGACACTATATCATACACAGATTTACTACACATTCGTCTGAGAGATCTTATTTCTACTGCATTTATACTACTTCATACCTACATAACAAAGTACATTTCCCTAAACCCAACATATTCAAATTCGGAGTAATCGAAGTGCATGATTCGTTGTAAGAATGGGTAGGAATGAAAAGTAGGTCAATAAACCATAAAGTGGCAATCAATCCTCGCTACGTACCCCTTCCTAGGAATATCGTATCGGTTAGTTATTAGCGTAAAGAAAATCACTTGGTCCTGTCCACATAATGGGAGTGAAGTATTTCCCCGGTTTCCGCTTCCGGCGCTCATCAATCACCCCTCTCCTCGTTCGCCACCATCTCCATCAGCAATCATTTTACGACACGTCGGAATGATCCCTTATTGATGGGTTCATACAACCCCGCAGAGCCGCGGCTTGGCAAACTGTTCGCGGTTACAGCATTGTTCATTTCGTATAACTTCCAAAAAGGAATGCTCAAAGGTCTGCCTTGTATACGTAAGCAAGATAAAGCAAGCCAGAATAGCCTTCAATAAATATACAGAGATACTTGAATCATTAATATAAATATGAGCATTAGAACATATCTGATCAAAACTTTTGTTTGGAGTGTACTGCTGTATGGCTGCGAGACATGGACCATTGGCCGGAATTAGTGCAGACGTCGACCTGCTTTCGAAATGTGGCGCTACAGAAGCTTGATGGGGGTTCATTGGTCGGAACACATCCAAAACGTTTGTTAGTTACCTCGAGAGGAGAAAACAATTCGTCTCATACGGAATTTTTCAATCGGAACCTTTTCTTGTAAATTCAGGGGTACCACAAGGTTCAAACCTAGGGCCACTCCCCTTCACCATCTTCATAAATGATATTGCGGAGGTGATAAACTTCTTGCGATTTCTTTTATTTGCCGATGATCTGAAATTATTCTTAGAAATTAACAATCCTGATGACTGTCTTCGCCTCCAGTACATTGATTATATTGTTAACCGGAGTCACAGTAATTAAATGCAATTCAATGTGCGTTATGCTATCTTTTACTAGAGCATTGAGAACTGTGTATCATAGATACACAATGAACAACCAGCAACTAACACATGTATCTACGATGAAGGATCTCGGAATCATCTATGAGAGTAGGCTGACTTTTCGTGCACATATCGGGAGGATTTGTGACATTGAACTGAGGATGTTGGGCTTCATCATTCGGACCGGAAGAGTTTTCAGAGATTCCAATGTGCTCAGAGTCATATACAACGCGTTGGTTTGGAGCAGACTCGAAAATGGTTCTGTGATATGGAGTCCTCACGAGGCGAGAGATTCCGTTATGCTGGAGAGGGTTCAGAATTTTTTTTTGAGGTATCTACATGAGGGAGTACGATAGCTATCCGTGGCTCTATCCCACGGCATTTCTTTTGGGAATGCTTGGGACTAACTCTCTGCAGCTTCGAAGGGATGGGCATCTCATACCCCATTTATTTAGATTACTCGGGGGATATTTCGAGAACTCGGCCGTACTGGAGAGTATAAATACATAATAGTTTAATGTATAATGAAATCAAATTTAAAAAAAAATGCAAATAGGCACAAAACACATAAAGAAGAAATTTAACAGCATTTACATAAAAACTTTAAAATGTGACCAGACTTACACTATACATAAGTTGTGGAATTTGCCGGCGGGCCGTAGCTTGGAGACCCCTGTCCTCTCATATATCGTTTTTTTCCCCCTCACATTTTTCTCAGTGATCTTCTTTTGTACTGCATTTATTCTACTTTCATATTTCTTTTGACCGCTCCATGTTTCACTTCTATGCATATATGTTTTATTGGTCCGAATACCGTACTTATTTTTGTTAGTGCATAAAATATTACGATTATTATGATATTTTACCGTCCCACAGTTATGTAATCCCTTCTCCCGCAGAAGGGGCGGAAGGGAGGGTGTTGACATTTCCCTGCCCGTTACATGTACGTATAAAACAACCCCTGTAAATGGGCTAATTTTCACAGAAATGTTGGCATTCCTCAGCGGTCTCGTATGAAAATCCATACCGCCCACTGCCTTCTCCCCTTCGCCTTTGCCGTAAAAAAAATTATACATTTTGATTAATTCCGGTAAATTGGGAATTTAAGTGTAACTTTGGACATATATCTTCGTTTTATAGTTGTCAGTGATAAAAAAATATTTTTGAAATTCAACCATTAAATCTGATTATATTAGGTGGATGTTTTATGGAAAGATCGCTCTGGAATCCTTGTTGTGTCTGACATAATTTGGAATATGTTACAGAACAATTTATCACTTTACTGAAGGTTAAGGCTTAATACGAATTAAATCGTCTATTTTCTAGAAGTTTAACTAACTAACCAGTTTATATTGAAACCTGTAGAAGGAAGCATCTGTAGCTTCCGAAACTAGTCGTGTAAAATATAATACTCCATTGGTAACAAGTGTTTTATTTATAATTTTAACCAACTAACCATCACGCCGTCTCCCGAAGGGGTAGGCAGAAAGAATGGCCTTTCAGACTTTTCTTTCCTGACATATTTCTCTCGATTCCTCAACATTTATACATCGTGTCATGCATGCGCGTCGATTTCTCTGACTCCTCACTTGGCCGTCATTCAATATTTGATTTATTTGATGGTACCACGTTTTCCTCGGTCTTCCTCTGTTTTCTAGTTCCATTTACATCGTTAACATATATTTTTTTTACAATCTTATTGATCCTTTCATTTTTTTGTACATTACACCATCATTCGCACCGCATTCAATTCTTAGATTTTCATTCGACACTCAACAAAGAGTATCCACATATCCGTCTAAGAGATCTCATCTCTACTACATTTATTATACTTTCATCCTCATTTTGTCAGATTCATGCTTCACTTCCTTACATCAGGGTCGGTACAAGAACACTTTATTTTAGCTTTATTTTATTATTACATAAATTATAGAAATTCCAATTATTTGAAACGTTAATTATATTACTTACTCCCATACAAAACACATCTGATGTTCGTCCAATGTTACCATGGTGACCAAAAATACGCCGTATAACCCGTGTATTTTATTTCATTCTTCCACAACTTGAATGTTATGTCCGTTTGATGGGGTTAGTGTGAGCTACGTACGAGTTTTAAAGAGAAGATTAATGAATGTGTTCAAAATAATGTGATTCATGTCGTTTCGGGACACTAGGCGACTCTGACGGCCTTTGTGATAAATAATTTAATGTTAAAAAAAAACTCGTGTTCAATTATTTTATGTAGCCTTCTATTGTTGTTTGATGTTTGTAATTATAACATTTTTTTAATAATTTATTATGATCGGTTGATAATGAAAGGGTAGATATATATTTTTTTTTCATTATACTCGTACAATACAATTTAAATGGTAAATTTTTTTTAACGATTATTGCGTGTACTTCCACCGCTCCTTCTGTAACCAACGTTTCGGTCAACAATACTATCCCTTTATCCAGCACAGAATCATCGTTCAATGGAACAGCTTAGATCAGGTGTTTTCAAATTACGCCCCGCTAGTGTCATCAATCCGGCCCGCGACAGATAATGACCAGTGTCATCAATCAGGCCCGTGTTAGCAAGCGTATGCTAGCTCAGAGCGCGTCGGCGACTAGTCTAGAAATTATAGATAATGGCAGGAAAATAAAAACTGTTTTGGCCCTTGGAACTTACTGCAGTAATCAGTATGGCCCTGAGGATTGAAATTTATGTATTTCAAATGTCCAGAAATAATCCATTAACCCGGAAGCCTTTCCGGATTCGAAGCACTTCATGAAATGGCACATGATTATGTATACGAATCGAACGGGTGGAGAGAGAGAGAGAACCGATATTACGGGTTTGAAATCAACAAAAATAAAATTAAACTCATAATTATTTTGATAGGGCAATTTACATTTACGAGTACACTTCATATATAAATTCCATTTTTTTTCTTCAAATTTGGCTCAAATCAAGTTAAAACATAATATTATAATTAAATATTGTTGGTTTTATAAAATAAATTAAATTACTCACAAATAAATAAATAAATACTTTATGAAGATTGGTGCAAATTGGAAACAGAATATGGTGGTCGAGGCGTTTACAGGACTTATGTGGCCTGTGATTGGTTGGGTTAAGCACACGCTTTATAAATTTGTCAGACGTGGTGGTCGTAAGAAGGGCGGAATGGGGAATGTTGTATTACAAAAAGCGTGCGCTTAACCCAACCAATGCCCGGTCATAAGTCCTGTAAACGCCTCGACCACCATATTATGATTCCAATTTTCATCTTCGTCTCTATTGAGATACAACTAGCTAACCGTCACGCCATTTCCCCGGAGAGGTAGGCAGAGATGATGGATCGCCACAATGCCCTGCCCTGGCATACCTCTCGGGATTCCTCTACATTCATACATCGTTCCATGCACGCACGTCGATTATTCCGACTTAGATTGTGGCCGCATTTAGTAATTGATTAATTTGGTCATGCCATGTTTTCCTCGGTCGTCCTCGGCTCCTTTTCCCACTCACGCTGCTTGTGTACAACTTTTTAACCATTCTACTCTCATCCATTCGTTCCATATGTCCAAACCATCTCAGGGAGCATTTTTTAATTTTATTCATGATGCAGTCATCTTTAAAAAATCCTTTAAAAAAATTACTTGTTTTTTTATACCTCTGACCCTCTAACCCCTTAAGTAATTGAAACGTAAAATCCGTTTTGATTAATTCTGTGAGAATTCAGGGTAGAAAGAGTTTTATTCGTTTAATTTGATTGGTGGTATCCCACACGGGCGAAACTTTGGTTCCTGGCGTCCCTTCCACCTATGAGCGCAGCTAATAAGCTTTAATGGTATTGTTGTTTACCCACTGAAATTAATGTTTCTCTCCAATATTAATTTCTCTTGTACCACAACGTAAACTTCGGTTAAGTTCTCGTAGTATTAATTAATTTGGAATTCGGAATGGCGTGACAGAGATGCGTTGTGCATGTGAATGAAAAGATAAATAATTTATTATCTAATTGTTATTTTGAAAATGCTCTTTCACAAACATGTTTCGGACTGAACGCGTCTTTCTAAGACTAAACATCAATTTTTAAAAATATATACACTGATTTTCAACAGTAATTCATATAGAATATAGAAGATTTTTTTATTTGTTTTTTGTTATGTGAACAATAATTTAAAATTAATACGAACGAAAACGTCAGTTTTCTAGAAGTTTCATTATATTTTATGGGAATGACATGTTTCGCCCTATCAAATGTTACATTTGATAATGCCTGTGTTGACATTTGATTAGAAGGGCGAAACATGTCATTCCCATAAATATAATAAAACTTCTAGAACACTGACGTTTTCATTCGTATTAATTATTTAATATGGTGTGTTACATCATTGTTCAAGAAACAATAAATAATAATTTAAAACTTCATATTTAGATGTAAATGTCCGTTTTCTAGAAGCATTATTATATTTTCTGGGAGAAACGTGTTCTGCTTCGCTAAAACATTGTCGTACAATTCATAATTTTTTTCTAGCTAAATATGTGAATAAATATGGTTTAACTGCACTTAGTATTTTAAAACATTTTATTACACTTTTCACAGACATGTTTCGGTTATGACATAACCTTTTTCAATGTACAAAATTTTAACAATAAAATAAACCAGAGTGATCACTTATATACTTAAAAGGGGTGGAGTTATTTATAAAAGTGGAGGCGGTATAATTGGGATTAAGGAGAGGAGAGAGATAACGGAAACATTTAGAACATGGTAATTGATATATTATATTGATTCAAGTGAAGGGAGATATAAAATAAGTATTGAATATGATTTATTATCTTCCTGTTTCGGGATAAACCTATATTTTCGTGACACCTTATAAATCAATTATTTTTCTTTATCCATTAACTGTAATGACGTACGTTTCACGACCAGAGCAATGGCTGTTTGCGATTCGGTAAATTCGGCACATAGGCCCCATCTGTCATCCCTCCTTCCAGGAGGGATGACTCGCGGGCCTTAGGTCGACAAAACGTAGCAAGTGGAATAATTAATCGCGGATAATAATTTTGGGCTACCTCGCCCTGCCATTGGATCGCACCACCGTTGTATTCGACAAGTTAATTTATTATTTAACTCGTGCTGTAATAATCATCACGCCACGTGCGACCCCTGTGCAAGCCGAACATTGTGTACTATGTGATTTCTACATTAGGTCTACTAAATTATTAAAATATCCCAATTAACTTCTATATTGTTCCATAAACAATTATATTAAAATCCATATTAAATTATTAATGTTGTTGAATGAAATTTCAGTTTTGCCATCGTACAGGTAAAACTGAACCAATTAGGCTATGAATTGATCAATTACCCACCGTATTCACCAGAACTAGCCTCTTGCGACTTCCTCCTAGTCCTTAACCTAAAAAAACATCTCAAATGACGCCGTTTTACAACAAACGATGAAGTGACTACTGAAACATTACATAATTTTGAAGAGCTCAAGCAAAATTACGAAATTAGAATATTGGAAAGTCATTTACATAATTATGTTTGTGTTCCTTATGCTCGTACACACGGGCAATGGGCATTATTATTATTATTATTATTATTATATTAAACCAGTGAATGGTGAATTGGAAACAAAGTGAATGGTGTACTTAAACTTGTCATCACAAACAAAAACCTATCCAAAAAATGGCAGTGCACAATGGTGTTCTTGTACCGACCCTTATGTATGGAAGCGAAGCATGGAACTGGCAAAAGAAGTATGAAAGTAGAATAAATGCGGTAGACATGAGATCTCTTAGACGAATGTGTATACTCTGTGTATGATAGAGTGTCAAATGAAAATATAAGAAGTGAATGCGGTGCGAATGATGGTGTTATGAACATCATAATGAAAGGGTGTGAAACCGTAATGTATGGAAGCGAAGCATGGAACTGGCAGAAGAAAGATGAGAGCAGAATAAATGCCGTAGATATGAGGTCCCTAAGACGTATGTGTGGTAGAACAATGTACGACAGAATCTCAAATGCTGATATAAGAAAGGAATGTAGAGCGGAAGAAGGTATTATGAAAAACAACGATAGACAAAATTATGAAAGGATCGCTGCGTTGGTTTGGACATATGGAGCGCATGGATGGAGAAAGAATGGTTAAGAAAGTATACGTTAATGATGTAAATGGAGTACGGAAATGAGGCAGACCGAGAAAAACATGGCGTGACCAAATTAATCAAATTGGGTTATATTAAAGGTGAGTCATGTAAGAAGTCGCAAGGATCGACGTGCGTGTATGACTCGCTGTATCAATGTGGAGGATGCTAGAGAAGTGTGCCAGGATAGAGTAGTGTGGCGGTTCATTCTCTCTGCGTACCCCTGCGGGGACACGGCGTGATGATTTGTTTGTTTTGTTTTGTATAATGAAAGGATCATTAAGATGGTTTAGACACATGGAAAGAATGGTAAAAAAGTATGTGTTCACGATGTAAATTAAAATAGATGAAGACCGAGGAAAATGTGGCACGATCAAATATTGAATGTAGGCCACGTGAGGAGTCAAAACTCGACGGGCGTGCATGACACGGTGTATGAATGTTGAAGAAGCGAGAGAAATATGTCAAGAGTAAAAAGTGTGGCAGTCCATTCTTTCTGTCTACACCTTAGGGGATACGGCGTGATGGTTAGTTAGTTAGTTTATTATATTATATGTTTAGGGTACGAAATTCCAGGTGAAATGCTTGCTATAATGTCTCAATTGGGCCAGAAGCTTGTAATATCCCCGGAGGTAATAACGGAACGTGAGCTTCAAAGCGCCGGAAGCAGCCATTGATATTATAAAAAAAACTTTGATTTATTTAGTTTCTGCGCCATTTAGGCAGCCCTGGTAAAATTTTCCTCAGAGAAACTTTATCTTCACCACGTAAAGCACGTTACACCGAAACGGCATAGTCAACACGACAAAAATCACTATACCACACCATCGTAAAAATATTTTAACATTTCGCATTTAATGAATCCTTATAAAATGTTGTCAGTTGTTCTATGACGCAGCGGCAGTTTGTTATAGATAGTATTTTGGGACCGCCGACAGTGCCTCGGGCTTCACAAATCTAGGGGTGACAAAATTAATGACAAA
Organism: Lepidostoma basale; assembly: GCA_022606425.2. Classification (NCBI taxonomy): domain Eukaryota; kingdom Metazoa; phylum Arthropoda; class Insecta; order Trichoptera; family Lepidostomatidae; genus Lepidostoma; species Lepidostoma basale. Next base: position 122,863 of record JAHDVF020000711.1, on the reverse strand, counting down.
ATTGTTCGTATAATATACCGTGTTCTATTTAAAGAACGTGCATTGGTATGGGTTGCCCTCGTTTTACGAATATTCGTTTAAAGAATTTTCCACGTCCTCGTGAAAGTTTTTTCCCCTAGAGAATCGAAGGTACAGACTAGAAATTAGTTTACAGATACGAAACTAATTCGATTTCAGTTTCATAATGGCGTAATGTGAATAATTTAATTTTGTTATGTACAGAGAACCGACCCTTATGTATGGAAGTGACGCTTGGAGTTGCCATTAGATGGATGAAATAATTAACTAACTAACCATCACGGCGTATTCCCGAAGGGGTAGGCAGAAAGAATGGACTTCCACACATTTCTTTCCGATTTATTTGATAGTGCCACGTTTTCCTCGGTCTTCATCTATTTCTAGTTCCATTTACATCGCTAAAATATGCTTTTTTACCATTCTTTCTTAATTCATTCTTTCCATGTGTTCAAACCATCTTAATGATCTTTTCATTATTTTGTTCATAACACCATCATTCGCACCGCATTCATCATCATCATCATCAGCCGTCTGTCATCCACTGCTGAATGTAGGCCTCTCCCAAATCCCTCCACCGCCCCCTATCCATTGCCGCTCCCATCCATCCATGTCCAGCAATCCTCTTCAGATCGTCGGTCCAGCGGGCAGGGGGACGTCCAACTCTACGGAATCCTGTACGCGGTCTCCACTCCAGAACCCGTCTTCCCCATCGGTTCTCCGACAGATATGGCCAGCCCACCGCCACTTCAGCCCGCCTATCCGTAGAGCCACCTCAGTCACCTTGGTTTGTTGTCGAATAAATTCGTTTCTAAATCTATCCCTCAAGGTTATTCCAAGCATGGCTCTTTCCATGGCGCGCTGGGCAACCTTGAATCTGTAGACTAGACCTTTTGTCAATGTCCACGTCTCGGCTCCGTATGTTATGACTGGCAAAACGCACTGGTTGAAGACTTTAGTCTTGAGGCATTGTGGTATTTTGGAAGTGAAAACATGACGTAATTTCCCAAAGGCTGCCCAACCCAACTGAATTCTTCGGTTGGCTTCTTTCTCGAAATTGTTTGCACCGCATTCGCTTATTATATTTTCACTCGACACTCTATTTATCTGACTCCTCACATGACCGCCATTCAATATTTGATTTATTTGATAATGCCACGTTTTCCTCGGTCTTCCTCTATATCTAGTTCTATTTACATCGTTAATGGAAGGATGAAAGTAGGATAAATGCCGTAGAAATGAGATCACTTAGAAGAATGTGCAGAAAAGCATTGTATGATAGAATACCCAATGAAGAAGTAAGAATGAAATGTAAGGCTGATGAATGCGTCCTAAATAAAATTAAGTAAGGGTCAATAAGATGGTTTGAACATACCGAAACAAATGAATGAGGAAAGAATGGTTAAAAAGATATATACAAGTAGTGTAAATGGAAAAAAAAGTTGAGGAAGGCCAAGGAAGGCATGGCATGACCAAATTAGTTAAATAATCAAAGGCGTCCATGTTCAAAGTAGTAACAATCGAGGAGCGTGCGTGTCATGGTGTGTGAATGTGGAAGAGGCGGGAGAGTTATGTCAGAATATAATAGTTAGGTGGTCTATCCGTATATAAATAACTCAGTTTGCAATAGTGTCACCAGTCTGTCGATGCCAGCGAGCCTGGGGACACCGGTCGCTGTCGAAATAAAGATAAAAGAGGAATTAGTTAAAAAAAACATTGTTTTATTAAAATATATAAATAGTACAAAAGTTGATAATTGAGAATAATTCACCTGTTGCGCTGAGTCGATAGAGACGACGACAAAAAATATATAAAGACATAGAAGTTGGTGTAGCAGCGAGTATAATTCCTTAACCCTTAACGTACCGTGTTCAAAACAAAACGCTCGCTCCCATGTGGTCAATTCAGTTTACCGCTAACTTTATCTAAATATCAAGCATATGACTCGATGAATCAAAATTTAATTTATGTCATCTTGTAGGGAATTTCATTAGGAATAGATCGATATCTATAACATACATGGATTATTTGAAAAACATATCATTATTAATTTTTTTCTGGAACCATGCGATTTCTGATATGGAATGCGTCACAGCATACGAGCAACTGGCACCAAGTATAAACTTGTCTCGCTCCGTGGCGCCGCGCCGCGGCCGGCGGGGCGAGACTTTACGAGATTTTACGTATGATAAAGGCACCTAGGCAAAATGTATAGTACATTCAAGACAACAAGTACGTATTAATATTTGTCCCTTTTGGTAAAGTGTTAATATTTTCACAGTTCTGATATTATTAAGTTGCGTGCTGCGTTTCCGTCCACAGTCGGTATTATTACGTACCTATGAAAAGGCCAAACATATCATTTATAATACGTTCAAAACAGCGAGTAAGTATTTGTCACTTTTGATAAAGTTGTAAATATTAGCAAAACAAATTCTACCTTAACACGAATGAAGGTGAGGGCAGTCTTAGAAAATATTTTTTTTTGGGATGAAGGAAGTAATTTTTTGCTTTTTTTTTTATTACGAAATATTGAGAACACTTCAATGGAGGATTACAATTTTTTTTATAATATTAGGGTCCATAGGTTTTAAGAAAATCAACTTTAAATTGGCAGTGGAAACTCAATTGACCACATGGCAACGCGACGGTTAAGCAAATTCCCATTAGCCAAATTTCCCCCGGCGAAATGCGGCACGACAGACACCCAGCGCCTACATAATCGGTTTTTGTGTGAACACGCCGATAACTCAAATGTTTTATCGAATTATCGGTTACTTTCATTAATGAGAAGTTTTTTTTTCTTCTTCTGCTTTCTTTCGGATTGCGTCTTGTCAATTTTCGGTGCCCGCTCCTGGGATACAGATGTCCAGCTGTCTTGCTGTTAATCTGCCGCTTCTCTTATAAATTAAAACTCAACATTTTGAATATATACAAATATTTGTAGACGAATACTGGATTTTATTTACCCATTGCGGGTTATAAATTCAAGGATTAATTGTATCTAATTGTAGGCGTTATCTAGCAGTGCGTTAATGGCGGTAGCCTTTCACATTGTGTTATAAAAAGATCTTCTGCTTAATGCTTAAATCTAATCTTCATAGATGGCGCTGGTCTGTAAATTGAAACCAGCATGTGAATTGTGCTGTTGCATATTAACATATATACAACTTCCAAAATTTGTCAGACATGGTGGTCATAAGTAAGGTGGAATGGGGAATGTTGTATTACATAAAGCGTGCGCTTAACCCAAACAATGACGGATCATAAGTCCTGTAAACGCCTCGATCATCATATTCTGTTTCCAATTTGCATCTTCGTCTCTATCGAGATACAATTATTCCTTAAATTAGAACTCTTTTACATAATAGATATACGCCAATTGCTAGTATAAACAAATTAAATATTCATTTTTACACGAACAATTATATAAAGCTCTACCAGATTAAGAAGATGACCGGGGGAAACTTCTACTAGGCGGTGCGGATTGCGGAGAACAGAGAGGATTTGAGGCGTTTTGTTTTAGCCACGGGCAGAGAATGGGGTTCCCACCACGTACTCGAGGCTGTTATAGGGCGCAGCGTCGCCCTTTCGTCAGCCTCGCTCGTGCACTTCCTAGGCCTGTTCCCGATCCATCGGGGATTTACATTTAATATACTCGTATATCAATCGCATGGGTATGCCAGACCGCATTTAATCTAATCTTTTTTTTACCCCCTTCTATGTCCCGCTCACTCACTTACACATGTAAACTTACACTATATTTCTTATAGCTAACATTAGTGAACTTAATCTAGGTATCACAGTGAAGACAAACTTTTTTTTACATGAGGAAGGCGGAACATTCTGGAGGGGGGAGAAAGAGAGAAAAAATTAGGAGGGGTGGATTGAAGGAAGCGAAGTGAAGGTTGTCATTGGGTGAGGATAAAGGGAAGGCAAAGGGAGCACATGAGAATTTATAAGATAACTTAAAATATACGAGAAATGAAACAACAACAAAAAAAAATTGACTATTCCACACCCCACCAGGGCGCAGTTTTAACCACGGGCAGTTCCATAGATCACGATCCTCATTAATATCTCATTAGATGTGTTTCGCCTGTCTAAGGCATTATCAAATCAAACACGCCATTCTCATAAAATATAATAAAACTTCTAGAAAACATACGTTTTCATTCTTAAATATTCAATATAACGGGTTTTTACCCATCCAAACCTCAATTTAACCAATTACTCGATATACCGATTCAAAATCGGATCAAAATCCCTTCAGATTCGTTATATTAAAGTTCCACTATAATAGTTGGGCGATCCATCCTGTCTGCCTGCCGTTCGAAATATAGCGTACCTAATAATTATATAAGGTGGTTATTTCATGTTATTTTGTATTGTTTTATTATTTGTTCTTTAGCTCCGTCGTAAGAGATACCTACCGTTTTAGGGTGTCCATTCGTAAGTATTTTTTTCCCCCAATTTCATTTCATGCTCTTCAAATATTGTTGTTTACTTTTAATTAAATCTCACCGCCGCTTTTTTTCCTACTTCAATTCTTTCGGCTCCGCTGAAAAACAACGACATTTGCTACAAATGTTACGCCATTTGCCGGTTTGGTAACAACATACCCTTCATAATAAAGTGGAATCTCGTATCTCAGTTTTTTTATCAATATGAAATTGAAGCATATTTAAAAAAAAAGCTTTTTTAATAACTGCTTCCACTTTTTCTTTATTTTGACAGCGACTAATTTCGCCAGGCTTCAAGATAAAGATAAAAGTGGAAGTAATTCAAAAACTTTGTTTTTGAATTACTTCCACTTCCACTGAAGCGCGAGGAGCTCAATGTTGTCACTGCCGCCGGCAGTAGCTCTCGGGCATGCAACCAGAGTGGACCTATGGCCGTTCCGTGAGCGTTGCCAGATGATTTTTTAATGTTTTCAGCAAATAAATTTCAATTATTATAATTTTTAGTTCAATTATAATTAATTAAGTGGATTAGCTATGAATTATCTTATTTTTCAGATTTAAAATCGCTAATTTTTGATCGGGTACTGACTACCCAACACCGGAATGTGCGATTTTATTTTAGCACCTTAAGGGAAAGGTTAATCTTTATAAACTTGACCACGCTAAGGTCCTGTTATAGATCGTAGAGCTCTGTGTTGTTTAAATGGTGTTATTCAAACATTATTATTTTGAGTTCGTATGTAATATACGAGGTATTGCATCGTTACAGAGATCGCTGGTTCCGTAACCGCTCCAGACTCTCGTCTCCCTTATTACATATTTATCGCCCCAGGTACCCCATGTCTTGCCACCTTGCCCGCCGAGTAAACGCTCGACTTTAGGGCACAGTTGAATGCGGGGTTTATGTATATTTATACAAGGCGCGAATTGATTGTGATACATACATGTATTAATCTTAACAAAATTCATTACTTACCTTCGCTGCGGTTTTAAAAGATGCTCCACTGTTCAAGTAAGTCGTACGAAAGTCGATTGACATTTCGTGCTTAGATCGAGAAGGTATGTGACATTTCGTGCCTAGATCGAGAAGGTATGTGACATTTCGTGCCTAGATCGAGAAGGTATGTGACATTTCGTGCTTAGATCGAGAAGGTATGTGACATTTCGTTGAAGATGCTGGGTTTTGTTCTTCGAACGATTAAGGTTTTCAGAGACACCCGGGTCCTAAGAACTCTATATAACTCCTTAGTCAGAAGCAGGCTCGAGGGAGGTGCCGTGATATGGAGTCCTCGTGAGGCTCAGTATTCTCTCATGTTGGAGAGGGTTCATAAGAAATTCTTGAGAACCCTCTACATGAGAGAGTACGGGGTATATCATTGGCCCTATCCAACGGAATTTCTATTGGGTATGCTAGGGTATAACTCCCTTGAATTGATGAGAGAAGGATTTATGGCAACGTATTTTTTCAATCTGATTCGGAGCTCTATTGAGAACCCCTATGTTCTGGAGCAAATATGTATTTTTGTTCCTGATAATTACCTTCAACAGCGCCGACATCAATTTTTTTGCTCCGTCAAGCAGAACCAACCTGCCTTTAGTGATGCCATTAGGAAGAGCAATTCGGACGTTGAATATAATCGTCTCGGATTTGGACATTTTCAGTGTTAGTGAGGCGGTGTTCATAAAAAAATATATTACAAATTCTAGAAAGAGTACTGCCTCACTGACGTCGACATATTTGGGTTCCTTCTGATATGTATGATTTTTTGGTTTCATGTCGTTGTTTTTATCTTTGTTACACCGTTTTGTGTCCAAATGAGTCGCCTAAATGTTTTTCGTTTGTTATGTCTCATTTGTGTATTATTTAAATAAATAACATTCGCATTCGCCTTTCACATTGGAGTTTTGGTTCTAATCCATTGTTTTCCCCTTGAGGAGAAACGGCGTAATGGTTTGTTTGTTTACATTGTGATATTTTTTATAAAAGAATATAAAAAAAAAACTCTACTCTAAAAATATGACTCCTATATTTTAAAAAATAACATGGGAAGAATGAACGAAGAAAGAAAGTTGACGTCCAGTACGTTGGGTCATAAATAACTTCCTATTGTTTTATCATATATTTACTTGACTTTAAAAAAATTACAAAGTTATATTAACTAACTAATTAACCATCACGACTTTTTCTCGGAGGGGTAGGCAGAGAGAATGTACCGCTACACTACTCTATCCTGACACATCTCGCTAGATTTCTCCACACACATACAGCGAGTTATACATGCACGTCGATTCTTCAGACTTCTAACATGGCCGATCTAATACCAACCGATTACTCTCTGTTTATCCCTCAAGGGAAACGGCGTGATAGTTAGTTAGTTAGTTAATATCATGTTGTTAATTTTTTAAAGCAAAATAAATACAACAGGAAGTTATTTATGACTCAACCCAGTATGATTAGTTAATTATGATGATATTATGGCGCCATGATTAGTTTATTAGTTAGAACTTCTAGAAAACAGACGTTTTCATTCGTGTTAAATTTTAGTACCCATATTTCAGATGATAATGATAAAAGAAAACGATTTTTTTAACTACTTCCAATTTTGTCTTTATTGCGACAACGACCGGTTTCGCCGGGCTCGCTGGCATCGACGACCGGTCTGTCGATGCCGGCGAGCCTGGCGAGGACAAAAGTGGAAGTAGTTAAAAAACATCGTTTTATTGAAAAAAAAAAACTAACTAACTAACCATCACGCCGTCTCCCCGAAGAGGTAGGCAGAAATAATAGACTGTCACACTTTTCTTACTGATCTATTGAACATGCCACGTTTTCCTCGGTCTTCCTCTATTTCTGGTTCCATTTACATCGTTTACATATACTTTTTTGACCATTATTTCTTCATTCATTCTTTCCACGTGTCCAAACCATCTTAACGATACTTTTATTATTGTGTCCATAACACTTTTATTGGCACCGCATTCAGTTCTTATATTTTTATTCCATACTCTATCATACACAAAATTTCCACAAATTCGTATAAGAGATCTCATTTCTACTGCATTTATTCTACTTTCATCCTTCTTTTGCCAGTTCCATGCTTCGCTTCCATACATAAGGGTCGGTAGAAGAACGGTCAGTCGGTAAGTCGATCGTTTTACTGATTATTATTTAAAATGAACTTCCATCATTATGTTGAAAACGATTATGTTAAAAACGCATACTTCAGGTTTAAAATGCGATTATTAGCATGCTTCCTCCGACTAGACTCGCCTACCTGTCCTCGGACAAGCCGTAACAGATTCCCGCCTCCCGTCCGGCCGTTCGCTCCGTCCTCTCTCGATGTTTCCATGGCGCTAGGCGGCGGCCATCGATCGGGGGGCGGCGGCGCGCGCACCCCACCCCCGATCGCCCCCCTTCAGAACCACCACGTGCTCCGGCGCCGGGATGCTGGTGCAACGGTCGCGGGGTGATTGATTGTTCCCCTTGCCTATGCATGGGCCCATGCATTATCAAAAATGACGCAAGCGTTTCATTAAATTGCTGAGAAGAATGTGTGAAAAAAGGTTATACAATAAAATTCTACCTTCGCATAGCCCAAATATAAAACCAAAATGAGAATGAATTTTCTATAGCCTAATTTATCCCTAGATCTATTTTAAAATTAAATTAGCATCTAACCAACTAATTAGCAGCATGATCACAAGCAGCTAAATATGATAATGATGATTCCAGTTCGGAGTTCTAGTGCCAACCCTTATGTATGGAAGTGAAACTTGGAGTTAGAAAAATAATGATGAATGTAGTATAAAAAGCCGCAGAAATGAAATCACCGAGAAGAGTGTGCGGGACAACGAATTTATTTGGAAATTAATAAATCATAATTTAAAAAAATAATGGATCCCTTAGTTCGTTTGGACATATGTAACGAATGGATGAGATGATAATCGTTAAAAGTTGTATACAAGCAGTGTGAGTGGAAAGAGAAGCCGTGGAAGACCAAAGAAATGCCATGACCAAATTAATCCAATAATAAATAGAATACGGTATAATTGAAGTCGAAAATATCGATGAGTGCATATATTACGATGTATAAATGTAGATGACTCTCGTGAGGTATCATCTCAGGCAGAGCAGTATGGCAGTCCATCCCTCTCTATCTACCCCTCCGGGGAACGGCGTGATGGTTATTAACTAATTTCATTAAATTTCATGGAAATACTCGAATTGTGTACATGATTGGCTGGCGATGAGCGCATCCTATGTAAGTAACCACTTAGATACGAGTTACCACTTACCGCCACATTGTTCTGTCCTGATATACTTATCTCGTTTCCTCTACATTCATACATCGTGTCACGCACGCACGTCAATTTTTCCGACTCTACGTGACCGACATAACACATCTCATTCATCTTTTCTTTCATATCCTCTTTAATATAATGTTTAACGTCCCAATACGGAATTCCAATAGGCAAAAACCCGTACGGTTGTCGTCGAAGAAAGAGTACAAGAATTGAATTTTGAATACAAGAGAGGAATACTTCGATTCTCTTAGAAAGAAATTGAAAATGCACACTCGTATATGTTTTTGATTTGCGAAGTTTTAACATTGCACAGTTTAACACCAATTGGGATCAAAAACTCATTTTTTTTTACTCTTTTGAAACTTGGTACCTTTTAAATGATCAGTCTTCATTCATAAGGAGTAAATTTCCCGCCAATTTCATCTCATGACTTACAAGTGTGTACGTGATACAAAATATGAGTTTATGTATGAAAAATCTTTCTTATTCGTTTTTTTATACTCCGATGTGGGTTATTTACTTAATATTAATTTGAAGGATTGCCTCATGGCGGGATTTTCCAATGCTAGAACTTTCTGTAGTGTTTTTATTCGTAACAAATCTAGTGTGTGTTTTCCGGCGATTTTATTATACTGGTTTCAGTATGTTTTCTTATAATAGAAAATTCACGTGAAGGGTGCGTGGGTTATTTGCTAGTTGTGTATAGAGAGGTCCAAAGGTTTCCAGACGAGGGGTATTAAAGGGGTTATCGATTCAAACAAAATTTCTTTTCAAATATGTTATACTGTTAGAAAATGTTTATTTTTTATTCTTCTTCGTCTTCACTTTTGGTAGACTCAGGAGTCTGTTATTTCAGGCGGGTCCTTTTGAGACGCTGAACTCCAGCTTTCTGTCCACCGTTTCGGGGGTCTTCCTGGTCGGCGTTGTCCGTTTGGCGTTCCATGGAGAGCTATGTATGGTATCCTATTTTAGCTCATTCTTTCTACATGTTGATGCCAGTATCGCCGTCTTTGACGTCCACATCTGACCACATCTTTTACTCAAAATTTTCACCGTGGTATTTCATGATAATAAATTATTTTATGACTTAAAACACTTTAACCCTTAACGTACCGTGTTCAAAACAAAACGCTCGCTCCCATGTGGTAAATTCAGTTTACCGCTAACTTTATCTAAATATCAAGCATATGACTCGATGAATCAAAATTTAATTTATGTCATCTTGTAGGGAATTTCATTAGGAATAGATCGATATCTATAACATACATGAATTATTTGAAAAACATATCATTATTAATTTTTTTCTGGAACCATGCGATTTCTGATATGGAATGCGTCACAGCATACGAGCGACTGACACCAAGTATAAACATGTCTTGCGGCCGGCGGCCGGCGGGGCGAAACTTTACGAGATTTTACGTATGATAAAGGCACCTAGGCAAAATGTATAGTACGTTCAAGACAACGAGTACGTATTAATATTTGTCCCTTTTGGTAAAGTGTTAATATTTTCACAGTTCTGATATTATTAAGTTGCGTGCTGCGTTTCCTCCACAGTCGGTATTATTACGTACCTATGAAAAGGTCAAACATATAATTTATAATACGTTCAAAACAGCGAGTAAGTATTTGTCACTTTTGATAAAGTTGTAAATATTAGCAAAACAAATTCTACCTTAACACGAATGAAGGTGAGGGCAGTCTTAGAAAATATTTTTTTTTGGGATGAAGGAAGTAATTTTTTGCTTTTTTTTTTATTACGAAATATTGAGAACACTTCAATGGAGGATTACAATTTTTTTTATAATATTAGGGTCCATAGGTTTTAAGAAAATCAACTTTAAATTGGCAGTGGAAACTCAATTGACCACATGGCAACGCGACGGTTAATACGTATGAAAATACATGTTTTATAAATCGTGCAACAATAATCGGAACAAATTTCAAAATAATACAGAAACGTTCTCGGGTATGCGCATTTTGTGCATTTTCAATTTCTTTCTAAGAGAATCGAAGTATTCCTCTCTTGTATTCAAAATTCAATTCTTGTACTCTTTCTTCGACGACAACCGTACGGGTTTTTGCCTATTGGAATTCCGTATTGGGACGTTAAATATTATATTAAAGAGGATATGAAAGAAAAGATGAATGAGACGTGTTATGTCGGTCACGTAGAGTCGGAGAAATTGACGTGCGTGCGTGACACGATTTATGAATGTAGAGGAAACGAGATAAGTATATCAGGACAGAACAATGTGGCGGTCAATTTTCTGCCTGCCCCTCCGGGGAAACGGCGTGATGGTTAGTTAGTATATTATGATCTAATATGGGATTTCTTTTATATTCGCTATCACTTTGTGTTGTGGAAACATGTTTCGGGACGCATACTTCCCTTCTTCAATGTATGAATTAATGAATTTTAATTGTCCTCTTCACTTTTTCACTCGTCATTTATATAATAATAATAATAATTAGGCTTATTTGTACAGCGCCGTTTTCGAGAATAGCTCACCTTTAAGGGCGCTTTGACAATGTTTTTAGTCACGAGAGCTGCATCTGACACCAGCAATCAGATAACCGCTGTTTACATTTTATACGATTATTTTTAAAAATGTGGGTTTTTAGGTGAGATTTAAAATCTGTCGGATTGTCAATGAATATTAGGCGTGCAGGCGGCATTTACTCGTAGTATATAAGTAAATGACTCTTTCATTTGACTGTTAAAATATATTAATTCATACAATGAAGAAGGGAAGTATGTGTCCCGAAATATGTGTGATAATACAATATTTTCAAAAAGTTATTCTAATGAATTGTTCAAGAAACAATAAATAACTTTTTTAAGGGGTTAGGGGCAGTCAGAGGTATGAAAAAAACTAGTATTTTAAATAAATAAAAAACGAACAAAACTAACTAACTTACCATCACGCCGTCTCCCCGGAGGGGTAGGCAGAAAGAATGGAACGCCACACTGTTCTGTCCTGACATACGTCTCTCGCTTCCTATACATTCATACATCTTGTCATGCACGCACGTCGATTTTTCCGACTCCTCACGTGACCGACATTCAATATTTGATTGATTTGATCGTGCCACGTTTTCCTCGGCCTTCCTCTATTTCTAGCTCCGTTCACGCCGTTTACATATACCTTCTTTACCATTCTGTCTTCACTCATTCTTTCCATGTGTCCAAACCATCTTAATGACCCTTTCCTTATTTTGTTCATAACACTTTCATTCGCACCACATTCACTTCTTATACTTGCATTTGTCACTCTATCATAAACAGATTTGCCACACATTCGTCTTAGAGATCTCATTTCTACTGCATTTATTCTACATTCATCCTTCTTTTGCCAGTTCCATGCTTCACTTCCACAACAATATAAAATTATTAACTTGGTTTGGAAAAAAAATAATATATATGTATGAAGTTATCGCCATAACTGTTGGACCCTTTTCAATAATGCGGTGACAATTATAACTTCTTACGGGTTCATCTTAAATCCTTCAAATAAATAGAAAAAATACTTAAATATAATAGTTCATCTAGTGCCTGAACGAAAGATTTTTTTTTTTAAATCTTCTATTTATTTATAAACAATTAAAAATCCGTAAATAATTATTATCAGGGGCAGGCATTTTGTTTATTTTCAAAATAAAAAAAATATTTTTTATCAGGCACTAGCTTAACTATTAAAATAATATATTTTTTATTTGAATGATTTAAGATGAACCTGTAAGAATTAATAATGGTCACCGCAAAGCACCACATATGGAGCAGGGTCCAACAAACATGGCGATAACTTCGTATATAATTTGTTTATTTTTTCTCCAAATTTTGGTCAAATCAAATTAAAACATAAAGTGCGGGCCACACTGATAAACAAACCGCATAAACACGTGAAATCCATAGGGATTCGTGTTTATTCAAACAGTTATCTATCTCATTCTACGCCGGGTAAAATAATGCGAGGAAGAGAGATAAACGTACCATGTGCAACAAACAAACATGCACAACCAAACATGGTACGTTTATCTCTCTTCCTCGCATTATTTTACCCGGCGTAGAATGAAATAGAAGTACTATACAACCGATGTTTATCCACAGTGTGGCCCGCCTTTAATATAATAATTTTATAATGTTGGTTTTATAAAAGAAAAATTTAATTACTGACAAAAAAAATATTGAAAATACTTGTTTTTTCATACTTTTGACTGCCCCTAACCCCTTAACGTAAAAAACTTTGTAGCCCTCTCTCATTCGTCACCCAGTAAGTATTATAGCTGGTATATAGTTTTGCTCTGTGTTTTTCCTCGTCGCTTCTCGTCCCTCTATAGGGTATCATTTATCACATTGTTTTATTTCCTACTTCTATTTACTCTAGTACCGGCACTGTGAGCCCCTTCCGTATAATTCAATTTACATTCTAAACTTCGGTGTAGCGATCCGCGCACCTAATGGCGTTTCGAATTTCAAGTTTCACCCATTGAAAACGCTTGGCGGATTAACGCGCAAGCAATTTGTACCAACTCGGTTTGAACCCTCTCTCTCTCTCTCTCTCTGATTGGTCGAAACCACTAAACAAACAAAAAACTAATAGTGCCTCATTCGTTGTTTTATAGTACTTTCGAGTACAACTACTATATTAGGGGTTTGCTGTATTCAAGTCTATTCAGTTCGATAAATATTGCATCATCATCATATCATTCGTTCGTTCAAGATATAACATGGTCAAGCGTGTCCATCAAACCATCACGCCGTCTCCCCGAAGGGGTAGGCAGAAAAATGGACTGCCACACCTTTCTTTCCTGACATATTTCTCTCGCTTCCTCAACATTCATACATCGTGTCATGCACGCGCGTCGATTTCTCTGACTCCTCACATGGCCGACATTCAATATTTGATTTATTTGATCGTGCCACGTTTTCCTCGGTCGTCCTCTATTTCTGGTACCATTTACATCATTAACATATAAATTTTTTTTACCATTCTTTCTTCATTCATTCTTTCCATATGTCCAAACCATCTTAATGATCCTTTCATTATTTTGTTCATGACACCATCATTCGCACCGCATTCACTTCTTATATTTTCATTCGACACTCTATCATACGACCTTGCTTTATTTTACAAAAACGACAACGACAATGAGACCTGTAAACAAATGAACATAGATATAGAGACACTAACCAACTGGACAAGCAACAACTACCTGACCTTAAATGTAAAAAAGTGTAACATTATACACTTTGAAACAAGCAAGAAAAACCATAACATGTGCATAAAAATAAAAAATGACGCAATAACCGAACTCGACTATGTAAAGTACCTAGGACTAACAATGGACAGACAACTAAAATGGACAAAACACATAGACAACCTAACAGACAAGTTAGCATCGCTATACTCCCTCTTCTACGAAATACAGAATTACATACCAAGAAGGGAAAAAGTTATGATGTACGAAGCGTATGTAAAAAACCGACTGACATATATGATTCCCTTCTGGGGACAGGAAACCAAAAGGACATCTCCAGACTCCAAAGACAACAAAATAAAATAATAAAATTAGCATATAACATTGACTACCTTACCCCAACCATACAAGTTTACAGACAAACAAAACAAATGGACATATCAGACCTGACCAAATATGAGACCTTAAAAATTGTACACAGAGTGACCATGGAAAAGACAACAGACAGCAGCTACAAATTAACTAAAAATTCAGACATACACAGACACTGGACCAGGAATTGTGACAGATATCACGTACCGATTGCACGAACTAAGACAGGACAATCAAGGATATTGAACAATGGACTGAAACTTTACAATGAACTACCTAAAGACACAAGGAATCTCACTACAACTCAATATAAAAAATATCTGAAACAATACATAATTAATGGTAAGATCTAAAAATGTAACCGTATAACCCAATTGGTTTTTTTTTTAAATAAATTAAATAAAAAAAATAAAAAAATACGCAGAATATCCACACATTCGTCTAAGAGATCTCATTTCTACTGCATTTAATCTACTGTCATCCTTATTTTGACAGTTTCATGCTTCGCTTCCATACCTAAGGGTCGGTAGAAGAACATCATTGTGCAAAAAATAATAATTTTGAAATTTTTAATGGTATCCGAAAATGTATTTATTTATTTTTCTTATACACAAATGAGACATAACAAATCATAAACATTTAGGCGACTCATTTGGACACAAAACGGTAAACAAAAATACAATATCGATATGAAACTAACAAGAAAACTAATAAGAAATAACATACGAGTATCTCAGAAGGATCCCAATATATCGACGTCAGTGTGGCAGTACTCTTTCCAGAATTTGTAATATAATTTTTATGAACACTGCCTCACTAACACTAAAAATGTCAAAATCCGAGACGATTAAATTCAACGTCCGAATTGCTCTTCCTACTGGCAACATTTATTCGCCGGGGGTTCATTTTGACTCCTACTCTGGCACTTCGGTGTGGCCGTACCCTTACGAAATCCTCTCCGGACGCCGCCCATCTGGAAGACCGTCTAAGAGATGGAGGGACAGCTGGACCTCATCATCCCAGGAGACATGATTTATGTACCACATATCATCAGATCTATTAAAATAATTTTCAAATATACAAGAAACAAATCATGATTTAATTGTATCTCAATAGAGACGAAGATGCAAATTGGAAACTGAATATGGTTGATCAAGGTGTTTACAGGACTGATGACCTGTCATTGGTTGGGTTAAGCGCACGCTTTATGTAATTACAACATTCCCCATTCCACATTTCTTATGACCATGTCTGACAAATTTTTGGAAGTTGTATATATGTTAAAGTCCAACACCAGAATTCACATGTCAGTGTCAATGCGTATTCGTATACAAGTATATGTATACATTAAAAAAAATAATTAAGAAACAAATCGACTGAAGCAAAGATGGCAGTGCACAATGGAGTTCTAGTGCCGACTCTTATGTATGGAAGTGAATGTTGGAGTTGCCAGAAGAAGGATGAAAATAGGATAAATGCCGTAGAAATGAGGTCTCTAAGAAGGATGTGTAGAAAAAACAATGTATGACAGAATATCTACTGATGAAGTAAGAAAGGTAAGGCGGATGAATGCGTGATAAATAAAATCAAAAAATGGACACTATGTTGGTTTGGACAAATGTTTAAAAAGATATATACGAATACAAGTAGTGTGAATGGAAAAAGAAGTCGAGGAAGGCCAAGGAAGACATGGCATGACCAAATTAATCTTTACTGAAAGGCGACCATGTTCGAAGTAGGAACAATCGACGAGCGTGCATGACACGGTGTGTGAATGTAGAAGAGGCTCGAGAGTTATGTCAGGATAGAACAATGTGGCGATCCATCCTCTCTGCCTACCTCTCCGGGGAAACGGCGTGATGGTTAACTATTTGCCTAACTAGTTAGTTGGTTAACTAGTTAGTTAACTATTTGCCTAGAAATGTACTATATTCAATGTTTTGTATGAAACCTCTTTAATGAAAATTTGGTTTTAGGTTTATACGTCTAAATGTTGACATTTGAATGTAATGTATCCAGTGGGATTGTGTGTCTCTCCCAGCCAATCAGGGCCCGCCGCTGTGATTCGATTGATAGCATTTGCTCACTTACCACCCGGTGCGCCCGCCTGCGATGCCAATCACCTTATTACATCCATTTCCCTTCACATTTTACTCTCGAAACTTGAAATCTCTTTTCGGAATTTTATTATATTGTTGGCATTATTGGATTCCGTGAATTTGATTTCTGAAAGTCGAGAGATTTCCATTATTCACCATGTTTTCCTCGGTCGAATATTCGTTTTTCAATTCGTTCTCAGATTAATAAGTATCAACAAATAATAATTTATATTTTATTTACAGTCGATTCAAGACCAAAAGCAGTTATTTTAATGGCTGTTGTTGCGAACGTATGAAAGCATTGTGTGATGTTTTATCAAATCAAATCAGTTTAACCCAAAAGACAATACAAACAGAAAAATGTGGCATCTATTGAGTACAGGTAAAATATTATAAAAATACAGCATAATACCAGGAACGCATTAAAGGTGGTTCGACATTCGGAAGACAAGATACTTTCTAAAGTCAAGAGTATTTGTCCCCTGAACGTACCTTCATTAATATAAATGACGTCGATCACCGAGGAGACCGCGTTCAGCAGACTAATTTCTCTTCCCACCGGTGTCACCAGAGGCAGATTGGTTCTGGTGGCCGTTAAGTAAAACAATCTGTGCTGTCGCTGTCAGAGAAATCTATCAGGGACAAAAAACCAATACCCTCTAACACGGCCGAGTTCTCATCCCCTGATTAATTTTAAGAAATGGGTAATGAGATGCCCATCTCTTCGAAGCTGTAAAGAATTAGATCCGAGAATTCCCAAAAGAAATGCCGTAGGATAGAGCCACGCATAACTACCATACACGTAGAGATACCTCAGAATTTTTTTCTGAACCCTCTCAGCATAACGAAATATCTCGCCTCGCGAGGACTCCATATCACATAACCAACTTTCGAGTCTGCTCTGAACAACGCGTTGTATAGGACTCTGAGCACATTGGGATCTCTGAAAACTCTTCCGGTCCGAATGATGAAGCCCAACATCCTCAGTGCAATGTCACAAATCCTCTCAATATGTGCACGAAAAGTCAGACTACTCTCATAGATGATTCCGAGATCCTTCATCGTAGATACATGTGTTAGTTGCTGGTTGATAAGAAGATACCATAGATAAGAAGGAATGGGTTCACGCTTAGCCATTTCTTTAGACTTGAATATTCTTTAGTATCCATTTTTATGTTCTGACGGGGTATCTTCGATAGTGTCAGCACAGACTATTATAACTCCCAACATGCTGAACCAACTTGTTTCTAGTGATGCCGGTGACGAGAGCAATGAAATGCTGAGCATAATCGCTTCGGATGTCATTTGGATGATTTTTCATGTTAATGAAACAATCGAGAGGAAAATACTCAAAATATTACATGCTTTTCAGTTTCATTAGCGTCGTATTTTGTTCCTGTATCAATGCGTTCTTCAAAATAGACGATTATGTTTGTAATGTCCAATTGAAATGGAACTTTATCTATCTCCAAATTCATAAAAGTTATAATATTTATTTATTTAAATTACTATTTTTGCATTTCAATCATATTTTCTTCCCCTATTCGTTTCCCGATACCAGTGCGTCACTCTCAACCTTTTCATAATTCGAATTAATTACACTTTCATCTGTTTTGCATTTTGCCATCAATCAAATTCCAGATTTCTATGATACAATATCTTTCTATACAATAATTCCTCCTCCACATAATTTATCACATCATTTTTGGTAGAATTTCTGTTTACGTAATAATAACTCACTTATTATCATGCCATTTTTTTTAAATATTTTAAGATGTCACAATAATTCATACACTTTTGGTCGCCATTTTGTTATTTGACAACCAGATCAAAATGGCGCCCAAACAAAATCGGTCTAGAACATAAAATATACCCTGTACTATATCTAGTTGCTGACCCGATAACGCTTTGCTATTACTATATTCGAGCGCCACCTCTCGGTGAATCATATTATACACAATAAACATTGACATCAAACAAAATAAATACCCACTAATATATACTGTGCTGTCCTGATTTTATAATATTAATTTGCTTAGAATTAATTAATATACATTTTAAATATGCATGATAACTTGGGTTATAACAAATTCAATATGTATTTGTTATATCGTCACCTGAGAGTAAGAGGGTTCCAACTAACAAAATTTCACATATAGCTTTTTTTCGTGAAACGGATTCTTACTGACCTTATCTATACGTAAAAAAAATAAAAACATGTAAAAGTATCATCATTATGATGTTACGAAAAGAATCAAGTTCCATCTGATCATTCAAAACACGAAATTCAGTGAAAAAGGATTCATCTACAGTTGGAACCTTATTACTCCAACTGTCGCCAAAAAATTTACACGCTTCTCGGTAAAAGAGTTTCAACTGCTTCAGATGGAACCCTTTTATTCCAAACCTGAAACCAACAAAGTGTCAAAACGTATCTATGTAACTTCATATTAATTATTGGTTCTTTCGTTCTCTGATTCCGGCGCGCTTTTTCTGTCAACATGTAGTTTGGAAGATAACATAAGGAAATTAGTGGAAGACATGATGAGCGTTAGTGATTCTGATAACCTATAATTGTTTTATAATTTGAAAAATGTTACGAAAGATCCTAATTGTGATATTGCTGAAACCAACAAATGGAAAACAGTCATACTGAAGGAAAATCACCAAACTGGAAAACAATATACAATCAGACAGGGAAAACTCGTTAGCCAGATATAAGTTACAACATTGAAAAGTGCGCCACTAAAATCAGCCATGACGAGAGGGTGGATTAGTTTTCTAATAACTATAAATTAGATCAAAATGGGAAATACCATTTTATTCTTAACAGTACTGCACGCTGTTTGACGAAAAGACCAAATCGTCAGGATGAAAATATTAAATCATATAAATCCTTTTCTTTCTTGTACTTTTTTAAAGTAAAAGAAAATAAATTACAGGTTTGCAAAATATTATATACCTCGACGTTATCTATTTCTCAAAAGCCTATATATAATGTGCACAAAAAGAAGAGCCGAACTAATACTCCACAGCCAGATATGAGAGGACAAACTTCAAGCAACAGTATTCGTCAGGAAATTATTGAGGATGTCAAAATGCATATATCTTCATTTCCCACTGTAGAATTTCCTTTTCGTAGAATTTGCTAAAAAGTAGACAGTGCTCATAGCACGATTGAGAGAGCTCTCTCAAAAATCGAATTATTTTCTCCTATTGGATTGGTCAGATGTTTAAAAAAAATTAATATCAAAAACCCTTTGAGAATAATACAAATGGCTGAAGGAGACTTTAAAGACTTTGGACTTGCATAAAAAAAATTTAAATTCTCCTCAGTTCCCTTTCTTCAAGTAAAAATACTGAAATTCACACAAACACCGCATACGGTATCTTATTGGACTGAGTTTGGAGATTATAGTAAAGTAAATTGTGTAAATCGCCGTCACAACGAAAAATTACGGATAAAATGGACTTCCGGAAATGAAAGTTTTTTGGAACCAAAGGCTTTAAAATTGAACGTTCATTGCCTACTCCAAAAATTTATGATTTAAAAGAGATGCTGAAATACATGCCTCTTCAAGATCAACAATATTATAAAACACACAAAAGCCACATATGATGCCTTACTTCATTCTCTTTCTTTTTATTTTTCCCGTTTTTATTTTTTTTATTTTGTATTATTATAGGTACTACTAAAAGTAAAATAAAAAATACACTTTAAGTTCTAATTCATTCTTTCTTTTTTCCAAAATATGTTATTTGTACGATTTTACTCTTTAACTAACTAACTAACTAACCATCACGCCGTCTCCCCGAAGGGGTAGGCAGAAAGAATGGACTGCCACACCTTTCTTTCCTGGCATATTTCTCTCGCTTCCTCAACATTCATACATCGTGTGATGCACGCGCGTCGATTTCTCTGACTCCTCACATGGCCGACATTCAATATTTGATTTATTTGATCGTGCCACGTTTTCCTTGGTCTTCCTCTATTTCTGGTACCATTTACATCATTAACATATATTTTTTTACCATTTTTTCTTCATTCATTCTTCATTCTTTTACTCTTTATATTATGTATAATTATTTTACTCTTTATATTATGTATATTATATTATTAAATAAATACCAACTTATAGATTTATGTTTTACTTAGTTTTTTTCATTAATTCACCGTTTCTAAATCATTAAGTATAGTGTTAATATAAAAATTGAAAACCTTTTTCCTTAGGCAAAAACAATAATTTTTAAAGTTATAATATTTTGAATCTTTTTTAAAAAAAATTCGTTAAATGCAAAAATAATGTAGAATAAAATATTTATTTTTATTATTTGCTATCACTAAATAATGGAGAGTTAATCTATTTCAACGTTTGTTATACGCACGTAAGTGAAAAGGGTTCCATTTGATGTTAAACTTTATTCACTAACGTTTTGTCACGAAAATAAATGAGTAACGTTCCATCTGATTTTTCAGATATAAAAAAATAGTGTTAACTAAAGAAAATTTCATTAAAACATCGTAGTTCGTTACAAAAATACAAGTCTTAAAAACTTTGACTACATTTTTCTCAGCTTTTTACTTATGTCAGTTGGAACATTCTTACTCTCAGTTGACGGTTTGTTATACGCAAGTTAGTGAAGAGGGTTCCATTTGCTGTTGAACCCTTATTCACTAACGTTTTGTCACGATAATAGATGAGTAGGGTTCCATCTGATTTTTAGGACATTAAAAAAACAGTGTTAACTATAAAAAATAGTTATTTTTTTAAATGTATATTAAAGATATATAACTTCTTGGGTTTTGTAGAAAATTTCATTAAAATATCGTCGTTCGTTACTAAAATACGAGTCTTAGAAACTTTGACTTCATTTTTCTCAGCTTTTTACTTTTGTCAGTTGGAACCCTCTTACTCTCAGGTGACGATATTTAAACCTTCGCCTAAGTAATATTATTAATAAACAGTAAAAATTTCGTCGCAATTGGTTCAGTATTTGTCGAGTCAATCGGTATTAGAGCCACAAACTTTCTACCTTTTATTTATATAGATATGATTTCCTTTTGTATGAAACAAGTGGCTGGGGTAATGATTCTGTACATAGAGAAAAGGGTTAGACAACCTACTTTCACCCGTAATTAAGCTTTAAAATGTATTTTTATCATAAAGCTTTTCGGGGATGAATAAACCCTCTTTTTTCTTTCTTATTCTTAGTGTAGACCTTGTGGCCTGTTTCTTTAGAGGAATTGGCCTCCTGCGAGGTGGACTCCCAGCTGTTGATCCATCTATTTCATGGTCTGCCGGGGTCATCTACCTTGGAGTTGGCCGTGCAACACAATGAGAGGAAGTCTGGATGGATCCATTCTCCTCGCGTGTGCATACCAGTATCTTCTCTTTTGCCTGCCCCTCCTAACAACATCCTCGACCTCGTATATGTTCCTTTTAAAAACGTTATTAATTTCTGTAGGTTATATGTATTTAACAATATTGAATGTCGACTACGTAAAGAGTCAGAGAAATCAATGCGCGTGCATGACACGATGTATGAATGTTGAGAAGTGTATGCGGTGCGAATGATGATGTTATGAACAAATTAATGAAAGGTTCATTAAGATGGTTTGGACACATGGAAAAAATGAATGAAGAAAGAATGCTAAAAAAATTATATGTCAACGATGTAAATGGAACTAGAAAAAGAGGAAGACATCTATGTCGGCCACGTGAGGAGTCAGAGAAGTCGACGCGCGTGCATGACACCAATTTATGAATGTTGAGGAATCGAGAGAAATATGTCAGGAAAGAAAAGTGTGGCAGTCCATTCTTTCTGCCTACCCCTTCGGGAGACGGTGTGATGGTTAGTTAGTTAGTTAGTTAGTTTATATCGTTCTCCCGATGATGAAGGTGTAAGCCTTCGAAACACGTCGAGAATAATAAACTCAAAAGTGGAAAAAACAGTGTTTTAATTCATAAAAATTCGTCAAATAAAACAATGTTTTAGAACTAATATATTTTATAATTAAATAAGACATAATTTTAGCATCTTACCAGATATCTGAAAATGTTGCGCAATGAAAGTGTTAATATATTAATGTTCTGATATAAATATGTCTTTATCTATTTTTGTAATGGGCTTTTTTGGAATATGCTCCGTTTCACGGTGAGAAAAATCCCTTTTCTATCGGCAGGGTATGATGTACGGTGCAGAGCGTCTATTCGTTTAGGGTGGCATAAAGATACATAGTCGCTTTTATGGAATCTAATCGTAATAAAATAGATTTTGTGTAATATAGTACGGATTACCTTCGCCGAGAATTACGCTTGGGCTCTTGCCTTGGGTATTATTTGTAATATTCAGTCCCATTGAAAGGTCTCTTATCCCCTTTAGGCGGTAGATCGACCGACATTACCCATAATAAATCCATTTCATTTTTCATAACATTCCATTTTGTATGGATAGTTTTTAACCCTTAACGGACGTATGTCACCTCCGGCGTGACAACAGAACTTTGTCTCTGCTGTCGTATGGCACATGTGAGGTGACACGATGAATCATGGTAAATCTTGTTATCTGTAAAAACTGCGCCCAATTACTTTGTCGAATATGTATTACCAATGGAACCATTAACATACACAGTACCTTTTTAAAATTAAATATTGTTAGAATAACATACAAAACTAGCGTCCGATAAGGGTTAATGCGGATTTAAATACATTATCATCGCAAATAAAAGCCTATTTAAAAAGCTAAGGTGGCAGTGCACAATGATGTTCTTGCGCCGACCCTTGTGTATGAAACTATCAAAAGAATGATAAAAGTATAATAAATGCAGTATAAATAAGATTTCTTAGACGAATGTGTGGAAGGTTTGTTACCACCTACGTTTTTTTTTTCATGCTTCTAAAAACTGCAGCGAGAGATCTAAAATGGCAAACATGTGTTTTAAGAATGCATTCATATTATTTTGTGGACCGATAACGTAACGTTTGTGTTGTGTATTTTCCATAATCCTGGATAGGTACACATTAATTTCTTTCACACCAAAATAACCATAAATTAGTTCGAGTCAAGTGTTTACATTAGGATATTTCTAAGATCGGTTATTCATTCCTTAAATTATTTCAGGAAATTAATTATTTCCCTGAAAGTGAGGAAGTTTTCTGAACAGGGCAACACTGTATTTATAAAAATGTTTCGCTGAAGGGTGGTAGTCCCTTCGCCAAAGGATATAAGTTGATTTATTTTTACCGAACCAGCTCTCACCTCATATTTATATTGAAGGATTCCTTTATTTATTGTATTTCCATAGATTTCCCAAGATTGTAGTAAAGAAATCGGAAAAGCGTTTGTGTATAAATAAATTATTATTCCTATTCATGACGTGTTTTTTTTACCCCTGGATGAGGGGCGCCGCGCACCCGGCGTGGGGAACATTTTGAAGGATGTATGATGTATTATTCATTCACCGCCACCGCGGCCATTTGTCTCTGCGCGGTCGGGGGGCTCCAACTGTGGCGCGCGCCCGCACTGTCTAAATGGAAACGCCGTTTTTTTTTGTGCAGAGCTTCGAATACGCTATACACGGAAGTTCTTAAAACACGTGACATTAAAAAAAATTGTACTTATTAACTAACTAACCATCACACCATTTCTCCGGAGGGGTAGGCAGAGAGGATGGATCGCCACAATGGCCTATCCTGGCATACCTCTCGGGCTTTTCCTCTACATTGATACATCGTACCATGCACGCACGTCGATTATTCCGACTTCGAATGTGGCCGTACTTTAGTAACTGATTAATTTGGTCATGCCATGTTTACCTCGGATGGCAATAACAGTGGAAATTTCATTAATGAATCAAAACACTGTTTATTCCCTTATAAACACAAAGAATCGAAGGAAGAAAGCACCTGCTCAGGACCTTGTCCGAAAGGCGTGCAAGATGGATCGGCCATGTAATACGACAAGAAGGCCTCTTGCATGCCATAATGGAGGGTATGACCGAGGGGACAAACTCTAGGGGACGCCCACGCCGAGAGTACCTGGTGGACCTGTTGGTGGACGTACGCTGCTCATCATATGCAGATTTCAAAAGAGCCGCACAAGACAGGGAAGAATGGAAGAGAAGAATAGAGGAAATTGCTGCAAACCAATCCCAGGATTGAAACCAGAGAGAGAGAAACACTGAAAAATCGGGTTTCGATTCTTTACTATTCTTCTTCTTCTTCCTCAGTCTATTCCCGTCCACTCCTGGACAAAGGTTTCCTCCATTCGCTTCCATGTCACTCTGTCTTGTGCAGACTGCATCCAAGTTAATCCGACGTGTCTGTTCAGATCATCCTTCCACCGTAGTTGCGGTCGCCCTGCACTTCGTCCACGGTCTCCAAGTCAGCAGTCTTCTTGTCCATTTTTCATCTGAGCTTCTGGCTACGTGACCTACCCATTGCCATTTTGTAGTCGCCACACGGTGGATGATGTCAGTGTCCTTTATTTTTTCTCTCACCGTATCGTTTCTGACTCTGTCTCTTAGGCTTATTGCTAACATGGCTCTTTGGGTCACTCATAGTTTCTCGGCACTTTGTTTGGACAGTGTTACAGTTTCAAAACCATAAGTACCAACTGGCAGAACACAGGCTTCATAGACTTTTCGTTTCAGGTTGATCGGTATTTTCCGGTTTTTACTATTAAAAATGTTTAATTAAAATATTAATTAAATAATGAAAGTTTTATTATATTTTATTGGTATGACGTGGTTCACCTTTTTAGAATATTTTCAAGTCTTCGCAAGGGGAAATATGTCACTCCCATAAAAAATATATATCGCTTTTTATAAAACGGTCATTTTAATCAATAATAGACACGGGAGGAAGTTAAAATATTTTTTCAATAAACAAAAACACTTGTGTGAAACTTGGACCCTGAAAGTTAACTCAATGAAGAGACTGGAAGCATTTGAAATGTGGCTCCATCGCCGAATGCTCAGAGTTCCCTGGATAGACAAGGTTACCAATACCGAAGTCCTGAGGCGAGCTAGAGTTGACAGAGAATTGTTATCAACTATCAAGGTTCGAAAGATGGTGGGGAAAAGTACCACCTTCTCCAACTGATATTGGAGGGAAAATTGACGGACGCCGAGGGCCGGTAGGAGACAAATGTCCTGGCTGCGAAACGTGAGGGAGTGGACCAGCATCCGAAGTGTGGAAGAGCTGTTCCGAGCGGCGCAGGACAGGGACAGGTTCGCCGAGGTGATCGCCAACGTTGGGGGGACCTGACAGGGCACTTGAAGAAGAAGAAGAAACAAATAAAATTAATTGTATCTCAATAGAGACGAAGATGTAAATTATTTGGTGGTCGAGGCGTTTACAGGACTTATGACCTGTCATTGGTTGGGTTAAGCGATCGCTTTATGTTATAATTTACATCTTCGTCTCTATTGAGATAAAATTAATTCTTAATGATTAACCCGTAATGGGTAAAATCCAGTATTTGCATACATTAAAAAAGAAAAAAAATTGGTAGATTAAGCACGTTTAATTTTTCTTCTCATTGGCGTCCTATGAAATAGATTCCCAGCTGTCCATCCATATGTTTGGTGGTAGTCTACCTTTTGGTCATGCAATACAATGCGAGGGACCAATATGATCACGCTTAATGGATTATAAAAATGACTTCTACTTCAAAAAGTTGAGAAACGCTGCCCGTAAGGCCGAAGAGAAGGTTCAGCCAGAGTTCGAGGCCTTAAACTTGGTCGGATTTCCTCTGAATCCTATTGGTGAAATATTGTTCCAAAGATTAAGGGCACTTTGTTTCCTTTCAATATGTCCCGAAACTTTTAATACACAGTCATGACATCTCGCGGATAAGTTCGACAACAAATTGCGCGCCCCTCGATACACTCTCTCCTGAGTTATTGTAGTTTGTTTTTTGTTTTTGTTTTCGAGTTGTAATCACCGAATGGAAAAAGTTTGGCAACAATGAAAATAAATCGGATATCAACACGGTATCTTGGGATTTTTGAAATATTGATTCTTTCGCTTTAATCGCACCCCTTACGATGTATATATCTTATATATTGTGGCTTGAATAGTGGTGTAAAACTCAATCATTAATATGAATAAAAACGTCTGTCTTCTAGGAGTTTTAATTATATTTTAGATTGAATGAAATGTTTCGCCCTTAAGGCGTGTCTCAGACATTTGTTAGAAGGAAACGTGTCATTCCATCTGAAATATAACAAAACTCCTAGTAGACAGACGTTTTCATTAATATTATTATATGATTATACATGTGTCTTCTGACCCAACCGTCCCTCTATCTCTTAGATCGTCTTAAAGGTGAGGATTTTGTTAGCTTCTGTTTAAACGGTATATCAAATTCAAATCAGTTTATTTTCTCAAAAGACATTACATTTTTTTTTTATAGTTTAAGGCATCTATTGAGAACAGGTAAAACATAATAAATATATAATATATAATACCAGGAACGCATGAGAGATGGTTCGACATTAGGAATACAAGATACTCTCCAAAGTCAAGAGTATTTGTCTTCTGAATGTACTTTCACGAATATGAAAGACATCGATCTCCGAAGCGATCATGTTCAGCAGTTTGATTGCTCTCCCCACCGGCATCACCAGAGGCAGGTTGGTTCTGCATGTTGGGAGATAAAACAGTCTGTGCTGACGCTGTCGAAGATAACCATCCGGAATATAAAGATGGATAGCCTCCAAGATGACGGAATTCTCAAAGAATCCCCTGATAAGTCTGAAGAAATGGGTAAGTGTGCACCCATCCCTTCTTATCTGTAAACTATTGGTCCCCAGCATGCCCAAGAGGAATGCAGTGGGATAAAGCCACGGATAGCTACCAAACTCCCTCATGTTGAGATATCTCAGAACTCTTTTCTGAACCCTCTCTAACATGAGCGAGTATCTCGCCTCGTGGGGACTCCATATCACCGAGCCACACTCGAGCCGGCTCCGGACCAATGAGTTATACAAAATTCGCAAAACATAGGGATTCTATAAAACTCTACCAGTTCGGAGAATAAATCCCAACATTTTCAGTGCAACTCCACATATTTTCTCGATGAGAGCATGGAAAGTCAGCCTACTTTCATAAACGATACCAAGATCCTTTATCGTTGAAACACGCTTAAGTTGCTGGATATCCATTGTGTATCTGTAATAAACAGTACACAATGGATAATATCGGATTTTAAAGACTTATCACTCGTTTCTCGATCAAATTCCGTAACTTATTACTATTTAATTGTACTAATATGATTCTGGTTAAATTATATTGAAAAGTAAAAAAAAGAATCTATTAAAAATATTGAGGAATAAGACTTTATTTTCTTGCCGCCATAACAGCGGCACTCAAGTGATACGGCAAACCATGCATGCCGCCTCTATGGCGGCACTCGAGTGCTAAGGGTTAAATGAACGTAATTTCTAAATATTTATTACATAACATAGAGTTTTTACATCATTGTTCAACCAACAATATATTTTTTAATTATAACATGATATATACCTACAATTAGTACAATTATTTTTTCATCTCTCTACATTTTTTTTACAAATTTTCGACGGTTAACGGCGGAATTTCGTAATGATGTTTTTTTTGTGAATCAAAGAAAATAATTTTCATTAAAATTTATGGGCTGTTTTTTTTTTGACATGTTTCGAAGATATTATACCTTCATCATCGGGAGAACGGTATAAGCAGTTTATAAATCTACATAAATCCGTCTCCCGCGGGGGCGAAAAAAGGAGGATGGAGTGCCGCATCGATTAGAGTGTGGCAGTCCATTATTTCTGCCTACCCCTTAGTGGAGACGGCGTGATGGTTAGTTAGTTAGTTGTATAAAAATTTATGTTTGTCTTTTTTCTCGAAAATTACTGAACCGATTTCGCTGAAAACTTCACAGTTTGTTCTTATCAGTCCCAGGAAGGCTTTGAGAGTAGTTTGAATGGAATCAAATCCTCTTCTTATTCTTTTGTAAAAAACCGATTGTTTTGAAATGTTGTTATTTACTGATTGCTTTGAAATTTTGACACAACGTTACATTCGAATACGCGCGTGTTGTTATATACTATTATTCTATTGGAAAAGTCGATTGCTTCGAAATTTTGGTATTTACAAGCTTAGAAATTTCGACACAACGTTGTATTCGAATACGCGCGTGTTGTTATATCGCCTCTTTGCGAGAATAACGTGTTATCTCGAAAAATTGAAAAATGAAACAAGATACCCATCTGAAAGAGACAACGTGACAACACAATATACCACTGTTATGTTGTCTCTTTCCCTCATAAATTCTCTGTTTTTCACTTTAAAAATACCATGTTTTTGTAGAAAATAAAGTTGAACACGGCGGATTTGATTATCGAATAAATAAAAAACACTTTTTTCGAAATGTCACGTTATTCTTGCAAAGAGGCGATATACTCTTCTTATTTAAAAAAAAAAAGATTGCTTTGAAATTTTGACACAACGTTGCATTCGAATACTCGTGTGTTGTTATATACTCTTCTTATTTTGAAAAAGACCGATTGCTTTGAAATTTTGTTTTTAATAAAAATAAAATTGCCTCCAGCCCATTTGTTTTTCCGTATCCGACATTTTTTTGTAAATTTGATCACGGCCGCCGGTAGTAGCGGCGTGTATGGAATTTTAATATATTTTTTCTGTTTATTCATAACCTCCCATTCCGTTTTGTCACCCGGCCTAGTCCAACCTAACCTAACGTGCTCCCCCCGCCCCCCGCAGATGGACTGAATAATAATCCGGCACTCTGTAGACGGAGTATATTTTCGCCATTTTTATACCACGCTAATCCCCGGGTAAAATTTACGAGACTCGCGTCTAGATGAGATAATGCGAAAATTCGCTTAGGGAAATGGGGAAAAAAATTCTGAATGTAAAACATGATATACACTGCACTCCCATTTTGCACGTTTTTTTTTACACGGTTTCGAAATAACACGGTGCTACATTCCTTGCATGCACTTAAAAAATCGACGAGCGTGCATGTTACGATGTATGAATATAGAGGAATCTAGAGAGGTATGTCAGGACAGAGCAGTGTGGCGGTTCATCCTCTGCCTACATTTCCGGAGAAACGGCGTGATGGTTATTTAGTTAGCAGTAGTAATCAGATGCAGCATTCACATTTAGATTTAAAACACGTCTTAATGCGCCCTTGAGGTGATTACATCACAAAAATGGCGCTTTAAATGTTAGCATATTATTATTATTATTAGATATGCGAATAGCAGGCCGCAAGTCAACCAACAGGTTCATATATTATCGTATTTTATTAGAAACGTCATTAGATTACATGTCGACCTTCGTGGCAGAGTGGTAAGAGTTCTAACTTCCATTCCGAAAGTCCCGGGTTCGATTCCCAGCGACGGCAGTGTGATTGTCACACATGTCATAAGAATCAATATGATAGCTAAAATAAATTGTATACAGTAATTGGGTTCAAACGACCTGTTGTATACAAGGAAAAATAAAACTAACTACCATTCTTTATGATTTAATTGTATCTCAATAGAGACGAAGATGCAAATTGAAAACTGAATATGGTTGATCAAGGTGTTTACAGGACTTATGACCTGTCATTGGTTGGGTTAAGTGCACACTTTATGTAATTACAACATTCCCCATTCCACCTTTGTTATGACCATGTCAGACAAATTTTTGGAAGTTGTATATATGTTAAATTCTAACGCCTGAATTCACATGTCAGTTTCAACGCGCCATCTATGAAGATTTTGATTATATACGTTAATCTCTAAGATTAATATATATAATCCACATACTAACGCCACCTATGGAGATTTATGTTTATTAAGCATTAAGCAGAACATCTTTTTTAACACAATGTGAAGGCTATCCCGCCATTAGCGCATTGTTAGAAGCCGCCTGGAGATGTCACTCCTATCTATATGCCAAACTTAAACCAATATGTATTACAATATTTTTTTGAATGTATACATATACTTGTATACGAATACTGGATTTCACCCATTGCGGGTTATCATAAAAATTGATAACCCGCAATGGGTGAAATCCAGTATTCGTATACAAGTATATGTATACATTAAAAAAAATACCATTCTTTATATTTTAATATATATATTTTTTAAACCTTTTTACTAAAAAAAAGTCACTTAGACATAAGGAACAGACGGATGAGAAAATAATGGTTAAAAATAATTATACAAGCAGTGTGAATGGAAAAAGAAGCCGAGGACGATTGAGGAAAGCATGGCATGACCAAAATAATATATTATTAAAAGAACAAATTATTAAGGTACATTCGAAGTTTATGTTGTTGTTTGTTTTCATGTTATTGTATGGAACGTATTTACCATTTATAAAGTGAGTCAAGTGTACTCTTTGTTTATTTATTTTATTTTATGTTTTTTGATTTACTCGAAATAATAAAATGATATGATGAAACCACATATTAAATGACACTAGTCAAAATTACTTCAGTGATTTCCCTGTTTTGAATCCGACTCGAACAAGAAAAAAGTAATCTCTTATTAAACGTATAAAAATCTTTTAAACTGTTAATGAATAAACTTTGTTTTTTGTATCACAATTGCATTTTATTTTACGCGACAGCTGTTTCATCAACCAATGTTGACATCATGTAATTGTTCTTTCTAATTACTGTTTTATTATTATATTTTCTACCTTTAATATTTTCTCCTATAAATAGTAACTAACCGTTATTTAAATTAAAATATTTATGTACCTAACTCAATTCCAGCAAGAACTTCAAAATTATATCAAATAAATTATTCAAATCGACATAGGAACAAATACACATAAAGATTCGAAAAATCCCGAAAATTTGACCCTGATGATGTCAACATTGGTCGATGAAACAGCTGTCGCGTAAAATAAAGTACTATTATGATACAAAAAACAAAGTTTATTCATTAACAGTTTAAAATGTTAAGGTATCGTAGTGTTTCGGCCAAATCAAAATCTTTCATTATTATCTTAGTGTATTGCTCGCATCATCATCGGGGGGCCTCCTCCATCTGCTCGTCTTTTGATCCTGGGCAATACTCTTCTCTTTAATTTCGTGCCTCTATCGAAGTTTGGGGCATCTTGGGTTTCAGGTAACAGTTCTAGGACACCAGCTAACGATGCGTTTTGTCAATTTTTATCATTTGTATTCCTAGCATATTTAGATTTAATTTTTTAATTGTTTTTTGACAGATCGTGGTAGCTCCCGCTGTGGCCGGCCTGGCCGTGGGCATCGGGGTGCCCATCCTGCTCTTCTACGTGTACGGGGTGGTGCCCGTGTCGCTGTGCCGCTCCGGGGGCTGCGGCGTGTCCACCAGCCCCCGAGGGGGGGTGCGCTTCGACTTTGATGAGGATGAACTGCCAACTAGAATCAATGGTAAGACCCCCCACTTTATTCTGAAGTAGACTCCCGGGTTCTTTAATCCCATAGGGTATTACTTGTTGATCATACCAACAAGATTTCCTTTCGTTTTCTTCTTGATTTCTGTTCTTAATTACCATTGAGACTGGTGCGTCAAAATTTGAGCCGCTATTTTTTTTATAGTGAAATAAGTTAATTTTTTCATGTTTCCAGATGTTTAATGATTAGCGTTAGAATAAATTTAAAAATATTGGCACATGTTAAACAACTTGGGTGATATTTTTAACACTATAATTTTCTTAAACTTTTAAATGTAATAATGATTATTGTAATTGTTAAACAAAATCAATGTTTTTTACTTACACGACTTATTCTACTTTCAATAATAATATTTTGTAAGAAATAAAAAAAGAGGAAAATTAAATCCACATTTTTATACACATTGGCATTACATTTTACACGATTTTTTTATTAATACATTTATAGAAGAAGTCGTGGTCCATTGAATGTATAATCTATATATAAAACAAAGTCGTATTAGTTTCAAGAACGGCTGGACCGATTTTTATGATCTTTGATTTGTTGGATTTGTTTCCGCCCCGAATAGTAGAACAACTATTAAAACATCAGAAAGAATCGCGAAAAAAAAATTATTATGAAGAAAATTCATTTTCTCGTACATTTTGTATGGAGCGGCTTTTCACATAGCGCACTCTGTGGCATGGCGAATAACACATAGCGCATTCTGTGGCGCTATGTGTTATTCGCCATAACAATCAACAAATCACAGGCATATTTGGTGTTTGTGGCCTTGGATGTTTGTGGCCTGAATCTAGAAAATTAATGTTTCTCTCACGGTCAAATTTACGTAGTATGCTCACGTGTCCGCAAACCATCCGCTTTGTTCGTTCTCTCACCTAACAACAAAACCAAAAATGTCGTATATCACAAGGTGCTTCAATGACAGTAATCGACCCGAGTGCAACCCATCCAGCAAATATAATAGTTTAACAGAAAGAAGTGCAATAATGTTACGCGAATTATTTCGATTCGCTTCAATGAAGCAAATCCATTTTAATGTAATATTTGCAACTTTATTGAACTTAATTCATTTTGAGTATTCATTTTAACTTAATAAATAACTGAATTCAATTCAGCTAATAAGTTAACACAACATTTATTGATTCTGAGGCGGTACGAAGTTCGCCGGGTCAGCTAGTTATAAATATAAAAAGAGGATATCATTACCTTACCAAAATTACTATAAACTCACTTTTCCCAAAAGTGGATTATTTCCACTTTTAAAAATAATGGCTCATATCACGAGAGTTTAATGATTACATGTAATTTAACCATTGCAGACAGCGGCAGTCCAGATGGTATGGGCGTGAGCTCCTCGGGAGGAAGTGGAGCGGGCCGGGATCCCAGCTCTCCGGGAGGCAGCGGTGTGCGTGGCTCCCCCACTCCGCTGCCCTCGCATGATCGCCTCAACGCACATCACAGGTAACACTCCCAACCCTGACTTAGCAACCACGGTGGTGGCTGATTGCGGACAGCCAACAAGTAATTGTAAAATCAATGTATTTTCTCCACAGGTATGCCGCATCTTAGCTGAGGTTTTCCACGGTTTTCTCACCTGTAAGACGAATGTTGTAATATAAATTTGATAGCCCATGGAACCGCAAGTCAGGCCGCACCTACAAACACATAGTTATAATTTCTAGCAGAAATACTTTTTAATAAAATTATCTTACATCACCTTACGAAATAAAAAATTAGGTAAGGTTAATTTCAATGAGAATATTTGCAATAGTGTGCGTGACAGTGCGTTTACAAAAAAATATTTGACTCTTTTTATTTTATTTTTTATGAATAGAAAAAGCAATAAGCGACCATGATTTATTTCAATGAGCGACCATGATGTATTATTTTTTTTTAATAAAAATTCTGTCAACTTGTAATAATCAGAAAAATAAGCTCCATTGAATTAATGATGTTGTTTATTGATTTTTTTTAGGAAAAGCAATTAAGGGTGTGGCTTATATTCTTAATGATTCTGTACAATGTTAAAATTAAAAGGAATTCGTTGTTTTTATTTATTAATTTCAAATATTCGGTGTCCTGGGTAATGGTATCTGGAAGTTCCTATTTTTCTAGTAAAAAAAAAGTCGTTGTGTTGTTACTGGAATTCTGAAACAAAAGCACAAACACAAACATGTCCTTCCACCACTGAAATTAAATCTTTTCCCTAATTTCGATATAGTAGTAAATTTTTCAATCACCAAGTATTTTATTAGCTAATGCCGTGCACTCTGCCTACTTAGACCCAGAAATCAATCAGATAAACAAACAAACCATCACGCCGTTTCTCGGTAGATTTTACTATTTCGTTCAAACTTATTTCTGTCATATCTCTTTCGCTATTTGTGCAACTCGCATTTGTAACGCTCCTTCTCATTGAACTCTCAGTCATTTCACTGCCATATATATCTTTAAAGTATTCCATCCATCTTCCTTGTATACTGTCAAAATCAATAATCATTCTTCCCTCACAACTCAAAATTGCTTTCGCATAACCACTTTCCAGAACATTTTTATGTTGCTCTGAAAGTGATTCGTCATCTTGAGTCCGTCTTCCTCCTTCAGATAGTTTTCTATAACCAATTGTTATTCTATTACCATGTGTTACTCACACTATAGTAAATATTCTTCCTGAAGTGAATAAACTATATCAAAAACAAAGACAACACCAAAAAATGCTTCCATTTTCCAAGTAGCTAAGCAATTTTTTTTTCAATGTGTGTGTATAAACTTATCATATACTATTTACTGTTTAGGTTGGAGGTGACTGCCGATGTGATATCTGCCCTGAGACTGAGTCTGTCTTCGGAGGCGGCTAGTCTGTCAGAGCCCCTGCCGCCTGATGATGCTTCAACCAGGGCTCTCGCAGGATCCCTTAGAGACTATAAAGTAAATATCAGTTTTTTTTTTATTTGTGTGCAATTAGGAACACAAGGAATGGAATCACACAAATGGAATCATTATAACAAAATTGTAACACATTGTCTGCAGGAAGAGTAGTAATACCCGTTGATGGGACTGGTGGTGGCTGACAGAAAGGGTATAAATACCCTTTTTGTGAACTTGTGAACTATTGGAAATGTTGAATATTTATGTGACATTTCCATGATATATTTTTGTCACATGTCGAAGTTGAAAGATATTTGTTATATTTCAGCTACAATCTATGCATGTAAATATGCGTGCTAATTTACCCCCAGGTAATGTGTTAATAATGTTATGATTTCTTCTTTTTGTCCTGTCACACCTCCGTGGTGCATAGGGCCTCAAGGAATCTTCTCCACCCGACTCTGTCGCATGCCTGATGCCTAACATCATCTCAAGTGAGGCCTGCTGCCTTAACCTCGTCCTGCAGGGCTCTTCTCCAGGTGGCTCTAGATCTGCCTCGCTTCCTCTTTCCCTCCATGGGGGACCAGTCTAGTGCTCCCTGAGCGATTCAGGCTGGGTTCCGTCTCAGGGTGTGACCGATCCATAGCCATTTGCGTCTAGCAACTTAATCTCTGATTGGCTTTTCGGCTGCCATGGCATAGAGAATGGCATTTGACACTATTTGGGGCCAAAAGATCTTGAATATTGAGCGAAGGCACCTATTTATAAACACCTGAAGTATTCCAATAACGTCCGTGGTAGATTTCCAATTCTCACAACGCTTTTAACGCTACTGTTACATATTTGGAGATTGAACTATCTCAAAATAAAACTGAAATGTCATATAGGACTATGCACTGCGAAATTTCTCCTTGCCTTTTGAGTCTGCTGGCTACATCCTCCTCATGATAATATTATTGTTTTTAATGTTTTCCTCTTTATTTTCAGTCAGAGACTGTATCATACTCGGCTGTGGGAGAAGATGGCGCATCCGAACGTGTGCGCTTTGATGACAACGTCTCCATCATTGGGCCCTCCAGTAACGCCGACTTCTTGCCAGACACACTCACCGACAAGCACAGCATCTGTAGCTCCAGATCTTTCAGAAGTTTGGGGAAGAGCTCCATTACCGAGGAACTCTCCGAGAGTTTGGATAAGTCCAGCATCGGGAGTGGCGCACGTAACGTCATATTCGAGGAAAACCTCGACGATACTGAAGACAGCCACGAGTCGCCCAACTCCCACAGGAGCAATAGCC
The DNA here is from genome assembly GCA_022606425.2 of Lepidostoma basale. Lineage (NCBI taxonomy): Eukaryota > Metazoa > Arthropoda > Insecta > Trichoptera > Lepidostomatidae > Lepidostoma > Lepidostoma basale. The sequence goes on along the minus strand of JAHDVF020000711.1, from coordinate 86,786 downwards.
AGTCTTCTTTGCCGGGAACACGGCGAGGCATTTCCAAAATGACATTAAAGGCGACCCATAAACATTTCACGTCCTTTGAAGAAGACGTCGTCAGTAAGACTCCACCGGAGATCGCTAAATATCTGGAGAGAACAGATAAGGTCATAAATCTCAGAAGCAAACAGAATAGATTGATTATTCCCCCCGATAGAGTTGTAATTTCAACGAGCTACACCGATGTAGGAAGTGTTCAGAATACAACGCCCACTTCTACAGAACCTAATCTCGTCGAGAGTCCGGAGTCTCCCGTTACTCCTGTTAACGAAGTGCAGATGAGAAAACCTCTCGCCGGAACCTGGCAGAGGTCTCCCGATAGGGATCTGGAGACGGGTTTAGAAATCCCCAAACGCCCCTTGTCCAAGGTTGCTGTTTTGAGGAACATATTCTTCCACGGTAGTTCGGTGATAGACGGAGAAGTGGAAGAAGATCCCCCCAGAGCGAGTAGAAGCGAACCCGCGGCTCAGAATCCTGCCAAGGATGACAATAATGAATCAACCACAATCACCATCGAGGAGCCGGCAGAGATACCTGCCGCGACGTCCTCTTGTCTGAATTCAGACGCTCGTTATTAAACCAAACAACGAAGTCCTCTAAAGTATGTAGTTAATCCGATAACAGACTGATAGTTAATTTCTTTGTAAGAAAAATATTGAATTCAGATTTTTGTATAATTTTTATATTGGAACCCTCTCTGCTGACATTTGATGTAACGTGTCCCTAGTATTATTTTACCTCAAAGTATCGGTGTGAGTAGTGCTGTCTTGGATGTATCGAGGATTCTATGTAGCATGTAATGATGGGACATTTTTGTATGTGTATCCTCTGAATGTGTAAATGTTTATATTGACTTGTACCGGCAAATAGTTAGCAACTGTTCTTTTCTTTTATTACACAGACTCGTATATGTATTCAATATCACATGTATTGTTTCACCGCTGTTAGATTTCGCATAGAGCTTCTTCAGAATCTGAATGTTCCTTAGAATGATATACGGAGTAGAATGTTTTAAGATTTTGAGTTGATCTTGTTTGCCAAATTGATATGCTCATAATCCTGTTTCAATGTGTGTTTATATTTAATATAGGGCTTAATCAATAGGTGATCCATGTGCAAGGCCGTATTGTTGTTCACATTTAAATGTCAAGATAGTGCGTGTATTCATTGTTAATGTTTAATGTTGTATTTGCATGAAAACATTAATAATCTGTACATTATAATAATATGTCTGACAGGATGGAATGTTTTTCTTTTTCGATGGTTAAGCATCCGCTTGCCTTTCTGAGAGAAATATGATTGCGTATCCAGTGCGTAATGTGATAATGTTTGTTATTATGAATTATTCTGTATTATGTATGCTTAACATATTTTGTAACGTTTTTTAATAAATCTATTTAACTTGAAATTTATTCATTACCATGTATTATATTGAGATTCATTTGCAAATTATAGTATTGTCTCTAGCTTTTAAATAAATGTATTCCAAAATGTGCTTGTTTTATTTCTCCATTATTCCCTAAAAAATTGGTATCCGTGTGATTGATTCATAGAAAATATTATTATGTAGTTTTACATCATTGTTCAAGAAACAACATATTTATGATTATTTAACACAGTACTTTTCAGGATTCCGGTTTAAAAAGCCAGTTTAATTTAATCTTTAAGAATTTATCAATGAAAGTGAAAACGGTCGTTCACAATGGAGTTCTGGTCCCAACCCTAATGTACGGAAGCGAAGCATGGAACTGGCAGAAGAAGGATGAGATCAGAATAAATGTAGTAGAGATGAGGTCCCTACGACGTGGTAGAACGATATAGAACAGAATCTCAAATGCTGATATAAGAAAGAAATGTAGAGCGGAAGAAGGTATTATGAACAAAATTATGAAAGGATCGCTGCGTTGTTTGGGACATATGGAGCAAATTTGATGTAGAAAGAATGGTTAAGAAAGTATACGTTAATGATATAAATGGAGTACGGAATCGAGGCAGACCGAGGAAAACATGGCATGATCAAATTAATCAAATTTTGAAGGTTGGTCATGTTAGAAGTCATAAGAATCGACATGCGTGTATGACTCACTGTATGAATGTGGAGGAAGCTAGAGAGGTGTGCCAGGATAGAGTAGTGTGGCGGTCCGTTCTCTCTGCCTACCCCTACGGATAACGGCATGATGGTTTGTTGTTGTTGTTGTTAATTTAATCTATCTACCTGAGGCTCAAAATCAACATGTCGAAGACAGTAGACCTACGAGTGTTTACAAATGACTCTACCCCAAACTTGCTCCACGGTGTCCCCCTTGTGACCACGACCAGTGTTTGCCACTTCGGTAGTATGATAGCAGGCTCGGGAGGTAAAAAAGAGGATGTAGCCAGCAGACTCAACAAGTGACTCTACCCCAATCTTGCTCCACGGTATCCTCTTTGTGACCATGACCAGCTTTTAGATAGCAGGCTCTGGAGGTACGGAGGAAGATGTAGCCAGCAGACTCAACAAGGCAAGGGGAGCTTTCGCTATGCGTCGCCCTCTTTGGCGTTCCAGTATCATTTCGAGAAAGCTCAAGCTCCAAATATTCAACAGTAGCGTCAAAAGCATACTGCTGTACAGATTTGAGACTTAAAAATCTATCAAAGACAATAGGTGTATGTTTATAAATAGGTGCCTTCGCTCAATATTCAAGATCTATTGCCCCAAACAGTGTTAATAGTGCTCAATATTCAAGATCTATGCCGTTCTCTGGACTATGGCAGGCAAAAAGCCAAATAGAGAACAAGTCGCTAGATGCAAATGGCTGTGGATCGGTCACACTCTGAGACGGAACCCAGCCTGCATCACTCAGGGCACACAAGACTGGCCCCTTATGGGGGGAAAGAGGAAACAAGGCAGATCTAGAGAGCCCTGGGGGTGCAGGAGAAACCCCTTACAATATAAATTATTAAATACAATTTATTAAATTTTTGATAATAAAATACTTTAAAACTACAGTAGTCCCCCCAATATTAGAATTTCGTGTTATTGTGGTGTTGAAGCTCATACCAAAATTAGGGTTATGAATTTTCGCAAAAAAAATATAAATATGCCAAAACTAAGAAGAAAGTAAAAAATATATGTGAATGAAATAATTTCTCTAAACTAAAAAATCAAAAAAAAAATGCTGTGGGACAATCTTAATTGACACAAAATATCAGGAGATATTTAATATCAATAAAAACATCAGTTTTCTAGAAGCTTTATTAGCGTTAATGGGAGTCACATGTTTCACCTGCTGGTGCATTATAAAATGGGGTATACCTGTATAAACGCACAAATGGTCCATTGGCGTTGAATAGCCTCCGTTATGGTTAATAGACGTTAAATTTAAGAAACTAATAAAGACTGTACTGTTCGGTTAGTCTTTTCCTAGTGCGCCCTTGGAGTAACTGTTAAATAATTATAAATAGCCTAGTTAAGGGGTAATGCGAAGCAAGGTAATTAATATGGCAATACATTATAAACAGTAACTAATGGGCAAGAAAGGACATGAACGATGGGGACATGAACGATGAAAAGAGAGTAGTCAATTGGCTGTTCCAAATGGTGCAGGATAGATTTGCTGCGGTGATCGTCAACGTTGGGGGGACCTGACACGGCACCGAAAGAAGAAAATGTAATATTTATCAGATCAGGCGAAGACGGCGAGTTATCAAAACTGGTCATAATTAATAATAGTGAAATTGATATAGCCATGTTTCATGGCATAATAGGTGAGATTGCACTGGACAAATTTTACATGACCGAAAAGGCGTTTTCTCTCTGGAGGCTTGTTTGATCTTAGTTAAGTTTAATTTTAATTAGTGATAAGATTATGAAAGACAATTTAAAAACAATAATAGTGATAGTGACAATTTGGTGATAAAAAAAGAATAGCGTTCTGCCCCGGTATCGCATAGCAGTTAGGTACTGCCGGGCCCAATTTTCGTGAGTGGCCACACTTTGAAGGAGATGACCTAACCCCTCACCCTGCGGAGCAGGCTCGAGAGGGCTGCATGAGCGGCGCTCGAGAGTTGAAAATCAGACTTCAGAGGAGGCGGACGTGCGGCTTCCCCCGCGCCCGCTGTCCGCGGCGCGCGGGCTAGAGGCCAGAGGCGGGCCTCGCACGTCCTTCTTGGCGCGGACGCCATTAGCGGCCGACTCGCCACCACGCTGGCTTCGCAGATCACCGTCCTCGTGCTAACCAGCCGCGCCAGCTCATCACCATTGGGGCGTGATGCTGGCCACCGCTGTCGCTGTGAAGGGAATCCGCGCCATCCGCGGTCCATGTTATGCAGCTTCTGTGTTATGCAGCCTCCGGCAGTCCTTGATGCTGGCCACGACAGCGTCAGCGTCGGTCCTCGCCGCAGATCAAGTAGCGTTATTCAGTGACGGAGTAGTTTTAAGTCGTTCCAACGATTAGCAAGTAAGTCATCTTTAGTTTATAAGTGATCTTGGTTCTTTATTTTTGTATATTGTATTTGTGTGTTAAATATAATTGGAAATAGTAAATATTGGTTTCAATCTCATATCACTATACATCCCGGAGCAGTCTCAATTAACATAATAATGATTACATTAGCGAATAAACACTGGGCAATGCGTTGTGGGAAATTGCTTCGAGATCGGGAGTGGAGAACTAGTAATCTTCATGTTTCACCCCGTGTCGAGAGCATCTTCGTATCAAAATAATAGGAGATAATGTAAAAAATAATGATTTAAAATGAGGTGAAACAGAATTGAATATTTTGCCATGCTACGATATTGTCACTATAAGAAAATATAATAAAAGAACAGAAGTTTATTTTAATATGAAATACTTAGTTTTTAAGAAATAATACCCATTTTTTATATCATTCGAATATTCTTCTTCTTCTTTTTTTTTTATGGCTTTTCACCGCTTGTGGGTGTTCTGGGCCAGTCTCAAGTAAGGGTAGATGTGTAATAGTAGTAGTGGGTTAAGGGGTTAATCTATGGAAGATTGTTATATATACAAATTACATCTAGGGTTAGTATCTAATAAATTTTTGTTAGTAGTAAGGAATATGTTACAGATTTATGTTATTGAGAGTCAGGAATTTTGTTAGTATTTTATACAGGTTTTTGTTAGATGAGGAGATGAGAGTGGACATGTTAGTAGGTAAGGATATATTAAGGTCTATAAGGTCTGGAATAAAATTTGGGTATTGTACATTAAACGGGCAGTTGAAGAATATGTGGTCGAGATTTTCATCTTCGATGCCGCATTCACATATGGCAGAGTCTAGAATATGGATTTTGGTAAGATGCGCTCTGTGACAACAGTGACCGATGCGCATTCTACAGATCGAGCTGGTTTCAAATTTATTTCATTTTAGTTTGTTATACCAGGGTGTCGACAGGACATCGGGCTGAAGTTCCGAATACATTTTTCCTTTGGACTGACTGGAGATGTTCCAATCATTCTGCCATGTGAGCTGCAATTTTTCGCGCATTACAGGGATAAGATCATTGATGGGGATGTGAGTGATATATTTGTCATCACCAGAATTAATTGCCTGTTTAGCTATATTGTCTGCTCTTTCATTTCCAGAGATCCCGCTGTGACTCGGGATCCAAGCCAAGGCGATCTCCCTGTCCGAGTCTTGCAACAAGCGTAGCGCATGACGAATCTCGATGCAGAATTCATCTTCGGGATACTGGGAAGGAGGTTCACGGATTTTTTGCAGGGCGCTCAGGGAATCTGATAAAATAATAATTTTTGTTAAGTTTTGAGAGATTACATACTTAAGACTCTCCAGGATGGCCACACATTCGGCTGTGAAAACGGAGGCCAATTTGTGTAGTCTGAAAAGTCTTTCGTGGTTGTTAAATTCACAAAAAAATGCAGCCCCAGTATAAAATTCGGAATTTATTTTGGAACCATCGGTAAAGATAGGTCTCCAGTTGGGCCATTGAGATCTCATGATTCGGGAATAGTCCCGTTGAGCTTGAATACCAGAGTGAATACCAAATGAAAGTAAGACTGTTGGCATAAACGTATTAATCTTATAAGGGGATCTGTATAGGGGTAATAAATCTTGGGAGATTAAGCTTGGCTTGTAATATTGATAGGTTTGGAAGCTGTTGACTAATAAGGGAGGGGCTTTGTTTCTCCAGTATGGGGAAGTAGTGACTTGGAAATTTAGCTTATATAGAATTGTCAAAAGGGGATGGTCGGATATAATAAAACATTTTAGAATAAATTTATCTGCTAGATATTGTCGCCTCATATGGAGTGGGGGGTCTGCAGATTCCACCTGCAAGGTATTTATTGGAGAAGAACGCATGGCTCCGATGATAAGTCTAAGGCTTTGGGATTGGATCCGATCTAATCGTTGAAGATTCTTTTTGGAAGTAGGCTCGATGAGGAAAGACGCATAATCCAAATGGCTGCGTATGAAGGCACAGTAAAAAAGTCTTTGAATAGTAGGGTGTGAACCCCACCAGACACGTGAAACTGCTCGTAGGGTATTGAGCCCTGCTTGACATTTATTGACCACGTGGTTGACATATGCATTCCAGGAGAGGTTACTGTCTAGGATAACGCCCAAGAATTTTATTTGGTTAAAAACGGGGATGTGAAATTGGTTATACATGATTTTAATTGTGGGAATTTTCCTTTTCCTAGAGAACACAATGGCCTTGCATTTGCCCGGGGAGAGTTCCAACCCTCGCCGGCCAAACCAAGCTGCAAGTCTCTTCAGGTTTGAATTAAGAAGTTTCTCTAGAGAGCAAACACTCGGACCGGTAACATATAAAAATAAATCGTCCGCGTATTGTAAAATTTTGGAGGGCTCTGGGACGGAGAGGTTTAAATCTTGGGTGTATATATTAAATAAGATGGGGCTAAGGACAGAACCTTGTGGAAGGCCTCGACTCAATATTCGTTGAGTAGTAGGAGTACCTCTCACGTGGACTTCAACCTTCCTTGAAAGAATTAAGTTGATTATGAAACTGCTGAGTCTGCGTGGAATGCTCATTTCTAATAATTTGGAATTTAATATATTAATGACGACGTTGTCAAATGCCCCCTCGATATCAAGGCAGACTCCCATGAGATGTTCGTCCTTTGAAAGAGCGATTCTAATTTCTGAAGTCAGGACCGATATACTTTCGATTGTGCTTTTACGTTTTCTAAATCCGAATTGGGAATGGGGTAGAGCTCGTGAGTTTTCAATGAACCAGTCTAGACGGCTTTTTATCATATGTTCTGTAATTTTAAGCATCGATGATGAGAGGGCGATCGGTCGGTAGGAGTTACAGGAATTGGGATTTTTGTGGGTTTTAAGGATGGGCAAAATAATTTGAGTTTTCCAGGAGGGGGGAATATTTCCAGATTCAAACATTTTATTGAGAATGGATAGAAAATAGGAGAGAGTTACGTCGCTAGAATTTTTCATGAAGCTGTATGGGATACCATCCACTCCCGGAGCCGAGTCATCAAGCCGGTCTAGTACAGATCTCAGCTCTCTCAAGGAAAATGGTTCATCCATCCAACCCTTCTGTTTAAAATCATAAGTATAAGGAGATTCATTCCAATTATAGGCGGTTTGAGGAGCAAGCTTGTCTATGAAGCCCTTCAACCAATCTAACGACTCGGGTTTGGGGTTTGGGGGTATAAAGGAGCCCCGGAATTTGCGGATAGTATTCCATACCTCTGATATATGGACATCTGGAGATAGGGAGGAACAAAATTTCTTCCAGCCAAGTTTCTTTTTCATTTTCAAAAGTTTTTTTGTTTTTGCTTGGATCTGCTTATAAGAAAGAAAGTTATCTAGGGTCATATTTTTAGAGTAATGGATTGCATATAATTTTCTCTCACTGACTGCTTCCGAGCACTCCCAGTCCCACCAAGGAGCTGGAGGGAGTTTGGCGCCTTTGTATTTTTTCCTTACGGGGACATGTAAAGTTGCTGCGGAGTCAATACAGGATATGAAGTTATTATAGGAGGAAATAATATTTTTTTTTAATGGAGGAGGGAGGTTCAGAACGGAGAGCTCCAAAGAGTCAGAAAAATCCTTCCATTTTACATCTGAAGTGATGTATCGAGGGCGACGGGTTGAACTTGACTTGTGAAATAAATTTTGGATTAATGGAAGAGATTGGGATTCAATGATGAGGGGATAGTGGTCACTCCCAAGAGTATCCTCCAAAGTTTTCCAGTTAACACTGGAAGCTATGTCGGAACTACAGAGGGAGATATCCACGGCGCTAGGGCGTTGGTTGGGAATCCTTAGACGTGTGGGGGAGCCATCGTTAATAACACAAATATTATTTTGATCCAGGAGGTCGACCAAGTCTCTTCCTAATCTGTCACATGTGGGAGCGCCCCACAAACTATGATGGGCATTGAAGTCGCCCAGAATAAGGAAAGGGGGGTGGAGATTGGAAAAAAACCCACCAAGCATTGCTTTGGTGGGTTTGTTGGAGGGGGAAATATAAAGGGAGGCTATGGTAACGCCAAGAACCGTGGCAGCTACCACCTGAAACGGGCAGCCGGTGGGCTTGACGTTCACAGGAAAAAATTGGATAGGGGTTTTAATGAAAAGAGCGGAGCCGCCCTTCCCATCTATACGGTCATCCCGAATACATTGGTAAGAGCCGAATTTCAAATGAAACCCGGGGGTCAGCCAAGTCTCCGAGACCGCGGCGATTGAGACATCTTCGTTGGTGAGAAGATTTAAAAAGTCTGCTTTTTTATTAGAAATGCTGTGGCAGTTCCACTGAAGAATCCTCCTCGGGGGGAGCATGAGTGGGTTGGTGAAGGGAAATAAGGTTGGTCAAAATTGAGGCAGCGTTGGACGGTAATTGATTATTATTTTGTAAAATGGAGAGGAGTAATTGAAGTAGGGAGGTGATAATTGAGGAGTTTGAGTTGTTGGTTAAGGAAGTAAATCCCTTATTAGGGGATGAGGAGGGTTGTCCGTTGGGGGAAATCAGGAGATGGTCATGGTTGGGGGTCTGTTTGACGAAAGAAGGTTTGGGGTTAGTCTTCTTAGTAACTGTTTTTACGTAAGAAGACGTGGATGGTTGCTTGTGGGTTAGATCAGTGGGGTTGGGAATGCTCCTTGTACGAGCAACTTCAGCATATGAGATAGAGGCTTTGTTGTGCACTTTGGAGGCTTCTGCATAGGAGATACTTTTGTCGGCCATTGTATGTTTAATATTTTGTTGCCTCGTGAATTCCTGGCAATTTTTGCTTACAGCGGAGTGGTTCCCAGAGCAGTTAAGGCATTTGAGTTGTGGGGTATCGATCTGGCAGGATTCTCCAAGGTGGTCAGAGCCACACTTATAGCATCGCGGCTGAGATCGACACAGTGCCTTGGTGTGCCCAAATCTACAGCATTTAAAACACTGTATCGTTGGGAACACGTATAGCTCCACGGGTAGGGATACGTGGAACAAGGATACATGGGAGGGAAGCGATTTGGAGTCGAATGTCAGGACGACTGTCTGGGAGGGTTTCCACTCCACCGTTGTGCCATTATTAACCCGGTAGTTCAAGCGACGGGCCCTCAATACCTTACCTGATCCTGTGGGAACCTCAGTACTCTCCACAATGTCTTCTTCAGACCAGTGTGGAGGAATACCTCGGACAATCCCTTGTTTGGTGACTTGGAAGGTCGGGATGAAAGCATTGTAGGATGCGTTCTTAACTTTTTCCGAATTTACAAAGGAGTTTGCGTCTTTTGAATTGTTGAATTCAACTGAGAGTTTATTTCTTCCGATGTTTTTAATTCCGTTCCAGGAAGTTTTAATATTGTTTTTGAAAAGAAACTTTCCAAAATCAATGCCGTACAATGTTCCCATCGAGCCTTCTGAATTTTGCCGGGTGACATGGGTGATAAAGGGGGGTCTGTCAAGATCATTGAAGAGGCGGGTCGTAGGTGGGATCTTAGATTGGATATTGGAGGGTAAGGGGGATGGGGGAGAAAGGGTGGACGAGGTAGAAGGAACAGGGAGTGGTAAAGGAACCGAGGTAGCGGACGAGAGAGGTTTTTGGGCAATACGCCGTTCCCTAGGGAGAATTATCTTTGGGGTTGGGGGCTTGTGAGGAAGATGATCCGAGTCAGAACTCGTCACTTGCCTACTTGCTGCCGTGGAGGAGGACTTTCTAATTTTGGGATTTTTTTTTCCCTTAATGGTGACAAACGTGGAGGCCTCTGGGACCATTGGTTCCGCCGATTCCATGTTTGTGGAGCTCGCCGCCGAATCACTCGACAAATTCCCATCGGGGGGAACGGGGTCGGGTGGTTTAGTGCGATTCATAATTAAAAAATGTTGGTTATTAATGCAACAATAAGATCTTAAAAGAAAGAGAAAAAAGGTGGGTAGAAATAAAAATATAAAATAAAAATTTACCTTATTGTAGTTTGTATAAAGGGATTGGTTAATAGGGATATGTTAAAACAAGATAAGGATAACACCTTCACCAGAACGGGAACTTCTAACTACACAGGAACGGGAACTTCTAACTATCACGAGTCTAGTGCAAATTCAACCGTCTCTTTCTCATTCGAATATTAAAAGTATTGTTGATATACCGAGAATGAAAATAATTATATTTAAATTAAATTTGGCTATAGATGAACATTTTTTCTATCTGGTAATCCTTGTTCTGCTAATTCGTAAACTAATCTCGTAAATTTATTATTTAGCAAAATAAGCCTTATTATCACATTCCTAAGAGCTATATTACTAAACATTTTATTTTACTTTTTAATAGATATGAAGTGTTCTCGACCAAGTACGGTGACAGTCGGTAGCTGACAGATATTTACAAGATGGCTTCCTTTGTTCAGACATTGGGAGCCAGGTGATATAGAATTAGAAATTCATTGACTTTAAGTCAAATTTAATCATCTGTTAGTGTACATATCTTCAGTATGATTATTTGTCATTGACCAGCATAAATGGAAGTGCACAAAAGAGGACACGAATCCAAAATGCCCAGCATCCGGAAATATAGACGTGACACAAGTGAAGTCAGCTGTTGTTTAAAATATGTTATATTTGGATTCAATGTTTTGTTTTGGGTAAATATTTATCAATGTTATTTATAGAAGCACAATGCTTTATTTTTTCTACATTTTTTTTTGTGATTTATCGCTTATTTTGTCTTCTGGAAGCATTCTAATTTGGTTCACAAATGTCATTCGATAAACAACAAAAAAATATATGTTTTTGCCTCTCTATTCCATGAATCAAGATATCAATATAACTATACTTTTATTAAATTTCTTTAATTTATGTCGAAATCTACAATCATATTTATTCTTAGTGGGCGTTAAAATATGTTTATGCCTTATTTCAATATAAAATAAAATCCTGAAAGTTTATACCTATTGTGTTTTTTTTTCGCCAACCAATAGGAAATTGTATAATATCATTGATTCAATATTCATAAATAAGGTATATGTTGATTAAACTTTGTATGAAATGAAAAAATAACACAAAAAACAGTGCCCTTGGGTGATGTGATGAATTAAACTTTAAGGAGACCTTGTAACAATTCTTATTGTTCGATGTATTTCCTTGATGTGTGCTAACGGAATACATGCACTGTTATTATTGCTAATTGATATTTACTTAATATAACTAATTCCATCTTATTATATTAACCCTTCAAACGCCACAGACAAGATATCTCAATGCAATCTTACAATGAGTATACTTTATTAACTAAAGGGAGAATATTTGCAAAAGTGTGAATAACACCTCAACAACAATGTTCCTGGGTTTCAGTAGGTGGAGTGCATGGCATTATCTTCTAAAATACTCTGCGATCAGAAAATTACTATACACTATCTCGAAATTAGGAAAATCAATTGATTATAACGGCGGAAGGACACATTTGTGTTTGTGGTATTGTTTTTGAATTTACAATATCAACACGAATTTGCCATAAAAATAGGGATTTCCAGACATCGTTAGCAGGGACTCTGATATTTGAATTAATTTAACAACAACAACAAACCATCACGCCGTTTCCCCGTAGGGGTACGCAGAGAGAATGGACCGCCACACTACTCTATCCTGGTACACCTCTCTAGCTTCTTCCACATTCATACAGCGAGTCATACACGCACTCGATTCTTCCGACTTCTACCCTGACCAACCTTTAAAATTTGATTAATTTGGTCATGCCATGTTTTCCTCGGTCTGCCCCGATTCCGTACTTCATTTACATCATTAACACTTTCTTAACCATTATTTTTCCATCCATGCACTCCATATGTCCGAAACAACGCAGTGATCCTTTCATAATTTTGTTCATAATATCTTCTTCCGCTCTACATTCCTTTCTTATATTAGCATTTAAGATTCTGTCGTATATCATTCTACCACACATACGTCTTAGGGACCTCATCTCTACCGCATTTATTCTGCTCTCATCTTTCTTCTGCCAGTTCCATGCTTCGCTTCCATACATTAGGGTTGGGCTCCTAGACCAGAGCTGATATAATTTTTATTAAAAAATAAACATGTGTTTTTTTTTTTCAATGAGAGAATTTTTTTGTTGCCTTTTCTATTCATTAAAAATGAAATAAAAACATTGTCTAGTTTTTTTGTAAACGCACTGCCACTCACACTATTGCAAACAATCTTCTTGAACTAAATGGACTCTAACATACAGCTAACTTTTTTGCAACATCTTAATTTTCACTAACTACATGTGATAATTAGCACTTACTTTCAAACAAAGTGTCAACAACAATAACAAAACCATCACGCCGTTTCCCCGCAGGGGTAGGCAGAGAGAATGGACTGCCACACTACTCTATCCTGGCACACCTCTCTAGCTTCCTCCACATTCATACATCGAGTCATACACGCACGTCGATTCTACACAAAGTGTCCAGTATTTAATATTGATGGAAACATTCTAGAAGTTTTGCTATTAAATTATATTGGGAGAGTATGTACTCGTATCTGTTGCACTTTAATTATTGTTAGCAAATGTGTAATTAAGGCATTTCAATTACCTCCATTTACTTCTGATCCATTAATTCTGGTATATAAACAGGTGCACATTGATGCTCTGCGAAACACGTCACTACCACGTAAAATAATAATCCATACATCGTCTGCCATTCATAAAGGCGCCTTGTACATCTCCTACTCTGTCACTCATCATCTTTCTTACTCGTTCTATTAAAATTTTGCCTTTACCAATGATCGGATGATGACACAATGATGAATGTCGGAAAGTAAAAGGTGATGGTTTTTGAAAGGGAAGAGGAAATGACAGTTTGTAACATAAGTGTGAATGAAGAGAATCTTGAGCAGGTTTTGAGTTTGTGTATTTAGGTGGCATGTTCACAACGGATGGTCGAACAGACAGTGTCATCGAAAGAAGGGTTGGTGCAGGCAACAAAGCGAACGGTTATTGGAAACACAAATTTATCAATGAAAGCAAAATTGGCTTCTAGTTCCAATCTTTATGTATGGAAGCGAAGCATGGAACTGGCAGAAGAAGGATGAGAGCAGGATAAATGCACTAGAGATAAGATCCCTTAGATATATGTGTGGTAAAACGATGTCAGCCACGTAAGGAGTCAGAGAAAACAATGTGTGTGCACGACACGATGTATGAATGATTGCAGACATTGATTGACACGATTGCAGCGTCGTCAGCATAGCATAATATATTGCCAAAATTTTTTCCATTCTGTAACCTAGGTCTAATGAAGACACCTCTTCTATTATTTAGCTTTCTTAATGGTTATTAATAATATTATAATAATATTGTGTAATTGTTTCAGCTGTTGGGGCTATGCATACTGGCCGTGGGGGCGTGGGCCTGGAGTGAGAAGGACACCTTCAACAACCTCACGCGCCTCACCAACATCGCCCTGGACCCTGCCTTCATATTAATATGTGTCGGTGAGTAACCACTATGACTTCTCTTTTTTTAAATAGGTAACTTTTCAACAAGTGTCGAAAATACACATTGTGTATTGATTATATTTAAAAAAATTAAGAAACGTCAAAGACCCGACCGCATACTTTGCCTGCCCCTTGTAAAACTATCATACTTGTGCAGCCTTCTACTCAAATGTTGTTGCCACACGCGCATAATCCCTGACGGTTTGTACATTTCGGGTACATTATTTTTCTCGAGCGCGTACGTGACACGGGATAGCGCAGTATGGTACAGTCAAAGTGTGTGTATCACATACATTATTACATATTCTTAGGATGGTTAATTTCAGATTCAAGCAGGTCAACCCTCAAAATACAAGTGAAGGCATAAGTTACATTTTTTTAACTACAATTTTTTTTTATGTAAGCTGTGTTGTTAACAAGATATTTAATTTCAGGTACCATGACATTCATCATAGGGTTTACTGGGTGCATCGGGGCCTTGAGGGAGAACACCTTCTTATTAGCATGTGTTAGTACATACTCACCTTTAATTTATTTATAGATCAAATAGTTTAAAACTCTTAATGCATTGTCTGCGGGAAGGGTGTTTATACCCTTTTACTGGAATGGTGTCGGCCGGAGGGAAGGGTATAAATATAAATTTATGACCTTAGTGGCCGAGTGGCAAGTGCTACGACTGAAGGTCCACACCGAAGGTCCCAGGTTTGATTTCCGGCGATGGCGGTGTGATTGTCACATTGTCTGGTATAGAATTCACTTGACAATAAAATGGTGGTAGACTAACTACCTATCACATGTCATGAGAATTTATATAAAAGCTATACCGTTTACATCGATTTGGCTCGCGCTGTAATGATGTAAAGAACAATTCGTAAAAAAAATAATTTAAAAACGGAAGTGTATTCGTTCACAATTTTAGTGACATATTTTAACACATTTTAAAGTATACATTATATTAATTGTATTTTTATTTCAAACTACGCGTGTTGATATGCACGCAAATCTACCCGCAGACAAGTGTTAGTGGCAGACTCAATTATTTTTATTCGTATGTTTAAAGTGATTAATAATTTAGTCTTATTTATAATTAACAAACAAACCATCACGCCGTTTCTCCGCAGGGGTAGGTAGAGAGAATGGACTGCCACACTTTTCTTTCCTGGCACACCTCTCTAGCTTCCTCCACATCCATACAGCGAGTCATACACGCATATCGATTCTTCCGACTTCTAACATGACCAACCTTTAAAATTTGATTAATTTGGTCATGCCATTCATATTACTGGAATATTAAGTCACACGCTGCTAACTAAAGCAATTATAGCATTGTATATTGGAGTTCTAGTGCCAACCTTTATTTTGGAAGTGAAACATGGAGATGGAAAATGAAGGATGAAAGTAGGAATAATGCCATAGAAATAATAACATTAGAAAAATGTATGATATAATGCCAAATATAGATATGAGCAAGGGATTTAGGCAGATGAATGTGTCCTAAACAAAATTAAGAAAGGGCCACTGGGATATTTTGGACATATCTCAAGAATGGATGAGAGAAGAATGGTGTAAATAGAAAGAAATCGAGGAAGGCCGAGGAAAACATCGCTAGTAATTGAAGTGTCCCCGTATTCGCAGTTGGAAAATTAATGACCATAAAATCAATCTTCTTCTTCGCGTGCCGTATCAGGTCCCCCTGACGTTGGCAATCACTCCGGCGAAGGCTTCTCTATCTTGCGCATCCCGGAACAGCTCCCTCACATGTCTCATCCCGGTCCAGTCTCTTATGTTGCACAGCCAAGACGTTTGCCTTCTACCAGGACCGCGCTGCCCCTCAATTTTTCCCATCAGTATTAGTTGGAGCAAACTGTATTTATCTCCCCGCAGAATGTGACTCAGATCGAATCTTACGGACCTTAACATCCTTTAGCCTTTGTCTGCTACAATTGGTTCTCCTCAAAACCTCCAAATTGCTGACGAAATCTGTCCAAGGTATGCGAAGCATTCTCCTGTGCAACCACATCTCGAATGCTTCCAAGCGGTTCATAGTGTGCACTTTCAGGGTCCAAGTCTCTGAGCCATAGAGTAATACATACCAGACATAGCACTTCAACATAAAATCAATGACTATCGCAATATATAAAATAACGAGAAAGCTCGATAGGCACATCACGATAGAACAGCACGGCGGTTCTTCTTCTCTGCTTGCCCCTCCGAAAAATGACGAGATGATTATTTAATTAAGATATTCTGTTTTATAACAAATTTTACAATCTCTTGTGTGGTTGCATTTTATGAAATAGCTAGTTCTTGCTGTACAGATTTCAATCGCACATTATTTTGTTATGTTCACACTATTATCCATTGTTCTCATTTTGTGTTTCTGTTTTTCAGTACGCAATATTCCTAGCGCTATTACTGCTTTCCGAAATGACAGTTGGAATCTTAGGATTCGTTTTGAAAGACTGGGTAAGTATTTTCTATATTTCATTGATATCATTTTGCATAATCATTAATATAATAATTGCATTTTTTATAGAGCACCATTTTTATGAATCAATCATCTTAAGGGTGCTGTAGAAAATGCTCAATTTTATAAACTAGTGAAATAAAAAACAGGTGTATGCATAAGTTTTTCCCGTTTTTTGTGGTAAAGAATATATGTAATTTTCAAGGGAAATTTATTTTGTTGTTTATTCAAAATATTGGCAATCGGCTTTTACACACTTCGCCCATCTTTTGGGTAAGTTATGAATACCATGCCAGAAAAACTGTTTGTGTTTTGCGGAAAACGATGCATGGAGGCATTTTCCAACTTTCTCGAAATTGCTGAAGTGCTGCTCTGCGAGCGCATGCCTCATTGATACCAAGAGGTGATAGTCAGATGGTGCCAGGTCGGGGGAGTACGGCGGGTGCGGAAGGGTGTCCCATCCAAGCGATTTCAACCGGAAACCGGAAAAGACTTATGCATACATCTGGTATATATATAGTATGAGGGCTGCACCTGATATATTCGATCAACATTTACATCTGGATTGTAGACTGCAAAAAGGATGAAAGACTCAGTCCGTACTGAGCTCAAAATAACAGGAAGACTGTTTGTAATATGCAGTCGGCGAGTATTAAGTTTCTTTGGTCACATTGCCAGGAGGAGAGTTGGGTAACCTGGAAAAAAGTATTGTCACAGGAAGTGTTCCAGGCAAAAGAAGTAGAAGCAGATCTCCTGCGTGATGGTGTGACCAGATTAATGAGATGACTGGAAGGGACCTCTATTTTATGGTGCAGGCTGCGGTGAATAGAGAGGATTGGATGTGTTTGTTTTAGCCACGGGCAGCTCCATAGATCACGACCCTCGGTAATGAGAAAACGAAGAAAGAAGATGATAAAAGAAAGATTGTATAACGTATTTTAAGAGTGTTAACATCCAATATTCCCGTGGGATATAAAAAAGGGTTGTATTCCCTGAGGTATAAATATTTCAAAAACCGTTTTTGGATCCTTTCTAGCTCCAAGATGGCTGTTTTTTCTCTAGGGTATGATAGAACAGTAATCCAAATTACTGTGAACCAGCAGGTCATAAATATTAGTTGTATATATTAGGTCCTTACATATGAAATTGGCGTTTTGCCGTACTGCCAACTTTGATTTCAAACATCTTCTCTTTGGTTAGGAATTCCAAATTCAAATTTATACAGCTATTTACTCAAGTATTTGTGTTTCGAAAATTATAATTCATTTGTTTTTTCCTCAATTGTTTATTTTCTTCGTGTCACTCAGTTTACAAAATGGAAAACTTGAAATATCGCGTTATTTACGAGTGCAAGTTCCACCGTGGCACCAGTGCTGCAGAAATGGCTCGAAGGATTAATGATGTGTATGGCGACGGTGCCGCAAAAGAAAACACAGTGCGTTTTTGGTTCCAATGTTTTCATTCTGGAAATTTCGACCTTCAGAACAAGCCCCGTGGACGGCCGGAGACCAAAGTTGATAATGAAGAATTGAAGGCTATTGTGGAAGCGGATCCATCGCAAACCACGTCCGAGTTAGCTGCAGGCTGCGGTGTTAGTGATAAAACTGTTTTAATCCACTTGAAGCAAATTGGGAAGGTGAAAAAGCTTGAAAGGTGGGTACCTCACAAATTGAGTGAAGCAAATCAACAAACGCGCGTTGACTGCTGCGTTGCATTACTCAACCGGCACAATAATGAAGGGATTTTGAATCGAATCATTACCTATGATGAAAAGTGGATCCTGTATGATAATCGGAAGCGCTCATCGCAATGGCTGAACCCTGCCGAACCAGCCAAACCATGCCCCAAGCGAAAATTGACTCCAAAAAAGTTACTTGTGAGCGTTTGGTGGACTAGTGCTGGTGTCGTTCACTACAGCTTTCTTAAATCTGGCCAGACGATTACGGCAGATGTCTATTGTCGGCAACTGCAAACCATGATGGAAAAGCTAGCTGCTAAACAACCGAGGCTGGTTAATCGCTCTAGGCCACTGCTGCTTCATGATAACGCTAGACCACACACTGCACAACAGACGGCTACCAAATTAGAAGAGCTTCAATTGGAATGTCTAAGACATTCACCGTACTCTCCGGACCTTGCCCTAACAGATTACTATTTTTTTCGAAATTTGGATAACTTCTTGCAAGGGAAAAAATTTAACTCCGATGGGGCAGTCCAAACCGACTTCAAAGATTTTATTGATTCCCGTCCGAATAGTTTTTTTAGTAAAGGGATCGATGAACTACCTATGAGATGGCAAAAGTGCATAGATAGCAATGGTATATACTTTGATTAAATAAATTTATTATATTAAAAAAAAATCAACTTTATGTTCCTCCCATACAAAACGCCGATTTCATATGTAAGGACCTAATAATTGCTCGAGCATCAGGAATAAGACAACAACAATTTGAGATGAATTTATCTTTCCAGATAAAGCAGCAAGCCACAAACGGTTTCCAGGCATTCATCACACATTATCGTGAAGATCCTGATCAGCAGAACTTGATTGACTGGATTCAGGAAGACTGGGTAAGATTCATTTTGATTGACTGGATTCAGGAAGACTGCGTAAAACTCATTTTGATTGACTGGATTCAGAAAGACTGGGTCGATCTGTAAGGAGATTGTATTTGACTGATCAACTTGCTCCAGCACGGCCGAGTTCTCGAAACATCGCTGATTAATCTAAACATTACCAACAAAAAAAAATGTCGTGGAATAGAGACATGAATAGCTACCTCATGTAGAGATACCTCAGATTTTTTTTCTGAACCCTCTCCAGCATCAGAGAATATCTCGCCTCTTGAAGACTCCATATCACAGAACCACTTTCGAGTATATTCTGAACCAATGAGCGGTTTTTTCTGCAGCCTTTTTCCAGCGTTCACTATCAATGTTAGCCTTTATAATAACTACCCTGAATATGTAGACTGCAACGATCTCAGAAGACAATAAGTTAAACTGATATACCCATACCTTTGTCAAAGACAGCACAGATTGTTTTATTTGCTACGCTGCAGAACCAATCTGCCAATGGTTATGCCTGTGGGTAGAGGGTCACGGGTGATAGTGTGAGTTG
The DNA here is from genome assembly GCA_022606425.2 of Lepidostoma basale. Lineage (NCBI taxonomy): Eukaryota > Metazoa > Arthropoda > Insecta > Trichoptera > Lepidostomatidae > Lepidostoma > Lepidostoma basale. Next base: position 67,241 of record JAHDVF020000711.1, on the reverse strand, counting down.
CCTCAGGGATGCAATATCAATGTTCTGATTGTTATCTCTGATGTGTAGTCTTTATGTCCTTTTTTTTTAAATATTATTTAAAAAAATAATTCATATTATGTAATTGTGAGGTTGCAGACGACTTGGATTGAAGCATTTGTAATGTTTGTGATCTTTGTATAAAATAAATGAAAAAATCCATGAAATGGTTCAATTTATGATAGTGATATATACAAACTGGCTTATTACAGTTGCAATGTTGCGGCATTGAGGGCCCCCACGACTGGGACCGCAACGCCTACTTCAACTGCTCCTCGCACTCAACGGGGTCGCGGGTGGAGGCGTGCGGAGTGCCCTTCAGCTGCTGCAGACGTCGTGAGCCCGTCCCCAACAAGCTGTGTGGGTACAATGTTCGCAGACCAACCTTCGTAAGTGACATGTTCAATATATATTTTTTAAAAGCCTAAGGATTTAAAAAATTAATATTGTTATTTAAAATTTCATTGTCATTAATGAAAATAAAAATAAAATGTAAAAAATCTTTTAAAGATGTATATTTAGTTAAAATCCACTGATGTTTGTGTCTTCGACCGGTTTTGGCAGTTCGCTGCCATCTACCAGAACTGTGGTTCCCAAAGTGGTTCGTACGGACCCTCTCCCGGAGTTTCTGAGATATTTCAAGGGGTCCGTGGAAAATTAAAATTGATTTGGGGGTCCCTAAACAACGTCAGGGCGTCCGCGGACATTTTTTTTAAATCAGCTCATTCGAAAAAGTCAAATTTTTCGAATGAGCTAAAAAAAAATGGTTACCACTTTTATTTCAATAAACATTAAAAATAAATAATTGGGAATTTATTGGGAATGTATTTTACATCTATTTATATAGAAAATATTGTTTCACGAGTGTTTCACATAACGAGTAAGATTCTGGAACGAAGTCTAGGTTCCACTGTATATCTGAAATTTTAATTTTAACATTGGCAATAATTGAAAAAGTGTTATATTATGTAAAATTATTTTGCATGCATCTAGCCTGCTGACAGGAATATTTACGAACGGGGATGTCTGAGGGCCGGCTCAGAGTGGTTGGAGTCCAACCTGATGAATGTGGTCATCGTGGCCATGTCTCTGGTAGTCCTTAAGGTGAACCCATGCTCGCCGGCTTGTCTAAACATCACATCCTTGTTTTTTTCACTTCCTGCTTGATGCTGTAATCATTTGTCTCCGTGTCTTATTTATTTTTCAATTTTTTAGTGTGTAGACTAGCTGATTTCTTAGTAGATTGCAAGCATCTCTTAAATGTTTTAATGGAACACATTATGATTTTTAAATCATGAGTTTTGTTTCCAAATTATTATTATTATTATTTTTTTATTAATTTTAAATGCAAAATTTATCAAATTTTTTACATGAAAAATCAATCAAAAAATACGTTTCCCGAATGATATTTAATTGTCTCATTGTTTGATGCCATATCATTTTATTTGTACTCATCCTCCGTTAAAAACAACTATTTTTTAATTCCTAGTAAAGTTACAGCTCATTGACAATTTTTTTTATGAATTAAAACACTGTCGTGTGACCATTCTGTCGATGCCAGCTACCCTGCCAAATAAATCAAATATTGAATGTCGGCCACGTGAAGAGTCAGAGAAATCAACACGCGTGCATGACACAATGTATGAATGTTGAGGAAGCGAGAGAAAAATGTCAGGAAAGAAAAGTCTGGCAGTCCATTCTTTCTGCCTACCCCTTCAGGGAGACGGCGTGATGGTTAGTTAGTTAGTTATAAGTACGTGTCGATGTTAAGAAAAATAAAAAGCCAAATTTGGTAAAAACTGTATTTTAATTTATAAAAATATCGTCATTACGGAATTGCACAGTATTAATGCAAATATTAAATATAAATTAAATGCATTTTTTTTTAATTTTTATCACCATTTTGCTATCACTTTTGTGATACTTTCAAACAAGTCCTTCCATTTTCATAATATAGTAGAATGTCGTTTATCTGGACGTCAGTTAACCGGAACGTCAATTATCGGGACAAGCCGAGATGATGAAGTGTTCTGTACCGTGACCTACGCATGAATAAGCTTACCCTACCACACCTAAACAACGTTGGGTGTGGGTTGCATCATCCCTTTTCCGCGAGAGTGTTCAGTGCTTGACGAAGTCTTGTAATGTTGGAAAATTTCGCATCAAGGTTAGACAGCGAAGAAGGGCCGAGGAACAGAAAAACTCCGGTTTCAATTAGTCCAGATAATTGACGTTCTACCGTAAACTTATTTTGCTTATTGTTTTTTCATTATATTAGCTTTGTATTGGGCTTAAACCACAATATATTTATCATGTTATGTAGTTGTATGTTAATATATTTTGTTTATTTGTTCATCAATCTTTCATTTTTCACATTTTGAAATATGAACAGCATTCTTATTTTTTTCTATGCAATTTTCTGATTGAATTCATTCTTAATTTAAAACATTCTTAATTTGAAAAGTGAAAATTAGAATGATTTTTATTTTATTTTGCTCTCTTTTGTTTCTGTTGTTCTATGTTGTTGTTTTATTTTGTTTTCCTTTAGCCGTATGACATAGCCAAGACTATATACGAGAAGGGCTGTATGGAGTCTGCCGAGGAATGGTTTGATCGTAATTTGTTGTTTGTGGCATCTGCTGCTGTCGGTACCGCCTTCTCTCAGGTATGTTCATTCAGCCATAGTCTGTATGCTTCTAATTAATGACTTTTTTTTTGCATAAGGTAACGATGCTTTTGCATGTAGCATGTCTTAAAATTCAGTGTTTCTAGATTTAAAAAGAGAATTTCATTTATTACGTTTCAATGCTATAAATATTAATTACTTTGTGTGTATTCTTTTTTGAAATAGTGTCAAGTGTAAGAATCCTTTAACTATAAATTAATTATATGTATTATATAGTGAAACCACTATTTTACGTTTTTTAAGGGACTAAGAAAAAAACCTAAATGGACGGAAAATGAAAATGGAGGGTATTGAAAAACTTTTTTTTTTTTAAATCACGTAGATTAGTTCGTGAAATACGTGAACCAAAACGAAATGGTTGTAAAAAGAAAGAAAATACTGTAATTAACGAATAAAACAAAACAAAAAACGTTAAAATCGCAAATAATTTCAAAAAGAATGAAGCGTTATAAATCGAACGGAAAACCGAATGACAGAGATGGCAAAAATTTTAAGATGTCGGCCAATCACCACGTTGCGCGCCGTATGCCGACCAATTACAACGTCGCTCGCCGACTAACTACGGCCGAAGTGTGCGTAACTCACATATTTTGAATATTTTCGACGTAAATTTCAGGAAAAAAAAACCTAATAGCGGGTAAAATGTATTAAAATATATTGGGACTGAAATAATTAAATGCAATTGACGAGAAAACGTTAAATACTGGTTTCACTCTATATACTATATCCAATAGCGGCAACATAGATTATTTCATATGTCATAGACACGGCTAGAATAATTTTTAACTTCATTTGTTTGAATTGACATTTTTCACTATCGTAAAATTTGTCCCATCCACGTTTTCAGAAAGTATTATTTTAATATGTATGTTAGTATATTTTTAAGTGAATATATTTTGGAATTATTTGATTAATAAAAGTAAATACAATAATATTTATTGTTTCTTAAGCAATGATGTAAAACTCCATTTTATATAATTAATACGAATGAAAACGTAAGTTTTATACAAGTTTTATTATAATTTATGGGAATGAAATGTTTCGCCTGTCGAAGGCAATATCAAAATTTTAATTGAATGAAAATGTTTGTTTTATAGACATTTGATAATGCCTCAGATAGGCGAAACATGTCATTCCAATCTATATAAATAAAACTCAATTTGCATTATTGTGTGCTCAGATAACTCTGTAAATACCTTAACTTTTGTTACAATTTTTTCAATATTTATTAATTGTAGTCCAGTTGTTCTGGTAATACTTTTGTTACAAATCGAGCTCTAATTAACTTTTAAATTAATAAATTAATTGATAATTTTCATAGCACAGGCGAATATAGACCTTTACGATCGGACTCAGAGTCAAATATAAAACTTCTAGAAAATAGACATTTTCATTTGTATTAATTATTTAAATACAATCACTTCAGAAATTGAATTTAAATTCAGAAGCAATGTTGAAGAGGCACATATATAGCGTATTCTGCATTCTCTTGTGCTGATGGTCTGATAATTTTTTACAAATTTTAAAATTTAAATATGTGTTAATTGAACCCAATTAATAGTTATCTGTATTGCAGGTGTTGGGAATATGCTTTGCGCAGAATCTCCGCGCAGATATCTTCGCCCAAAAGTCCAAATGGCACTGACAGTTACCTGCTCCCGCGGCCGTCTGAGGCTCGCAGCGCCCCCTCGCCCACGTCCGCCTTCCCCCCCTGCCCTGCTGTCCCCGGGAGCCCTCCCCGGAGAGACAGAACTCGGAAAATGAGTACTACGACGATTGCTATCTCGAGAAATACACTTGCCACTCGCCCGAATCAACCATTGACGATTTCGCCAACAACAACGTGTTCGATCCGTTATACAACTGTCCCCGACGCTCAATCGTGCAAAGTCCCGAATCAAAATCACATTTTAATGCTAATTCTACTTTTGACGGGTTGATTTGTTTGATTAAAAGTAACAGATACCCTATTACAGAAGAATATATGAAAAGAGAATGTTATTTTAAGAACGACTACGTAGGAAAATACAATACAAACGTTTCCGAATTATATTTCGAAAAGGAAAGACTCAATGGAAGTTACGATAGATCGCAGCAGTCAGAGCAACGGGATTCAATGGTGAATAAGAAAGATTTGCATATTCCGATTTTGAGGGTCCCGTGTCGTCTGGGGGGCTCGCTGGACCGACTCTCCGCTAGATCCAAGGCCTGCCGGTGTCCCGTGTCCACGAGGAAACAGAACAAGCTGTCGGAGTTCTTGCGGAAGGAGTTTCCAGCCACCAACGGGCTCAAATGTCTGACTTGAACGAGTGATAATACAGGATTTTTAATGCCAAAACTCATGTTCATATTCATTATTATTAATCGGTTGAGGAAAGGAATTTCAATAACTTATCTCGACTGTAAAAAAGTGTGATTTTATCATTATCAAAATTTATTAAATTAATCGGATCGTGCTGGAAATAAGGCAGTATTAAGTCATTTATTGTTTCTTGAACAATGATGTAAAACTACATATTAATAATACAAATGAAAACTTCTGTTTTCTCAAAATTTTATGGGAATGACGTGTTTCGACTTGCTAAGGTATTATGCGCAACTTGATTTGCGCAACTACGGTGGAAGGATGATCTGAACAGACATGTCAGAATAACCTGGATGCAGTCTGCACAAGATAGAGTGACATGGAAGCAAATGGAGGAGGCCTTTGTCCAGGAGTGGACGGGAATAGGCTGAAGAAGAAGTAGGTATTGTCATATGTAGCGAGAATCAAATGCGTAACTGTTTATATACCTGAGTCAATGGTTGATATACATTCGCCTACTAGACATTTGATAATGCCCTAGCTGGGCGAAACATGTCATTCCCATAAAATATAATAAAACTTCTAGAAAACAGACGTTTTCACTTGTATTAATTATTCAGTATTAAGTTGTAAATTTTTACGTCTTTGATTTGTGAACATCTTGTTTTAATTTGTTTAAATACTGAAACTTGTGTGCACTTTACAGTAACACACTCCAGAATAATATTGTTAAGCATTTGTCAATAGGCTCTTCGTTGGATGATTGTTCTCAAATCATCAAATCCATTATTTAATATCAAACTAGAAACTATTAATTCTACTGTATATAAAAAAAAACACAGGTCTGCAAACATTCACAAGTGTCATGTTAGTTATCTAAATATTGAATCTATGTTTTTCTTCGCAATGTTATCAATGAACATTGTTTCAATAATGTACATACTAGATTGTGATATTCATATCATTCAATTATTTACTATCTAATTGAATCAGATTACATTTCAATCAGATTATTATATGAAACAAGTCTGAACATATTTAATAATTTATACGAATGAAACAAGTCTGTTTTCTACAAGTTTTATAATATTTTATAAGAATGACATGTTTTGTCTTGTTAAGGCATTATCAAATGTAGCGAGAATCAAATGCGTTGTTATTTATACCCCGAGTTACATAAATAATCATAATTACCGTATTCTGCTCCATTATTTTTCTTGTTACTTTCCTATCGGCGGTTAGACAACATCATTTCTATTTTTATTTTTGAATTAAGCGCCCTAGAAGTGAGTTATTACGGAGGAAGATGTAGGCAGCAGACTTAACAAGGCAAGGGGGGCTTTCGCTATGCTTCGCCCTGTATGGCACTCCGGTATCATTTCATCATGCGATAGAGTCGGGTGGAGAAGGTTCCTTGAGGCCCTATGCACCACGGAGGTGTGACAGGACAAAAAGAAGAAGAAGTGAGTTACTCTCAAAAACGGCGCTAAAAAATTAACCTAATTATTATTATTATTGTTTTGCTGCAACTGAACCATTCTCTGCCAGAGTTTTATTCTTCTCCTGACACTTACGTTAATTTATATTAACAGCAACGCATTTGATTCTCACAACATTTGATAATGCCTTAGCAACGTGAAATATATCATTTCCATGAAGTATAATAAAACTTCTAGGAAATGTATGTTTTCATTCGTATTCATTATTCAAAATGTTATTGCATTTAGAATTTATAAGTTATACTTTCTTCTGTCTTATATTCAGCACAATACGCGAAGCAATAATTACTGTATTTTAAATTAGTATCTTCTGTTTGTTGATCATGTTACCATTGATCTAGTGATCCATTTTCGGGGGGCGGAAACCTCAGCAAAGGAGGTGTGGGTAGTCGCGGGAGCCATTTATCCACTCGGATAAATAATTATTAATAATTCATTGTACATTTCATAAGAATCTTTTTTTACGAGTAATAATTAGCATATTCCATTAGATTATGGCATCTGTTCACTGCCAAATAGGTAATTAATGTCTTCGGTATACTCGACGTGAATAGCGTCGTTGTCGGTAGCCTTATGCCTTCCTGTTGTTACTTCAATGTTTTCCCGCTCAAATATAAGAGCCCGTCTTATATCAGCTGTCTCGGTGCGGGATTTTGAAATTAGAATTGATGTAATGTTTTTAACATACTCTTACAAATATGTATCGAATCTGCTTAGCTGAGTTCACTTGGCAATCAAGATTCATTCTGAGAATTCTGATTTTAAGAAAAACTTGTTTTTCTTGGTGTTTTTGAGATTATTTTAACGTAATCATTATTGTTCTTGATAATGTTTACGGCAATTTAAATTTTATATATTATAGTTATTTCGCTGCTATCTACGCAATGATGTAAAACTTCATATCAAATCAGATATATTAATATTATTTTTTCAGAGTTGGTAATGATTAAACACTTTATTACTTGGTATAAACTACTTTATTTGAGTAAGTAAGGCCAACTGGTTTCTGTTTTTTCTCGATATACACAAACTGATATACAGGTCTATACACAAATTGTGTATAGCGCAGAGGAAGATCGCTAAAGAGTGAAACTGGTTGGCGCTACTTATTCAAATAAAGTGGTTTATACCAAGTGATTAAAGTCTTGTTTTTTTTAAATATGTCAAACCACTAAGTAATGGCTTATGGGGGTATTATCATAAAATCTTTTATATGGTAGCTGCCCACATACGAAGTAACACGAATGATAAACTGGTAGAAAAGTCAAAAAGATTCTTTATTTTGTATTTTGATATTACTTTTCGAGTTTCTATTTGTTTTCTTTATCATTAGCATTGAACTTCATGCATGCTTATCGCTCGCGGTATTTCTGATTAATCCTAAAGGAATATAATACAATGTGGCAAGTGTTTAAAGTTTGTTTTATCAATAAAACATTGTGTACAAAAATAATCCAGTACTTACAGTGAGATTCATAACCTTTAATTTGATTAAAAATACTCCCAATACGGAGACACCACTCGCTCACCGGATGAAGCCACAGCTAATTGTGACGATCGCAGATTGTGGTCGTAAAGTCAAACAATCATTACTTTATGACTACCCGTAAGTCATGATGTATAAAAACATTTAAAACTCTTTAAAAATATATTAATATCAATATATCTAATCAACAATGATATAAAACTCTATATTAAATAATTAATACGAATGAAAATGTTTGTTTTCTAGAAGTTTTGTTATATTTTATGGGAATGTATTAGATATTTGATAATGCCTTAGCAAGGCAAAATATGTCATTTCAATAAAATATAAAAAAACTTCTAAAAAACAAACGTTTTCTTTTGTATTAATTATCTGTTCAATTATTTGTGTCATGATCTTTGGAGTTTTTAAATTAAATATTTTTTATACAAAAAATTTTTAACATTCCATTTTTTTCTAATAACTATTATTTGATTATTCTATATATGTTAAATTTATATTAATTTTTTTATACGTACATATTAAATTGCTTGACTGACATTTTATAGCTATTTTGAGCATATATCAAGTTTTTTTTATTGCTGGACTTATAATTATTTTATAACTCTATATTTGCCATCACTTTGTATGATTCACGTTTGAATATTTTTTAAAAACATTGTATTTTCACAAACATGTTTCAGGCTACTAATGCCCTTCTTCAGTATATAATTTTTTTTAATAAATACTCAAAATTTCTACACCGAGGAAGGGCACCTGTGAACCAAACCATGTTTGTGAAAAGTGGAATGTGTTTTGTTTGTGAAAAGTGGAATGTGTTTTGTTTGTGAAAAGTGGAATGTGAATTGTGAAAATACAATGTTTTTAAAAAAAACTATTCATATTCTTTTATCACTTTGATAATTTGATATATTTTAATGTCATTTTTTTATACTGATTAGTAATTATTTGGATGAATAATATTGTCCACCCACTTTGGAATTGCGTAAATACATTTATTTTTTAAATACCCACTGACATTACAATCTTTGTTTTAGATCTGAATATATGAATAATGTTAAGAGCTATATTACTAATTAACTACACCAATAATCACATTCCTAATATATAATATGTAATAATGTAAATAATAATATAAATATATTTATACATAATCATTATTCATTGAGGATATTAATAAAATATTATTGCGCTCTGTGTATTCATTTTACAGTTTTGATAATTGATTTTTTTCAAGTTCTTATAAACAATGAAAACAATTTTATGTTACACACGCACTTACGAGTATTTCTTCTTTATTCGTCATCAATTTGTATTGTGAATTCACATGTGAATTATTTTTTAAAAACATTGTATTTTCACAACATTTTTTTGCACTTTTTACAAACATGTTTGGGGACACAAATCTCATAATTCCTCAATGTAGAAATTTTCATTTGTAATGCACTTAAAATTGTTTAAAATTTCTATACACAATACACATTTGTGAAAAGTGCAAAAGAGTGTTGTGAAAATACAATGTTTTTATTTCAATTGTGAATCCACAACACAAAGTGATGGTGAATACAGAAGAAACAATTTTATGTGTCAATAAAACCAGTATAGATTCCGAACTTTAGGTAATTTTGGTCTAATTTTGTTTTTGTAATTGAATAAATTAGATTAGTTTTGAAAATAATGTTAATTAATGCAACTGTCTCAAATATTTATTCCATATTCGCCATCTTATATGTTGTGGATTCACATTTGAATAACTTTAAAAAAGCATTGTATTTTCACAAACATTATTCAGAGCGCAGACGTCCTTCCTCGGTGTAATTTTTTTAAATTAATTATAAAAATAAAAAACTCTTCCTTTTTTGCACTGTGGACGGACGTCTGCGCTCCGTGACATGTTTGTGAAAAGTTCAAAGAAGTGTTGTGAAAATACAATGATTTTCAAAAGTTATTCAAATGTCTCATTTGAATATGTTAATAATAAACAGATTTGTTCATATTATTTATATAATTTCAATATGGGAATCTCTCTTTGAATATCTGATTAAGTTCCATCTATTTTTGGTTTTTACATATTTCAACACAGTATTATTTTTTTATTATATTTTATTATGAATAAGCTGTGTCATTATCTGTATTTTAAGGTAATTGACTCTGTATTTCACTTATAATGTGATCAATACATTTTTTATTTGATTGGATTATGTGAAAATTGCCATTGTTATTCAAAAGGCTTTTTTTAAATTTATAAATTAAAGGTTAAATGTAAATACTTGCATACTTAATTATCTACTTTATTTGCACATTTGAATACTCATACAAAATATTTTAATTTGGGATTGGGTTGGATAACAGTTCTGATTGTGTTGTTTCATTATTTCATAAGTATTGACTTCTGCTTATCTGCTCAAAGTATCATTTTATATTAACGATGTTTGACTAACAAGTGTCTACTCCTTAAGTATTAATGTGTGTATTCATATTAAAAGATCTCTTAACGGAATCAAATAAAATATTTCTTTATTATATTGGTGTTTTATTCTCTTTCTCGTTTATATAAATTCATAAATCTGAAAACCTATAAATTTAAAGAAAAAAATGTTTAACAACAACAAACCATCACGCCGTTTCTCCGCAGGGGTAGGCAGAGAGAATGGACCGCTACACTACTCTATCCTGACACACCTCCACATTCATACAGCGAGTCATACGCGCACGTCGATTCTTCCGGCTTCTAACATGACCAACCTTTAAAATTTGATTAATTTGGTCATGCCATGTTTTCCTCGGTCTACCTCGACTCCGGACTCCATTTACATCGTTAACGTATACTTTTCAAACCATTCTTTCTTCACCCATGCACTCCGTATGTCCGAACCAACGCAGCGATCCTTTTATAATTTTGTTCATAACATCTTCTTTCGCTCTACATTCCTTTCATCAGCATTTGAGATTCTGTCGTACATCGTTCTACCACACATACGTCTTAGGGACCTCTTCTCTACCGTGTTTATTACCCTCTCATCTTTTTCCTGTCAGTTCCATGCTTCACTACCATACATAAGGGTTGAAGGAACTCCATTGTGAATGGCCATTTTCGCTTTCATTGATAAATTCTTGTCATTTTCGCTTTCATTAAAAAATGTTTAAATTTTTTAAAATTTTATTTGTGAAATTGTATAAAATATATAAATATGCTTAAAAAATAAAAATAAAATATGAATACTGAATCAATAAAAAAAGTATTCTTCCATGTAACAAATAATATTCCCATACAAACACATGAGATAACAAAATTATAATACAAATTGTGCGTTAAAGTGGGGGCGTCAGCAGATCATCTGCTTGCGCAGAATCTCCAAGAAACCGCTGTAGATGATGGTCACCCTGCAGGAGAGGAGAATCACTGATTAGTACGCTTGTAGTAGCAGCTAGAAGGTATAGAAGAACTTCCGTTTTCTATTCCTCAAAGAAAAAATACAGTAAAACCTCGATATAACAGACTTCTATTTAACCACCCTACCTATTTGAACGTACGTGATACGTTCACTTTGACTGTACCATTCTACGATATCCCGTATCACGTACGGGCTTGAGAAAAAGTAATGTAGCTAAAATGTACAAAGTTTTACAGATACGCGCGTGTGCCATCAAAACTTGAGCACAAGTCTTCATAAATATGATAGTTTTACAAGGGGCAGGCAAAGTGTGCGGCCGAGTATTTGACGTTTGGTAATTTAAAAAAATAAAATTAGTATATAATTAAATTTCATTAATAAAAAACCTGCTTGTTTTTTGCACGTTTCTTGGAAAATAACCCAAAGGTAGGGTGGTAAACAAACTTCTTAACGGACAAAAAATCCGGTCAAATGTAAAAAAGTAAAAACTTCCTGTTAAATTATACGTGCTTCAAGTTTCAATTCAAATGTCGCTGCATGTAAACAATTTTTAGCGGCCATGATAATCACGTCATAAGTCTAAAACTAAATTAGAGACATAATGCCGTCCTGTTCGTAGACTGCACCTAGCCGGAGCGAAAGTATATCAGAAGATTCCCTGATATAATAACGCGTAGGATTTGATGCAGCACACTGGTGTTTGCCCCGCTGGCCAGGGATTCCATCGACAACGTCAATAACGATAACAAAATGCTGCAACTGATAAAATTAACTGATAAAATTCCAAGGTAAAATTAACAGAAAACAAAGTTTTGGGAGAAGAAGAAAATCATTAGAAAATCAAAGAAGAATGGTTCAATAGCCATGATGTTGTCCAACCTCCAATAGGAGAGGAACTACAAGAATAAGAAGATTACTAACTAACTAACTGACATACCATCACATTGTCTCTCCCGAAAGGGTAGGCAGAAATAATGGACTGTACTTTCAAATCAAATCAAATCAGTTTATTAACTCAAAAGACATTACAAACAGCAAAATGTTTAAGGCATCTATTGAGTACAGGTAAGATATTATACACATACAACATAATACCAGGAATGCATTAGAGATGGTTCGACATTAGGAAGACAAGATACTTTTTAAAGTCAAGATTATTTGTCTCCTGAACGTACCTTCACTAATATGAAAGACGTCGATCTCCGAGGAGACCGCGTTGTCACCACCGTGTCACCAGAGGCAGATTGGTTCTGGTGGCCGGTAGGTAAAACAATTTGTGCTGTTGTTGTCGAAGAAATCTATCAGGGACAAAAAGACCATCAGTTCTCGAAATATCCCCTGATTAATTTAAAGAAATGGGTAATGAGATGCCCATCTCTTCGAAGCTGTAAAGAAATGGTTCCAAGCATTCCTAAAAGAAATGCCGAATGTCGAACTTCCTGAGATAATTCTTTCATTTCCTCAACATTCATACATTGTAACAAGCATGCATGTCGATTGCATGTCCACTCCTCACGTGGCCGACATTTAATATTTGATTGTGCCACATTTTCCTCGGTCTTCCTCTATTTCTAGTTCTGTATACGTCGTGTAACATATACTTTTTTTATCACTCTTCATTTGTCCAATTCAATCCAGTTCATGTGTCCAAATCATGAAAATTTTATATATATATCCTATATTTGAATAAAATATTAATTATTATTAGAAGTGCTCGGGAGTAAGATAAAGAATGGTATACTGACTTCTTGCTGGTGACTGTGTCCAGTAGGTTGATGATGTACCGCGGGCACATGTCCGGGTGCATGACACGTGCGTGGAACAGCAGCCCCTGGCACAGGGAATACAGCAACTCAGGCAGCGGCCAATTGGCCGGCAGCAGCTTGTGTTCATACATCCGGCTGCACAGAATCTGTTGGCCAAATGGAAATTTATTACTAAGAAGTTAAACATTTTAAATATTTTACTAACTGAATTAACATCATGTTGTTTCCGCAGAGGAGTTAAGGGAAAACGGACAGCCATGCTGTTTTATCCAAAATACACATACCTCTCAAGATTCCATCATCATAATATTTAGTTAAGTAGTAAGGAACTAAAGAAAAAAGGTTTATAAGATATAAATAACTAACTATCATGCTAGAATGCCAGAATCTCTGAAGGGGTAGGCATAAAGAATGGACTGCCACACTTTAACCGATGCGGCACCCCATCCTTCTCTTTTCGCCCCCGCGGGAGTCGTGGTGTGATGGGTTGCGAACCTCATCGCCACCAATAGGCATATCTGCCGCACTTAAGATAAACGCATTAACTAGGGTTTGACGCTTTTCGAGAAAAACGCATTTAAAGTTTTTATTTTTATTTTGCTTGTATCTCAGGAATTAGGTAAGATACCAACATGAAAGTTGTACCAAAACAAAGAGAAAAGGGTTAAAATACAATCATATATAAAAATAAAATATAGTGTACATATAGTTTTTAAAAAGTACTTATCGCTAGCAGCCTCTGATACTTTTAGGCCATAATAACTAGTCATAAACCCATCAACTACCCTACTCGATGCATTTATGCTTAGTAAATCAATTGAATGCATTTTATATATAATAGTAAGCTTATACCTCAATTCTTCAACAATACATATGATAAGTGTATCAACTACAGCACATAATGCATTTATGTTAAGGAAAATAGCTATTTGAATACAAATTAGTGCAATCTAATTTGTGTGGCAATGCAGAACATGCTATTTTTTTCCTTATAATAAGCGCATTATCTCAAGTTGATGCTACTAATCTAAGCACGCCGCCAATAATAACCATGGAGATTGTTAGTAATAAACGCACTAACTCAAACATAGTGCATTTATGACTAAGAACCTATTGAATGCTAGAAAACAAGTCTGTACTAACAACAGCTAGTGTGTTCTTGATAAGTAAAACTGCACTAGAAGTCTTAGTTAATGCGTATATGAAAACTGAAAAACCGAGAAAATGAAGAATCATGAAATGTCTGTCATTTTGAGAAAGTTGTAGATCTCGTTTTCCTGATACCAGATAATGTTATAACTCAATTTTGACAAAAACCTTAGTTGATGTGTTTATCGTAAGCGCGGCAGATATCACGCAGACACTTAGTAACTAAAAGTCCACAAAATAAATCTAAAATAAATACAATGATGTAAAAAAAAATAACATAACACATAATATAGTTCTTTTCAATGGTGCACATGTTGTCAGCTGGATGATCCGGACTTTTGTGTTTATTTAATTTATTATTCCACGTATACACTGACTTTTTAATTTACGGTAATTAGGCACTTAAAACAATCCAGCTCAAGCAAGAACTTCAAAATGTTATCAAAGAAATTATTCAAATTGACATTGGACCAAATGCACATAGAGGTTCGAAAAAATCACGAAAATTTATTTTAACAGCTGTCAGAAGTCTCCACATAAACGAAAAACTTGTATACTTTCATAAGATAAGATATTTTAAAATAGCTGCAAATGTAGTCTGCCGCAGTTCAAAACCTTTTTTTTACTGCAAATGTAGCCAGTACTGTAGGGGTTAAAAACTATTTTTTATATCTTTCAGCTGTCAGATTTTAATACACATCTTCTTAAGTGCATGTTTTACCTTCTTCTTCAGCTTATCGCCGTCCACTCTTGGACGAAAGCCTCTTCCATGTCGATCTCTCCTGCACAGCCTGCATCCATAGCACCCCAGCCTCATCCCTCCACCTCATTTGTGGTCTTCCTACTCTTCTTCTCGTGTCTCTCGGTCTCCAATTCAGCAGTATTTTGGTCCATCTTTCGTCTGCAGCTCTAGCGACATGCCCTGCCCATTTCCATTTTAAAGTCATCACCCGGTGGATCACGTCTGCAACTCTTGTTTTATCCCTCACCGTTTCGTTCCTGACTCTATCTCTAAGGGACAGACCTAGCTCTCTCTATCGCTCGCCGCATGACTTTTAGTTTCTCTGCACTGTGCTTTGTCAGAGTGGCAGTTTCAAGACCATATGTACTTAAGTTTTACCTTGTAGATATGAAAAGGCTAAATGACATAATTATGATAACATTAATTTTACCGGATTTGTGAAAAATTCAGGTCTCCGATAACGAATTGCAAAAACAATTAATTTTAAGCATGCAAATGCACAATGACCCAGTAACACTCACGTGCAGTATGGCCGTGATGCTGGCCAGGGCGAAGGGCAGATTGGGCTTGAACCCGAAAGCAGCTCCAGCGAGGAATCCTGCAGGTAGAGCGTGCTTTGCAGAATCTTTCTTATTGCGGTGACACAGGATACAGGTTACCAGCTAAGGGGAGACAAAAAAAATACATTGATTGATGGTAAAAAAAAAATTCAAAATAAGAACACAACAGTTAACATGTTGACAGCCGATTATATGCATGTATACAATTTGTTTTAGCTATTATATTGATTCTCATGACATGTAATAGGTAACTAATCTATCGCTATTTTATTGTCACGTGAATTCTACACCAGACCAAAGACAGTATGGTAATCAAATTAAATTAAATCAGTTTATTTTTTTGAAGGATAATACAAACAAAATTAAAGTTTAAGGCTATTGAGAACAGGTAAAATATAATATATGTATAATATAATATATAATACCAGGAACATAAAAGATATGGTTCGACTTTAGGAAGTCAAGATACTCTCTAAAGTAAAGAGTATTTGTCTGAAGGTAACTTTCTCTACTGCGAAAGACATCAATCTCCGAGGAGATCATGTTCAGCTGACTTATTGCTCTTCCCACTGGTGTCACCAAAGGCAAGTTGGTTCTGGCGGAAGATAGGTAAAACTATCTATGCTGTCGCTATCAGAGATATATATCAGGAACAAAAATACCAACTTTCTCCAGCAAGACCGAGTTTTTGAAATATCCCCTGATTAATCTGAAGAAACAATTGATGGGATGCCCATCTCTTCAAAGCTGCAGAGAGTTGGTTCACAACATTCTCAAAAGAAATGCAGTGGGATAGTGCCACAGATAGCTACCATACACCCTCATTTTATACAGGTGAGAGTGGGTTTACCTGTGACACGTGACGGATCGTTTTTTGACGTCCGAGTAAATTAATTCTTTTTTGTATTATTTGTTCGCGAAACATCGTTTGCAATGGATTCGCCAACGTACATGAGTCTTCTGCAACAAGTTCTCGATCTGCATGTTAAATTTGATAAAATATCAGCATTTGTCGAATCATTGAAGAAATGTAATTGCCACCATGGCAGTGTTTCTACCGCCGCCGCCGGTGTCGCCCCCCCCGGCCCCTCTGACGCCGCGGCCGAGTGATGCCGATACTTCCCGAGTGGGCCATTCGGCACCCGCACCGGCTCTGTGCAACACAGGACCAACAGAGCCGGCAAATGTTACAAGTGATACTAGCGCCGCGTCACATGCTGATGTAGCGGCTAGCGCACACGATGTGGGTGCGCGTACTTTGCCTCGCCCGGCTACACGGGCCTCGACACGTGCCGCTGCGCGTGTGGCATCATCCAATTCGCTCGCAGTACCCTCCACTTCCTACGCTGCTCAGGCATCACGGGTGGTTGTAGGGAGTGTCACCAAGGGAAAACGTCCTGTATCTGGTGTATCGGCTGCCAAGAAATCGAAGGACCCGACAACCGACGCATCAGGAGCTGCAGCAGTCAATACCCGTCCTCAGAATGATGGAGGGAATGGGAATATTGTCTCGCAGCCCAGTGTTCCGGGAGGGTGGAGTGTTGTTTCGGGAAGGCGTCGGCTCGCTGTCCGTGGTTCCCGCAAGGAGCAAACACCCACAACGTCCCAGAAAAACTTCCACTTTTATCCCTTCCATCCGGAAACCTCGGCGGAGGAGATGAAAACCTACTTAAATTCTCTGTGTAAGGCTTCGTATACGGTCCATAGAATGAAGCCCAGAGATGGTTCCTATGCGTCGTTCAAAATTGGCGTTCCTACGTCGGCCGTGTCGGAGGTCTTGAAGCCGAAACACTGGCCGCGACAGTCCTTTATTAAGGAGTGGCGGTCAAGTGTGGCGGCTCCTCGACTTCCGATGCTCAGCTGACGTGATAATTTTGGTATTCTGTATCAGAATGTTCGAGGATTGAAGACAAAATGCTCGACGTTTTACACCAGTGTTTTGGCGAGTGACGCAAATATAATTGCACTCTCCGAAACATGGCTTAATCCGAGTGTCTTCTCCTCTGAGCTTTTTGATACGGATTCATTCCTTGTTTTTAGGAGAGACAGAGACAACGGCAGTGGCCATAGGCAGGGTGGCGGTTGTCTTCTGGCTATCAGGAAAGAGGACGCGCTTATGGCCGAGCGCGTCCTCGGCCTTGAATCCGAAAATGAGGACTTATGGGTAAAACTGACTTACAACTCAAATGTCAATATTTTTTTATGCGTGGTATACATTCCACCGGGATCTTCTTGGGATGTCTACAAACGCTTTTTTGATTCAATGCATATGAACCACGGTCTGATAGGAGATCGGAATGTCATTGTGATGGGGGACTTCAATCTTCACTCCGCGCGTGGGAGCGACAGTGTTCAGCAGGACCTGGAGTTCTTGTGCGCGGTGTTTGGGCTCACCCAGTGCAGTGGTATTCTGAACTCTGATCTCAGAGTTCTTGACTTGATTCTGAGCAACATGAAGTTGCAAGTTTTTCGGTCATTGTTTCCTCTGGTACCCGAAGATAGTTACCATCCATCGCTGGAGTTTGTGTGTGACGGTAAGATGGTCTCGGGGGTCACTAGAGTACCCAAACATGATGCCAGCACCTTCCGCGGTTGGAATTTTGGGCGAGGAAACTTTGACAAACTTTATCATTTAATGACTCAGATTGATTGGAGTAGCTTATACAACTTGAATACCGTAAATGAAGCCTTACAATACTTTTACCGTATTTTATATAACATTTTTGATTTGTGCTTCCCCAGGAAACACATGAGCAATGGTGGACGGAGATATCCTAAGTGGTTTACTGAGGATATCATACGAAATATAAGGATGAAGCATGCTCATCATAAGAAGTGGAAAGCTACTGGCTCTCGTGGTGAGTATGAACAATTCAGTCACTACCGCTCGATGGTGGTTCGCAGTGTCCGATTGGCCTTTCGAACATATGTGGGCACCATTGAGGGTAATCTCATGGACGATCCCAAATCTTTTTGGAACTACGTCAAAAGCTTACGCAAAGATGGTGGCATGATAAACACCATGATGCATGGGGATAGAGAGGTTCGAGGTGCCGATATAGCGAATGCATTCGCTAAGCACTTCCTATCTGTCTATAGCAATATTCCCCCGCGGCTAAATCATAACGATGTGACCAATTCGAGTGCCGATACTACTCATAGCTTCAATGGTGTCAGTCAAATTGACATCTCAGACATAAAAATTTCAATTCAAGCCATGAAAAATTCGCATTCAATTGGCCCTGATTTTCTTCCTATCTTCTTTTTAAAAGGATGCTCTGAATTTTTGGTACCTCCTCTCCACTTCATTTTCAACCTCTCAGTAAATACTGATACCTTTCCCGATTTGTGGAAAATCTCCAAGATCAGTCCCATCTTCAAGAGCGGCCCGAGAGAATCAGTTGAAAACTACAGACCTGTAGCAATACTGTCTGCTCCGGCCAAACTCTTCGAATCTATTATTTATAAAATGATTCTCCCTAGAGTTGAACCCTTCATAATTCCAGAACAACACGGATTCAGGAAGGGGCGCTCTACTGAAACCAATCTTATGATTTTCACAGAATATGTGACAAGGGCTTTGGACAATGGTCACCAGGTTGACTGCTCTTATAATGACTTTTCTAAAGCCTTTGATACCGTCAACCATGATGTACTTCTGCGAAAGTTGTCGGAAATTGGTTTCTCTTCTAAGTTGGTTTTATTTTTTATTAGCTACCTGAGGGAAAGGAAACAGTTTGCCTCATACGGTATATTTCAATCTGCACTTTTTCCCGTATATTCCGGAGTGCCACAGGGCTCAAACCTTGGTCCACTCCTCTTCACCATCTTCATTAATGATGTCGCGAGGGTTATACAATTTTCGCGATTTCTTTTATTTGCAGATGATCTTAAATTATTCCTTGAGATAAAAAGCCCCGAAGATTGCCTCCATCTCCAGTCAGATATAAATAATATCGTCCGCTGGAGTAAAACCAATCAAATTTATTTCAATATCTCTAAATGCGTAATTTTATCTTTTACGAGAGCATTGCGTACTGTTTATTACAGATACACAATGGATAACCAGCAACTTAAGCGTGTTTCAACGATAAAGGATCTTGGTATCGTTTATGAAAGTAGGCTGACTTTCCATGCTCACATCGAGAGAATATGTGGAGTTGCACTGAAAATGTTGGGATTTATTCTCCGAACTGGTAGAGTTTTCAAGAATCCCTATGTTTTGCGAATTTTGTACAACTCATTGGTCCGGAGCCGGCTCGAGTGTGGCTCGGTGATATGGAGTCCCCACGAGGCGAGATACTCGCTCATGTTAGAGAGGGTTCAGAAAAGATTTCTGAGATATCTCTACATGAGGGAGTTTGGTAGCTATCCGTGGCTTTATCCCACTGCATTCCTCTTGGGCATGCTGGGGACCAATAGTTTGCAGATAAGAAGGGATGGGTGCACACTTACCCATTTCTTCAGACTTATCAGGGGATTCTTTGAGAACTCCGTCATCTTGGAGGCTATCCATCTTTATGTTCCGGATGGCTATCTTCGACAGCGTCAGCACAGACTGTTTTATCTCCCAGCATGCAGAACCAACCTGCCTCTGGTGATGCCGGTGGGGAGAGCAATCAAACTGCTGAACATGATCGCTTCGGAGATCGATGTCTTTCATATTCGTGAAAGTACATTCAGAAGACAAATACTCTTGACTTTGGAGAGTATTTTGTATTCCTAATGTCGAACCATCTCTCATGCGTTCCTGGTATTATATATTCCTTATGTTTTACCTGTTCTCAATAGATGCCTTAAACTATAAAAAAATGTTTGTAATGTCTTTTGAGAAAATAAACTGATTTGATTTGATTTGATTTGATATAATTTTTTCAGAACCCTCTGTAGCATAATGGAATATTTCGACTAGTGAGGACTCCATATCACAGAACCACTTTCGAATCTGCTCCTAACTAATGAGTTGTATAGGATTCTGAGTATAATAATAATAATAATATGCTAACTTTTAAAGTGCCGTTTTTGAGATGTAATCACCTCAAGGGTGCATTAAGATGTGTTTTAAATCTAAATGTGAACGGTGAATCTGATTGATATTCGCGGTCAATTAGAAAGTATAATAGAACAAAATATGCAAGTTTTAAATTGGGTATGAAATATGAAAAATATGGGTTTTCAGCTTAGATCTGAAGTCTGTTGGATCATTTATGCATCTGAAGTGTGAAGGAAGATTGTTCCAAGCTGATGGACGGCTACCGCAAACGCTCGATCCCCGAAATTTGTACTAGGGCAATGCTTTGGCTCAACTAATCTTCCTATTGCCGAGGAGTTCGCCGAGCGAAGTGTGGATTTCCTTGTATTTAGGCTGTCCGCTTTACAGAGTTCGGATATATAATTTGAAGCTATTCCATGTAACACTTTGAAGACTGTCCAGCAGAGTTTATACTGGATTCTTTCTGGACTCTTAAGCCAGTGAAGTTTTTTTAGATGTTGTGTTATATGGGATTTAGGTAGAGTATATAGGGATCTCTGAAAACCCTTCCAGTCCGAATAATGAAGCTCAACATCCTCAGTGCAATGTCAGAAATCCTCTCAAAGAGATTTCAGTAAAATCAGTTGATTATCTTTATTTGGTATATGTTACCTTTGATACCTAAATTCTGGTTTCAAATCTCTTTTTTTAATTTAATTGAATTGGCTGGAAACTTTAAGAAGCTACTCACCCTGTAAATGCCGATGTACCCTCCAAAGAATAATCCAAGATTGAAGTGTGTCCTGTTGATAGATTTCAGCGCCTTCATTGGTGATGTTAGTCTGGGGACCACAGTTCTCAGCATAGACATGGCGCATCCTACACCAAACATTGATATTGCACCCTGAAAATACATTTATAATCATTAAACAATTAACAAGATTGTTAAGAGTGTCAGATTGGAGGGTCGAAGCGGAGGACAGGAGGAGTTGGAGGCGAAGAATACTGGAGGCTAAG
Source organism: Lepidostoma basale (assembly GCA_022606425.2). Lineage (NCBI taxonomy): Eukaryota > Metazoa > Arthropoda > Insecta > Trichoptera > Lepidostomatidae > Lepidostoma > Lepidostoma basale. The sequence goes on along the minus strand of JAHDVF020000711.1, from coordinate 45,646 downwards.
GCTCGATATGGGCTGTAGGGCCATCGAAGAAGAAGAAGAAGAAGAAACAATTAATAATGGATATAATTTTAAAATGAAAGAAAATTTTCTAAAATACGGTGAAATCGGTCGCCGGTATCATTTGGATATTTTTTAAATTCTAGAAGTTTTATTATATTAAGCCTCAGCAAGGTGAAAGATATTTCTAATAAAATATAATAAACTTCTATAAAACAGATGTTTTCATCCATATTAATTATTTAATATGCAGTTTTTTTGCATGCAAATGGCTGTGGATCGGTCACACTCTGAGACGGAACCCAGCCTGTATCTCTCAGGGCGCACTAGACTGGTCCTCTATGGGGGGAAGAGGAAGCGAGGCAGACCTAGAGCCACCTTGAGAAGAGCCCTGCAGGACGAGGTTAAAGCAGCAGGCCTCACTTTTGATGATGTTAGGCATCAGGCAAGCGATAGAGTCGGGTGGAGAAGGTTCCTTAAGGCCCCATGCATCACGGAGGTGTGACAGGACAAGGAGAAGTAGTTTTACATCATTGTTCAAGAAATTTTTTTTTTTAAATATTTGAATCTTCTTCTTCTTCAAGTGCCCTGTCCGGTCTCCCCAACGTTGGCGATAACCTCGACGAACCTGTCCCTGTCCTACGCCGCTCGGTACAGCTCCTCCACACTTCGGATGCCGAAAATGTCTGAATAGTTAAGTTAACTGAAACATCGGGTAGATCTCCCAATTACCATTCACCATTCCTTTTTATGAAATTAAAAATGGAACACAAAACATTTAGACAAGAAAAAAAGTGTGAAATGTGGAGGTAAAAGAGTTTGATTGTATTATTTTCTTGAACAATAATGTAAAACTGTATATTAAATAATTAATACTAATGAAAATGTGAATGGAGCAGGCAGAGAAGACGATTTTGGATTTGAGAGGATGGATTAGGACTCCCAAGATCGTGATGCGTGAGACTCCAGAGGGCCGTTGACCGCCAGGACGACCACCAAAGAGATGGAGAGAAAGCTGTCTTCATCACAGGATAAAATTTGTTATTCTGTCTAAACAGATCGCAAGATCTAACACTAAGAAGAAAACGTTGGTTTTCTAGAAGTTTTATTATATTTTATGGGAATGACATGCTTTGCCTTTCATTCATTATCAAATGTCTGATAAAACCTTAGAAAGATGAAACATTTCATTCTCATAAAACAGGGGTCTCCAGATTCTCCAGCCCTAGGGCCATATTGATTACTCCAGTAAGTTCCAAGGGCCAAAACCGTTTTAATTTTCCTGCCATTATCTATAATGTCTAGACTAGTCTCCAAATACGCACCCTGAGCGAGCATATTGTATTGGACTGTATTGTAACGACACTTGACGACATCTGGTGGTTACACACGGAAATAGGTAGTGGTAGTACCCTCTATCCACCGCCAACAGATAGCGCTAGTAGTACTTTTTCATGTATGGCATAAAATATAATAAAACTTGTAGAAAACAGAGTTTGATTGTATTTAATAATTGAATTACCTTGAGAATATATTCTCTGCAGTTCTCCTTGTGTGGACAGTAGAGAGAGGTACCAGAATCTCCAATGTAGCCGTTGTTTGAATTCGGCTGCTTTTTCACAGATGGTGGTGTAAAGAACCTAAAATAAACCTTGTCTTGCCATAAACCTTTGAAAACGAGCATTGCCTTTAATTGACATCAAAAAGAAAAATATACGGTTTGTTTTTTAAACTGGCAACATTGTTTCTACAGACTGTCAATTTGACAGCTTACAGTTGATTTTTAGTCAGTACGTTTTGGCATTTCACCTAGTTGCTCGATAAAGTTGTCGGAAATTGGACTTCACGATTGCGCTTCATTCGAGCTAGCTGTGGCGCTCATATGCCCAAAATCATATTTAAACAATAATGGCATAAAATTATCTATTAAATAAAGCCAATATTATAGACATTAACATTATTTTAATGTGTTTTTTTTTTCATTTTGAATTTGTATACCTCTAAAAAAAAACACCCTTATAAACATTGTTACATAAAGGTTTTTTTTTTAGAAGTATACAAATTGAAAATGAAAAAAAAAACACGGTTAAAATAATGTTAATGTATATGATATTGGCTTTATTTAATAGATAATTTTATGCCATTATTGTTTAAATATGATTTCGAGCATATGAGCGCCACGGCTAGCTCGAATGAAGCGCAATCGTGAAGTCCAATTTTGGACACCTTCATTGACCAACTGAGTGAAATGGTAAAACATACTGACTACAAATAAACTGTCAACTGTCAAATTGACAGTCTGTAGAAACAATGTTGCCAGTTTAAAAACCAAACCTCTAAAAAAAACAATCTATGTATAGTCGAACTCGGTTATTACAATCACGGAAATAGCGAGTTCTCGGATGTAACGAGGAAACATTCGTTGGCATTTTAGTTCATGATTTTCTCCATACATTTATTTATTTTCATAATGAGCTACTTCTCGGGCTTACCGAGCAAAAAATAGACAATCTCCAGAGCTTATGTTAAGTGACCGCTCCAGATACTTCATGTCTTCATGTGATGAGTATGTTTGTAAGCATTTAAGAATACATATCGGGAGATGCCTATTAGTGGCAATGTGGTTCGCAATCCATCACACCGCATCTCCCGCGGGGGTGAAAAGAGAAGGATGGAGTGCCGCATCGCTTAAAGTGTGGCAGTCCATTCTTTCTGCCTACCCCTTCGGAGAGACGGCATGATAGTTAGTAAGTTTAGTTTTTTTCAATTTAGATAATTTTGATCTTGAAAATCTACCGCGGACGTTATCGGTAAACTCCCGGTGTTTATAAATAAGTGCCTTCGCTCAATAATCAAAATCTATTGGCCCCAAACAGTGTCAAATGTCGTTCTCTGGACCATGGCAGGCGAAAAGCTAATTAGAGAACAAATCGCTAGACGCAAATGGCAGTGGATCGGTCACACTCTGAGACGGAACCCAGCCTGCATCGCTCAGGGCGCACTAGACTGGTCCCCTATGGGGGGAAAGAGAAAGCGAGGCAGACCTAGAGACACCTGGAGAAGAGCCCTGCAGGACGAGGTTAAGGCAGCAGGCTGCACTTAGGATGATGTTAGGCATCAGGCATGTGATAGAGTCGGGTGGAGAAGGTTCCTTGAGGCCCTATGCACCACGGAGGTGTGACAGGACAAAAAGAAGAAGATAATTTATTTACATACTTGAAGTTTTCCCAAAAGGATACGATTAAAATTTTTTTGTTAATATACAATTTATCATCTACAAAATGAAATGATGTGTCACAAATTATAAAATACATATCTTCCATTGTGGATTATATATAAATACTATTATAATTTGATTGTGCATACAATTGCTATCAGCTATCTGAACTTTAGAATGTTACAGAGGGGTTATCTATGTATGATTTGAGCATAGTTATTAACAAATATAAAATAACTTTAATATGTTGTCTGAGTGTTATATACTTTTTACAGTTTTCTTTAATCAAAAAATAACTTTAACCAATTAACAAAACAAAAACAAACAAACCATCACGCAGTTTCTCCGCAGGGATAGGCAGAGAGAATGGACCGCCACACTACTGTATCCTGGCACAACTCTCTAGATTCCTCCACATTCATACATAGTGTCATGCACGCACCTCGATTTCTCCGACTCCTTACGTGGCCAACATTCAATATTTGATTTATTTGATCGTGCCACGTTTTCCTCGGTATTCCTCTATTTCTAGTTCCATTTATATTGTTAACATATACTTTTGTTTACCATTATTTCTTCATTCATTCTTTCCATGTGTCCAAACCATTTTAATGATCCTTTCATTATTTTGTTCATAACACTTTCATTCGCACTGCATTCACTTCTTATAATTGGCCTTACTGTACTGTTTTTATGTGTTTTTTTATATATGTTTTAAAATCGCTGTATGTTACCCTTAATAAATTATTTGAATTCTTATTTGTAGGGTCATTAATCAAACTGCTGAATATGATCATCGCTTTGGAGATCGACATCTTTCATATTCGTGAAGTCGTTAAGAAGACAAATACTCTTGACATTAGAGAGTATCTTGTATACCTAAAGACGAACCATCTCTTACGCGTTGCTGGTATTAAACATTACGTTTTACCTCAATAGATGTCTTAAACTATAATTTTTGTTTGCAAGTGTATATCTAAATTGAATATTTAAAGATAAATTGTGGTTAAAATGAGCGTTCCCTTACCACAGAAGTGACAGTTTGTTCCCTTTCTCCATTTCCTGCCTCATGAGATAGAAGAGGTAGGAACTTCCAGCCATAAAAAGTAACGTCTCTCTGAAGGGTGTTCGCTTTAAGAAACCTTTGTATTCCAATGTTCTGACCCAATACTCCAAAACCTGCACAAATAGAAAGACATACAAGGTAAATAAAATATCCAATAGAAGATAGAAAAACTGAAAATCACAGATGTTTAATTTGGCTGGCTGCATTTGCAGTTCAAAAAAATTGGTTTTATAACGAGGCAGACAACATTTGCAGATCATATGTGAATGTTTCTTAAAAACATTTTAACTTTAGTTCTTTACAACTACATTATGCGTAATATAATGATAAACTGTTTTTTTTCTGAGCTGCTAATGTAGTTGATCGCAGTTAAAGATCTTTATTTTTACTGCAAATATAGCTGGCCCCACAATCGGGGTTAAATACCACTTTAATAATATGGTGCACTCAAAATCATCAGTCCAAATAGAAATACATTCCAAATAGGGGTTCTAGTGCCGACTCTTATGTATGCAAGTGAAGCTTGAAATTGGCAGAAGAAGGATGAAAGTAGGATAAATGCCGTAAAAATAAGATCACTAAGAAGAATGTAAAAGTAAGAAAATAATATAAAACGGACGAATTTGTCCAAAATAAAATAAAAAGGGTCAATTAGATGATTTAGACATGTAAAACTAATGGATGAGGGAAGATTAGTTAAAAAAAATGTGTACAAGTGGTGTGAGTAGAAAAAGAAGTCGAAGAAGGCCAAGGAAGATATGGCATGACATGAAAGGCGGCCATGTTCGAAGTTGGAAAAATCAACGAGTGTACGTGTCAAGGTGTGTGAAAGTAGAAGATGCACTAGAGTTATGTCTTGATAGAACAGGATTGTGTTCTACCCTCTCTGCCTACCCTTTTGGAGAAACGGCCTGACGGTTAGGTTTTTTAGTTAGTTATATAAAAAAAACATGTTTTTATATTATTCGTATTAAAGAAGTTATTATCACATTTGGTTACAATATAATTTTTCTGATTTTTTAAATAATATAAATGACCCAATACAACTATTTTTTATATCACTTTTGTGGTTATTAGCCCCGTCATATTCGTTGATAGATAACCAGTATATTCTAGAAGCTTTAAGAAATATTTGAAAATTAAAAGATGTTTATGAATTAACACATCTAGCTACTGTGTGCACAGACAGACCAATGTAGTAATTACACAATTTGTGTTACGAGCCTAGTGCTAAAAATCTCACACTAGTAACATTATTTCATAATCTCGGAGTAAAAACATAACATACCAGTTTGAACACATTTTTAACAAAATAAATACACTTTTAATACTTGACTCATGGAGGATGGGTCTATTATTTACACGGATCGAAAGCTAAAGATTTCTCAAAGAGCACTTTAATATAACACATATTGTTTCAACATTGACGACCTTTGTGCTCGAGTGGTAAGTGCATTGATTGCCACCCCGAAGGTCCCGGGTTCGATTCCCGGTAATGGCAGTGTGATTGTCACACTGTCTTTGGTCCGGTGTAGAATTCACGTGACAATAAAATGGCGATAGCTTGGCTACCTATCACATGTCACGAGAAACAATATGATAACTATACCATTAACATCGATTTCGTTCACGCTGTAATGATGTAAATAGCGATTCAAACAATAATAATAATAATAATGCTTTAGCAAAGCAAACTAGAAAACAGACATTTTCATTCGTATTAATTACACCATTAAGGTATACTTTCTTTACCATTCTTTCTACATTTATTCATTGCATGTATGCAAACCATCTTATAACCTCATCACTCTTTGTTCATAACATTTTCATTCCCGAATTTGACACTCTATCATATACAGATTTACTACACATTCATTTAAGAGATCTCATTTCTACTGCATTCATTCTACTTTCATCCTTCTTTTACCAGAACCATACTTCAATTTGTGGATAACAGTAAGGGTACTTTCATTCAAGATTTCAATAGTTTTATCATGCTGCAAATCTTTAAACAACAATATATTCCCTATATATTCCAGGGAGCTTCTAAGAAGGATTCTCCTCAATACAGTCAAAGGTGTGGTATAAGATATATTTAGAACGAATCTGTAGATTTGATAGTAGCGTTATTTGGATATTTATATGTGTCCCGGATAATTAGTTTGTTTCCCACTTACCAAATTGAAAAATGTGTCTACGACTAGATATCTCCTATGCGGGGGCTCGCAGAATATCCCGACGCCCCCCAGGAAGGATGGCAGGAACACCGTGGTGTAATAGTAAAATTTATTAAAAAAGAATTTCCTGAAATACAAACCAACATACATTTTGAAAATGCTGAAGGAAATTAAAAAAAAATCCCTAACTAACTAGCCGTCAGGCCGTCTCTCTGAAGGGGTAGGAAGAAAGAATGAACTGCAAACTTTTCTTTCTTGATATACTTTCTCTTGCTTCATCAACATTTATACATCGTGTCATGCACGCACGTCGATTTCTTCAACTTCTCACGTGGCCGACATTCAATATTTACTTTTTTGAATCGTGCCACATTTTCCTCGGTCTTCCTCTGTGCATGATAAAGTGTCTTATGAAAATATAAGAAGTGAATGCAGTGCGAATGAAAGTGTTATGAACAAAATAATGAAAGGAACATTTAGATGGTTTTGACACATGGAAAGAATTAATGAAGAAAGAATGTTAAAAAAAGTATATGTTAATGATGTAAATGAAACTAAAAATAGAATAGGAAGATCGAGGAAACGTGGCACAATCAAATAAATCAAATATTGAATGACGGCCATGTGAGGAATCAGAGAAATCGACGCACGTGCATGACACGATGTATGAATGTTGAGGAAGCGAGAGAAATATGCCAGGAAAGAAAAGTGTGGCAGTCCATTCTTTCTGCCTACCCCTTCGGAGAAATGGCGTGATGGTTAGTTAGTTTTTGTATTATAAATATAGCTTTGTACATGTCAAAGTTAACTCATAAATTATACGTATAAATAATTTTATACACTAAATACACTCATCATATAAAATATGGTGTATGTTTATAAATTAAATGACGATTTATAAAATATAATTATAAAAATTATAAAATATTACCAAAAAAAAATGTTTAAAAAAGTATATAATTAATTGATGTAATTAATTGGCTAATGAAAAGAATATAAAAATGTCTAGGAAGAAGTTTATATTTACCTTAATATACAGTTAAATGTGACGAAAGAGGTCCCAACGAAGAAACCAAATATTCCAGAGCGCACGTAGGCTTTGCCTTGTTTTGTGAGGTATGCCTTGTTTATCTTCTTGCCTTTCAGTATGAGTTGTACCTGGGAACAAAGGAAAACAAAATAAGACAAGAACACTGTTGTAAAAATCAAGGTTAATCATTAAAACTAACATAATAAGTATATATATAATACTGTCAATATACTAGAACAAGGAACTGACAAAAGAAGTATGAAAGTAAAAGAAATTAGATCTTTTGGACGAATTTTTAATAAATCTGTATACGATAGAGTGTCAAATGAAAATATAAGAAGTGAATGCAGTGAGAATGAAAGAGTTTTAAACAAATTTATGGTATCTTGAACAATTATGTTAAACTCCATATTAAATAATGTGAATGATATCATTCGCCTGTCTAAGGCATTATCAAATGATATTTGATAATGCCTTAATCACATAAAATAGAATAAAACAGACATTTTCATGTCAAGAACGAATCCATGAAAGGGTCAATAAGATGGTTTGGACACTTGGAATGAATGAACGAAGAAATATGATAAAGAAAGTAGGTATACAATCAAATCAGGTAGCACAATCAAATCAATCAACATTAAATGTCGTCAACGTGAGGAATTATGACATCAAAACGAGTGTGTCGGTCTGGCTACCCCTTTGGGGAGACAGGGAGATAGTTAGTTTTTAATAATTTCTACACAACCAAAGTAACACCAACGAGTTTCCACAAAAAACTTCACTCCAATCCTCAATGTTATGAGACTACAACATGTTAATCTCTATGTTGTAGTCTCATATGAAGGTAATTGATGTGTTTAAGGTATCATAAATTACTTTAAATCTTAACCTTAACCACATCAATTACCTGATGTGGCTAAGGTAATTATAAAATATTTATTACACTAAACCACATCAGATAATTGATGTGGTTTAATACATTTAAACAATATTTAAGTGGTAAAGAAAAAATAACGGAAGTATTTCTTGGAAAAATGTATTTCATTATTTCTGCTGTACGGATGTCAGACTTGGAAATCTACCGCGGACGTTATTGGAAAACTCCAGGTGTTTATAAATAGGTGCCTTCGCTCAATATTCAAGATCTATTGGCCCCAAACAGTGTCAAATGCCGTTCTCTGGACCATGGCAGGCCAAAAGCCAATTAGAAAACAAGTCGCTAGACGCAAATGGCAGTGGATCGGTCACACTCTGAGACAGAAGCCAGCCGGCATCGCTCAGGGCGCACTAGACTGGTCCCCTATGTTAGGCATGATGTTAGGCATCAGGCATGCGATAGAGTCGGGTGGAGAATGTTCCTAGAGGCCCTATGCACCACGGAGGTGTGACAGGACAAAAATAAGAAGAAGATGTATTTTATTATTATTTAAAATGAACTTCCATCAAGAGATTTCAGTAAAATCATTTGATTACATTAAATTGTCGTTTATATTCGTGTCAATCGCATTAAAACCAAATTTAAATTCCAAATTCAAAAGATATTCCTAATTGGAATCAACGTGATTTGAAATTGTTTCACAATTTAAGTCTTATTTGTAAATATCGGTGGTTTAATAAGGCTACAGTCACACCGACGTGTTTCGGTTGGTGTTCGCTCGCTGTCTGTCCGAAAATGACAGAGACTGATTTGACAGCGTTGTCAAATTATTTTATATGAAAATGTCACGCTATTAAGTTTTTATATCTATTTTAAGTTATGAATTAACCATGTAAAGCAGAGAATCCCAAAAAATTTTGAGCCGTAGATCCTTTGCCGATTTTTTCTATTTTGTGTAGACCCCCTGCTTTCCTAATTGATTTTTCGAATGGATTGCTAAAAATAATTGGTCGCTGCCGAATTCTCTACCTACTAACCGGAAGTCGCTGTCGAGCAAAAAAAAATCCGATTTTCCCCAAATGTTTCAATATTCGGCTTCAATTTAGTTTAACCATCTCGTGGACCCACATTTACATCTCATGGACTTCCATTTTTTTTGCAACTGTCGTAGATCCCTCGCAGGTCGTCGTGGACCCCTGGGGGTGTATATAGACCACTTTGGGAATCACTGATATAAAGGGCAATAATGATTTGTAATCACAAAGTTAAGGGTATAAAATTTATAAGGTTACATTTATTTTCAAATTATAAATATTTCTTTATTTTATACGTTAAATAAAAACTGCTAACGCTTTATTTTTTTATTTTGTTATTTGATTCTGAGTAAGTTATTTGCAAATTTTACTCAATTTAAAAATAAAGAAATATTCGATTTGTAAATAAATGTGTTTATTAATTTTTAACCATTAACTTTGTGATTACCGCAAATAGAAAAAATATCGACTGAAGCAAAGATGGCAGTGCACAATGGAGTTCTAGTCCCGACTCTTATGTACGGAAGTGAAGCTTGGAGTTGGCAGGAGAAGGATGAAAGTAGGATAAATGCCGCAGAAATGTGGTCACTAAGAAGAATGTGCAGAAAAACCTAAAAAATGATGAAGTAAGAAAGGAATGTAAGGCGGATGAATGCGTGATAAATAAAATTAAGAAAGGGTCACTAAGATGGTTTGGACATATGGAACGAATGGATGGGGGAAGAATGGTTAAAAAGATATATACAAGTGGTGTGAATGGGAAAATAAGTCGAGGAAGGCCAAGGAAGACATGGCATGACCAAATTAATCAATTCGAATTCGAATAAATTCGAAAATCAATTCGAATAATAGGCGATCACATTCGAAGTCGGAATAATGGACGTGCGTGCATGGTACGATGTATGAATGTAGAGGAATCCCGAGAGGTATGCCAGGACAGAGCATTGTGGTGATCCATCCTCTCTGTCTACCCCTACCGGGAAATGGCGTTAGTTAGTTAGACAGCGCTGTTAAATCAGTCTCTGTCATTTTCGGACAGACAGCGAGCGGGTCACCAGCCGAAACACTTCGGTCTGGCCGCAGCCTTAATAATAGAGCCACTCGGTATTACCAAAGGTCTTTAGACTCTTCGACGGCGTTGCGACAGAACTCGGATTAATGATAATTTTTCTAGCGTGACTAAAAAGTGGAATCCACTATCGGAAATAGAAGAAACTGGTAAATCCGAGTGTAAACACGAAGAAAGGCGGTGAGTACACATACAAATTTGATTACTTAGGATTAATCGATAGTAAACACCCTTTTCTTGTCGTGTAGTGCACCAGGGCAAACTCTCCGAGGCCATCAAACTGAGTGCGGGAGTGCGACAGGGATGTCTACTATCACCCCTGCTCTTCATAGTGGTTCTGGAGGATGTGTTGCGCCGTTCTTTCGACGGTCCTCGTGGCATTCCATGGATGCGTGATACCCAGTTGGAGGATCTGGATTATGCTGATGACCTCTGTTTGCTTTCGGTAAACCGGGTGGATGCGGAGCGGAAACTTTGTAGACTTCACGAGGAAGCGGCAAAAGTAGGTCTCAAGATTAACATGTCCAAGACAGTAGACCTACGAGTGTCCACAAATGACTCCACCCCAATCTTGCTCCACGGTGTCCCCCTTGTGACCACGACCAGCTTCTGCTACCTCGGTAGTATGATAGCAGGCTCAGGAGGTACGGAGGAGGATGCAGCCAGCAGACTTGACAAGGCAAGGGGAGCTTTCGCTATGCTTCGCCCTGTATGGCGCTCCGGTATCATTTCGAGAAAGCTCAAGCTCCAAGTATTCAGCAGTAACGTTAAAAGCGTACTGCTGTACGGATGTGAGACTTGGAAGTCTACCGCAGACGTTATTGGTAAACTCCAGGTGTTTATAAATAGGTGCCTTCGCTCAATATTCAAAATCTATTGGCCCCAAACAGTGTCAAATGCCGTTCTCTGGACCATGGCAGGCGAAAAGCCAATTAGAGAACAAGTCGCTAGGCGCAAGTGGCAGTGGATCGGTCACACTCTGAGACGGAACCCAGCCTGCATCGCTCAGGGCGCACTAGACTGGTCCCCTATGGGGGGAAAGAGAAAGCGAGGCAGACCTAGAGCCACCTGGAGAAGAACCCTGCAGGGCGAGGTTAAGGCAGCAGGTCTCACTTGGGACGATGTTAAGCATCAGGCATGCGATAGAGTCGGGTGGAGAAGATTCCTTGAGGCCCTATGCACCACGGAGGTGTGACAGGACAAAAAGAAGAAGAAGAAGAAACACCCTTTGGTCCAAGAATATATAATACATACCTGGGACACAATATTCGATTGGGCCGAGATAACTAAACCGCAGAGCTAAAAATAAGAATTAGACTAAGCTGGGCAGCTTTCGGAAACATGAGTTACATCCTTAAAAACCGGAAAATATCGATCAACCTGAAACGAAAAGTCTATGAAGCCTGCGTTCTGCCAGTCGGTACTTATGGTCATGAAACTGTTACATTGTCCAAACAAAGTGCCGAGTAACTACGAGTGACCCAAAGAGAGATGGAAAGAGCCATGTTAGGAATAAGCCTAAGAGACAGAGTCAGAAACGATACGGTGAAAGAAAAAACAAAGGTCACTGACATCATCCACCGGGTGGCGACTTTAAAATGGCAATGGGCAGGTCACGTAGCCAGAAGCTCGGATGGAAAGTGGACAAGAAGACTGCTGAATTGGAGACCGTGGACGGCAAAGAGAAGTGCAGGGTGACTGCAACTACGGTGGAAGGATGATCTCAACAGACACGTCGGAATAACCTGAATGCAGTCTGCGCAGGACAGAGTGACATGGAAGCGAATGGAGGAGGCCTTTGTCCAGGAGTGGACGGGAATAGGCTGAGGAAGAAGAAGAAGAAGAAATACACTTTAACCTATTTTACTCGATTGAAACGCTTCTAAATATTACGGTTTGAAGTACTGTCTAGCCCCATCGGGGGGCAATTTAAATGTCTTGGGGGGCAATGCCCCTATCATTAATATTTGTTACATTGTATTCGAAAAACGCATTTTCGAAAAACAAATTATTTTGCAACTCTGACTTTTCGGTCAAGCATTAGCGAGTTAATTGACAGATATATTTGAAAAATTAGAAATCCTAAATTAACAACTACAAGGAGCAAACAAGACCCTCATTGATGCAAAATCTAAGATATTTGGCTTCATTGGACTTCTGCAGGTGTATAAAAAAAAGGTTTCGGACAACAAATTTGAGCAATTGACAGTAAAAAAATTGACAGTAATTTAATTTATGTCATAAAACCAACAATATTAAATTATTTTATTATATTTCAACTTCATTTCACCTAAATTTGAAAAAAATATATAAATCATAACATGAAGTTATCGCCATATCTGTTGGACCCTGTTCCATAAGTGGTGCTTTGCGGTGACCATTATAAATTCTTACAGGTTCATCTAAAATCATTGAAATTTAAAAAATATATATTTTAATAGTTAATCTAGTGCCTGATCGAGTTTTTTTTCTAAATTAACAAAATACCGGCCTCTGATAATTTACGTAAGGATTTTCAAGGAAAAATGCAACAGTTAATTGTTTATAAAAAATAGAACTTTAAAAAAAAAATCCATCGATCAGGCACTAGATTAACTATTGTTTTATTTTATTTTTTATTTGAATGATTTAAGATGAACCTGCAAGAAGTTATAATGGTCACCGCATTATGGAACAGGGTCCAACATATATGGCGATAACTTCATTATACATTTTTTTATTGTAGACATTTTTTTTAATTTTACAAATCAGTTTTTTTCATACCACTGACTGCCCCTAACCCATTTATATGCATTGAATATCATGTTTTTTACCCTATTTTTATTTATATACTCGTAGTGTAAATGTCTTATAAATTATTCATTATTATACACATAAAAGTTTTAATCGGTATCTTAAGTGTATTGGAACCTCAAATTCTGCGATGTTTATGATATATATAAATAAATATAATAAATGAAATGAAAATAATCGCATTATATTTATATTTATTTATTATAACTATGAGTGTGAGCCGACTTAAAAATTACGGTGCAAAATTTAAACATAGAACAAAGTTCACGAAGAGATACAAATTTCCCGCGTTTATAATAATATATTATTTTAAATACATATTATCGAACCAACTTCCATTCGATGTCACGTGGGTTGGGACATAAAAAATATATTATCTATGGTGTGACGTAAACGTCCAATAGGTAGGTAGGTACTCGGTAATGTTAAATGGTATAAAAAGGTGTGATTTATTAAGCATACAGCAAGTGTATATATACTTAGCAATGTCTATAATTCTTAGAAAATGTGATAAATCAAAATAATTTAATTTGACACAGTTCCCAAGAAAATTTCGGACAAATTTATTTAAACATACAAATCAATAACATTTCTAGTTCACGTCAGATTGGGCAGCCCCCCACGAGGCAATGTCGATCAGCTGATAGACATTGCCTTGTATCCTCCGTGTCTATCAGCTGATAGACATTGCCTTGTATCCTCCGTGTCTATCAGCTGATAGACATTGCCTTGTATCCTCCGTGTCTATCAGCTGATAGACATTGCCTTGTATCCTCCAAGTCTATCAGCTGATAGACATTGCCTCATATCCTTTGTGTCAATCAGCTGATAGACATTGCCTCGTGTCTTGCTTTCTGTATCGTAGGCTGAAAACTTAAACTTAAACCTGTTTTCAATCCAAGGGATTGGTTTGCAACAAAGTGTAACATTTTTGCTGGTTCTTGTGATGCCAGTTGGGCCTTTAATGTGGTAGTTTCCCGATGCTCTCCACATTTGTATACAACAGGTAGTGATGTCAGGAGTTCCACTAAAGAACACCAAGGAGTTTGTCTACCTCGGGAGAGGTCTAAGAGCGAGGTCGACAGCCGTATACATAAGACTAGGGTTGCATTTATTGTAATAAAAGGTCGAAAATAATATAATCGAATAATATAGACCTAAAACTGACAATACTCCTCATCAAGACCTATGTATGGAGTATCTTTATGTACGGCTGCGAGACATGGTGCCTATCCGAAAGAGATAAACGGAGACTAGAGGCTTTTGAGATGTGGTCCTATAGAAGACTATTAGGAATTTCCTGGAGAGACCACATCACAAATGAGGAGGTTCTCCAAAGAATCGAAGGAGGAAGGCACCTGCTCAGGACCTTGTCCGAAAGGCGTGCAAGATGGATCGGCCATGTAATACGACAAGAAGGCCTCTTGCATGCCATAATGGAGGGTATGACCGAGGGGACAAACTCTAGGGGACGCCCACGCCGAGAGTACCTGGAGGACCTGTTGGTGGACGTGCGCTGCTCATCATATGCAGATTTCAAAAGAACCGCACAAGACAGGGAAGAATGGAAGAGAAGAATAGAGGATTTTTTTGTGAATGTATACGAATACTGGATTTCACCGACGGTGGGTGATTAATTCATGAATTTTAATTGTATCTCAATAGGAACGATGATGGATCATCTCTATTGAGATACAATTAAATTTCATTAATTCATCACCCACCGTGGGTGAAATCCAGAAATCGTATACAAGTATAAGTATACATTCACAAAAAATATTGTAATCATTCTGGTCAATTCTTTGGCATATAGATAGGAGTGACATCTCCAGGCGGCTTCTAACAATGCGCTAATGGCGATAGCCTTAGTGTGTGGATTCTATAGATTAATCTTAAAAAAAGATTAACATATGTAATCAAAATCTACATAGATGGCGTATTGAAACTGACATGTGAAGTTAAGCATAGATTTGTAACATATACTCGTATACAACCTCCAAAATTTGTCTTACGTGGTCATAAAGAAATATGTGGAATGGGGAATGTTGTAATTACATAAAGCGTGCGCTTAACCCAACCAATGACAGATCATAAGTCCTGTAAGCACCTTGATCAACCATATTCAGTTTCCAGTTTGCATCTTCGTCTCTATTGAGATACAATTAAATTTCAAGAATAGAGGAAATTGCTGCAATCCAATCCCAGGATTGAAACCAGAGAGAGATACAACAGGTTATTTGAACCCAATTACTCTATGTAACCTTTTATCGCCATTTTATTGTCACGAGAAATCTATGCCAGAACAAAGACAATTACAGAATACAAAAAAAATATCAAATACAACAGACTTAAATGTGCGATTTGAGTGTAAACCGGTCCATGCAGTTTCACACTAAGTAGACAGGTTAATTTTTAAATTCATATTATTAAAACAGAGACCCATCACACGATGGTCCGATGACATTCGAATAATTGAAGGCGATTGGATGCGAAAAGCACAAAACCGGAATACGTGAAGAAGTATGGGGGAAGCCTATGATCAGCAGTGGACTCATATTATTTTTTATATTTTATTTCCTTTAAAAAATACTTATGTAATATATGTTCAAATTGACGAGACTGGTAATAAGAGCGGTATTTTCCTTATAATTAACATATCTTCATGTATATTTATCGATTATTATTTGCGATTAAGGTAAAGCAGTTTCTTCTGTAGCTACGTCAGTAATTATTAAACTATTTTAACGTTTTAAATTCAAACATACAATTGATTATTTAATACAACAATTCAAAACTATCAATTGTATCTCAATAGAGACGAAGACGTAATTTTTTTTGGAAACAGAATATGGTAGTCGAGGCGTTTACAGGACTTATGACTTGTCATTGGTTGGGTTAAAGTTAAACGATCACTTTATGTTAACAACATTCCCCATTTCGCCCTTCTTATGACCACCACGTCTGACAATATGATAGCTATACCCTTTAAATCATTTTGGCTCGCGGTATAATGATGTAAAGAGCGATTCAAAATAATAATAATAACAAATAAAAATAAATAAAAAAGAGAGTGAAATTTTATATTGCCGATGTCTTAATCTTGAATAAATTCATTTTAGAAGATTTAAAAAGAGTATGTTATATTTCTTTTATGTGATCGACAATCTCATATTGCTGTTTAATAAAGTATTTTTTCCTTAGTAGCCATCATCATCATCATCAGCCGTCTGTCATCCACTGCTGAATGTAGGCCTCTCCCAAAGCCCTCCACCGCCCCCTATCCATTGCCGCTCCCATCCATCCATGTCCAGCAATCCTCTTCAGATCGTCGGTCCAGCGGGCAGGGGGACGTCCAACTCTACGGAATCCTGTACGCGGTCTCCACTCCAAAACCCGTCTTCCCCATCGGCTGTCGGTTCTCCGACAGATATGGCCAGCCCACCGCCACTTCAGCCCGCCTATCCGTAGAGCCACCTCAGTCACCTTGGTTTGTTGTCGAATAAATTCGTTTCTAAATCTATCCCTCAAGGTTATTCCAAGCATGGCTCTTTCCATGGCGCGCTGGGCAACCTTGAATCTGTAGACTAGACCTTTTGTCAATGTCCACGTCTCGGCTCCGTATGTTATGACTGGCAAAACGCACTGGTTGAAGACTTTAGTCTTGAGGCATTGTGGTATTTTGGAAGTGAAAACATGACGTAATTTCCCAAAGGCTGCCCAACCCAACTGAATTCTTCGGTTGGCTTCTTTCTCGAAATTGTTTCGTCCTAATTGTATGATTTGGCCAAGATATGGGTATTCTTGTACCACTTCGAGAGCCGACCCATCGACGGTTACTGATCCCGGGATAATATGTTCATTATACATGACTTTCGTCTTGTCCAAATTCATCCCGAGACCCACTCGTCTGGATGCAGTGTTCAGTTCATCTAGCATGCCTTCTAGATGCCCAGCAGATTCCGCCAGAATAACAATGTCATCCGCAAAACGAAGGTGAGATATGTATTCGCCATTTATGTTGAGGCCACGTTCAGACCAGTCCTTAGTAGCCACATCACATAAAATGTATAAAATAAAATAAAATACAAATACTCCATTAAAAAACGGGCATATAATATACATACACAGTCTAACACGGTTATTACGATTACGGAAATAGCGAGATCTCGGATGTAACGAGGAAATAGATACTTCATGATTTCATTTGATTTATGAGTATTTTTGTAAGCATTTAAAAATACATATTCTCTGATATAACGAATAATGCTTATAACGAACAAATTCAGTCGGTCCCATCTTCCTCTTAATAACCAAATTTGACTGTACAAGAAAAGTAAACGTCACGCCGTCTGCTCTAAGGAGTAGGCAGAAAGAATGGACTGAGAAACTTTTCTTTCCTGACATACTTCTCTCGCTTCCTCAGCATTCATACATCGTGTCATGCACGCACGTCGATTTATCCGACTCCTCACGTGGCTGACATTCAGTATTTGATTTATTTGATCGTGTCACGTTTACCTCGGTCTTCATCTATTTCTAGTTCCATTAACATCGTAAACATACACTTGTTTTACCATGCTTTCTTCATTCATTATTTCCATGTGTGCAAACCATCTTAATGATCCTTTCATTATTTTGTTCATAACACTTTCCTTCGCACCGCTTTCACTTCTTATATTTTCATTCGACACTCTATCATGAACAGTTTTATACACATTCGTCTAAGAGATCTCATTTCTACTGCATTTATTCTACTTTCATCCTTATTTTGCCAGTTCCATGCTTCGCTTCCATACATATGGGTCGGTACAAGAACACCATTGTGCACTGCCATTTAACCTTTTTTGATAGGTAAAATATAATACTCGTACATAAAAAAAAAATATATATATAGCATATACCACAATAAGATTTAACCCCTCCAAAGAGGAGAAAAAATTATGTACATACCATATATTCAATTCGACCTTTCTCATTAGAATATTAATGTCGTATAAAGAGCTATAAAGAGGCAAAGTGCCGAGAATCTACGAGTGACCCAAAGAGCCATGGAAAGATCAATGTTAGGAATAAGCCTAAGAGACAGAATCAGAAACGATACGGCGAGATAAAAAAACAAGGGTCACTGACATCATCCACCGGGTGGCGACTCCAAAATGGCAAAGGGCAGATCACGTAGCCAGAAGCTCAGATGAAAAATGAACAAGAAGACTGCTGACTTGGAGACCGTGAATGGCAAGGAGAAGTGCAGGGCGACCGTAACTACGGTGGAAGGATGATCTGAACAGACACGTCGGAATAACCTGGATGCAGTCTGCACAAGACAGAATGACATGGAAGCGAATGGAGGAGGCCTTTCTCCAGGAGTGGACGGGAATAGGCTGAGGAAGAAGAAGAAGAAAGAGCTATAGTAAGCAAATTAATCTCTGATAAAAGCATTAAATATAAGTGTTAATTTAAATGTGAGCGGAAAACTCTTGAATTTATTTATAAGGAAAAACCCAATGCGTGTCAAAACAAGATCTTATATCGTCAACTGCTGAACGTAGACCTCTCCCAAAGCACGTCACTGCCTCCTATCCATCGCCACGTTCATCCACCCACGTTCAGCAATCCTGATATGTTAGTGTTTGCTTCAGCGGGCAGGGGACGTCCAATTCTATGGAATCCTGTGCGCGGTCTCCACATAAGAACCCGTCTTTCCCTACGGCTGTCAGTTCTCCGACAAATATGGCCAGACCATTAATCAACATCATCATTAGCCTTTATTCGTCCAGTGTTGGACATAGGCCTCTCTTTCTGACTTCCATAACTCTATATCCCTCGCCACTCTGTGCCATTGACCTCCTGTCATGCTCTTTATGTCTTCAAAACAACTTGCTTGTGGTCTGCCAGAATTTCTGTAGCCAGTTCTCGGTTGCCACTCCAGGGTGCGTCTGGTCTACTCATCATTAATGTCATTTTTCGAAAATAATGTACCGAAATTAAATTTAAAATAAAGTGATTCTTTGGGACGATAACTGCTCTTGGATTCTCTGTAGGCCATTGTGTTTTGCTTCCTAACGAAGCTAATTAATTGGAAATGGAATTCATCATGGTTCTTAACAAATTATCATGAAATTGAGATTTTGACTTCGAAATAAAATTCGATTCTTTTTGTTCGCTGTTCAGTTTGTATTTTTTTTTTAAATTTAAGTAAATTCAAATCATAATTGTCATTTTTAACTACTTTTTACTTGTTGATTTATTTAAACATAAGTTCCTTATCTTTATTGTCTCTATTACAATAATTATTGCTATTTTAAAGAAAAATAATCACCACCCCCATTTAAATTAGGTACACCGCCCCTTCAAATAATACACTATTCACCGCCCTTTTCAAACAATAGATTATTCACAGCCCCCTTTTCAAAACATATATTATTCACCGCCCCCTTTTATAATATTACATTATTCACCGACCCCTTTGAAAATAATACATTATTCAACGACCCCTTTTCAAATAATGCATTATTCACAGCCCCCTTAACAAATAAGACACTGCCCCCTTTTCAGAAAAAAAACGCCGACTCTCATTTTTAATTGAATAATAAAACCATATTTTAATAACCGTTTGGGCCAAAACGAGTGATTCGATGTCGCCTTTCTTAGGTGAAATATTGCGAGTATTGCCTAGATGAAGTTTGTCCTTAACGCCCCCTAATTTCGCCGTACACGGAAAACGCCCCCTTAGATATATTCATCGCCCATCCGTGAACAGTACCAATCCCGTTTGAAATCCCCCTGATTTAATGTATAAACTCTTCAAATTTACAAGCCATCGAGCGTAGTGTTAATTCCATTCCGAAAAGGTCAACCAATCAATCATGGAAGACCTTCAATTCAATCCATTATGTTTCGGTGATCCCTTTAACGGGAGTCACGGGGAGAAGGGGTTCATTAGAAAATAAAAAAATCGCAAAATCCCGAAACAAGTATACAGGTATATCATTTATAATAATGTAAGAATTCACGTGACAATAAAAATGGCGCTTACAGGGAATCCAAAAGCAGTTATCGTCCGAAAGTATTACTTTATTTTTAATTGAATTTCTGAACTTAATTTTCTATTAATCCTTCTTTCTTTAATAATCCATATACCTGTATCCTTAATTTCATAATTGTCCTTCTCCCGTTAATAATCTTTAGACCTTTATTCTTAATTTTAACCCATTGCAACACAAAGCCGGCGAATCGCCGGCCAAGGTCAGTTTGTCACCGACTCACAAAGCCGGCGATTCGCCGGTTTGTCTTTGAAGTAATTTTTTTTACATTAAAACTGAATGACAATAGCTTTATTCATAAAAATGACATAAATAAGTATATTTCGGTTACAGATTTCATAATAAAATGTAATAATCACAATTTATTTCACATTATTTATTAAATACTGGTTCTGATTTTTAAAAAATGGTTTGATTCATGTGGTGCTCCTGTCAATTTGGAGATATTTCTTGTATAAGTGAATTGTTTTGGTCAATTTGATTGTTGCCGCACTTTGTGATAGTTATTTGTGACACGAAATACGTTTTCACTCTTCTGATGTTAAAATAATACAAGTTTTTTCGTTTATAAAAAGAATTTTGACAGGTGTAAAAATAAATTTTTCATTTGTTCCAATGGCAATTTGAATAAATTCTTCAATCAAATTTTCAAGTTTTTGCTGGTGTTGGATTGTTTTAAGTGCCTAATTAAAATTAAAACAGTGGAATAAAAAATTAAATAAACACAAATGTCCGGATCGTCCAGCTGACGACAAGTGCACCATCTAAAAGAACATTATGTGTTAAATTATTTTTATGTGTTATTTTATTTTATATCATTGTATTTTGTATAATTTGTTTTAGATTTATTATGTAGACGTTGAATGATTGAAGTGTGCGCGGGAGATGCCTATTGGTGGCGATGAGGTTCGCAACCCATCACACTGCGTCTCTCGCGTTGGCGAAAAGAGAAGAATGGAGTGCAGCATCGATTAAAGTGTTGCAGTCCATTCTTTCTGTCTACCCTTTCGGGGAAACGGCGTGATGGTTAGTTAGTTAGTTAGTTAGTTATTTATTACAAAATATTACGATATTTTAACACTAAAATAACCTCTAAAATAGCCGAACGCGCACGTAAACAAACTCGTCGCGCTTGTAATATTGCATCAAATGAGGACGAAATACAGCGAATCTTTTTGGAAAGTGGCAGTGAGAATGAATTTGATGAATATTCTAGTGATTCTAGCGATTTTACGCCTTCGAACAATGTTTTGATGGGAATGTGAGAAATGTTTGGTGGCTCCCCACATGCCAGAATGCTTTGAAGCTTATCACACTCTTCCAAAACTACCTGGGGATGAGCCATAATGATCTAGCTTACGAACAAACAAAAAAATGCTTTTATATTTTACCATTTTTATTTTTTGTGTAATTTAGTATTCATGTTATTTAAATAAAAAATGAGTCAAAATTAAATAGTGTGTTGTATGAACAAATTATGTCAGCTTTAATTAGTGGTGCAATGGGTTAATAGTGTCATTCTTTCTTTATTAATCAATATACCTATATTCTCTATAAAATAGTGTCCTTCTTTCATTAATAATCTACATACATGTCTGTATTTTTAATAGTGATCACAGTCTCAACTCGTCTGTATAAGAAAAAATGTATCGGAAATTATTCCATTTTTGTTTTGAATGTATACAAATACTTGTAGACAAATACTGGATATTACCCTTTACGGGTATATTAATTAAGAATTAATTGTATCTCAATAGAGACGAAGATGTAAATTATTTGGAAACAGAATATGGTGGTCGAGGCGTTTACAGGACTTATGACCTGTCATTGGTTGGGTTTGAAAGTTGTATTTATGCTACCATGTTGAGAAACATTTAATATATTTTAGTTCAATCTACAATAGCGCCATCTATTGATGCTTACATATAGTCTCAATAGATGGCGCTAGTGTAGATTGAACTAAAATATGTGAAATGTTTCTCAACATGGTAGCATATATACAACTTTCAAAAAAATAATTGTCAGACGTAGTGTCCGTAAGAAGGGCGGAATGGGGAATGTTGTATTACCTACATAAAGCGATCGCTTAATCCAACCAATGACAGGTCATAAGTCCTGTAAACGCCTCAACCACCATATTCTGTTTCCAGGTAATTATTCCGTTTATAATAAACTAGCTGACCCGGCAACGCTTCGCTATTGCTAAATTCGAGTACATAAATAAACCCAATATATATTCAACAAATACAATTAAAGTTCAATAACAATTCGTTTATTTATTGGATTAAATGCCATGTGTATGGATGCAAAAATGTGTGTCTATATCTTTAAAACAAAGTTTCAATCCAAGCAAACTCGCTGTGAATTATAAACTTGAATACATATTACTAAGGTAATTGAAAAACTATTTTTTGAATATTTTATATGAAATTTAATAATCAAATAAACAATATTATATCACATTTGCAGAAAACATTCATTATATTAAAGAAACAAAACTCTTGATTTTGTTGTCCATGAAATTCACATCAGAGCCAATAAAGTAAGTTTCTACGATCGTGATTTCGGCACTGCGAGTCCGCTGGCGTGGAATAGTAATATAGATGATAATACTACAAAAGCCTCCCTTCCCGACTTCCACAACTGTATCCCTCGCCGCTCTGCGCCATTGACCTCCTGCCACTCGTTTAATGTCATCAGACCATCTTGCTTGTGATCTGCCAGAATTTGTGTAGCTGTTTCTCTTTCGCCACTCCAGGCCAGAAGATCTTATCACCCGTTGTCCTTGCTTTATGACCGATCCCATTCCATTTAAACATTAGTTATTTTACACGCTGCATCGGCAACTTTGGTCCGATCCTTGATTCATCAATTTTGGGCCCTGGAATTAAAAAAAAAAAAATTTGAATTGCCATAAGGCGGACACCGAAGAGACGCATAAGGCAAAATTTAAATTTCCATACAATGAATGAATTACAACTGTTTTTCACTTGTTTGCTGAAGATATTCTTCATATAAAAGGCAGTTCATGCTATATGCATAATAATAATAATAATAATTAGGCTAATTTGTCAAATTAACTAACTAACTAACTAACCATCACGCCGTCTCCCCGAAAGTGTAAGCAGAGAGAATGGACTGTCACACTTTTACTGATGCGGCACTCCATCCTTCTCTTTTCGCCCCGCGGGAGGCGCGGTGTGATGGGTTGCGAACCTCATCGCCACCAATAGGCATCTCCCGCGCACACTTCGATCGTCCAACACCCACAAAATAAATCTAAAACAAATAATATAAAATACAATGATATAAAATAAAATAACAAAATAAAAATAATTTTACACAAAATGTTCTTTTTAGACGGTGCACATATTGTCTATTTAATTTATAATATGTTCCACGTATCCACTGTTTTTTAATTTAGCACATAATGTAATAACACATAATGTTTTTTTCGATGTTGCACATGTTGACTTGGACGATCCGGACATTTGTGTTTATTTAATTTATGTTACACGTATCCACCATTTTTTAAATTATCTGTAGTAAGGCACTTAACCAGCAAGAACTTGAAAATAATATTGAAGAAATGATTCAAATTGTCATTGGAACAAATGAAAAATTTATTTCTACACCTGTCAAAATTCTTTACAAAAACGATAAAACTAATAAAACCTTTTAATCTGATTAATTTGTCAAATTAATTAAACTAATCAGATTTTAAAGGTTGGTCATGTTAGAAGTCGGAGGAATTGACATGCGTGTATGACTCGTTGTATGAATGTGGAGGAAGCTAGAGGTTTGCCAGGATAGAGTAGTGTTATGGTCCATTCTCTCTGCCTACCCCTGTGGGGAAACGGCGTGATGGTTTGTTTGTTTGTTTAATTTGTATAATCGCCGTTTTCGTGAATAGCTCACCTCAAGGGCGCTTTGACATTGTTTTTAGTCATGAAAGGTGCATGTGACAACAGCGAAATCACGATCGTAGAAACTTAATTTATTGGCTCTGATGTGAATTTCATGGACAACAAAATCAAGAATTTTGTTTCTCTAAACATATGAATGTTTTGTGCAAATGTGATATAATATTGTTTATTGATATACAGACAACCGTTGTTAACATTTTATGCGATAATTTGAAAAGGTGGGTTTTTAGGTGATATTTAAAGTCTGTCGGATTGTCAATGCATCTGAGGCGTGCAGGAAGCATATTTCAGGCGGACGAACCTACTACTGTGAAAGCCCGAGCAACACAAAATTCAGATATACTCGTGTAGGTGGCACGTTTGGGAATGTGCTTAATTATTGTCTATAAACTGTAAATTTAAAAACCTTACCTGAAATTAATAATGGAATTTTCATATATGAATGAAAACTACTAAAAGTAGCTTATGTAAAAATGTAAAAATGTAAAAATGTAATGTAAAAATTACTTTTAAGTTGATCAGATTGAAGTTTTTGGTTCGACATCATTATTAAATCATTAGGGAGTTTATTAAATTCTGTAGAGGCTATAAATTGTAAGGATTTTACACCGAATCTAGTTGAACGCAATGCTTCTTATTCTGTGAGCGCGTATCATGTTGGTGTACGTCCGTATTGAATATTGGTCGAGTATTAGAGCGCGTTGATGACTTTATTATTTGTATTATAGTTTTAGTGATCTCTAATTTTGGATGGATTTGAAATGGAATTATTTTCGTCTGAGAATATAGGGCCCTTACATGAGTGTACCACGGTAGACGGAAAATATTTCTAACAGCCCGATTTTGGATCACCTGAATCTCATTAGCTTTCTTCTTTGTAATAAAGCCCCAAATACAGGAAAGGTAAGACAGATGAGAATGTATCATGGAGTAGTAAACATAAATTGTCTATATTCTTATGTAACGAATTAAACCAATTAATCCAATTTAAACCTGTACATACCATTCCAAATTAGTTCATAAAGATAACAACATTGTCTTGTGATACGCATATATCGAAGTGTGGGATCCATCCTCTGGACATGCGAACTCCAGTATCTTCTGCGTTGTTTTCCCCATCCTCTGCACATGCGCAATCCATTATCTTCTGCGTTGTCTTCCCCATCCTCAAGCAAATGAAATAACCTGAAATCAATTTCATTATCTTTGAATATTTTAAATCTCAGCATAATGTAGAATTTAATGGTCAAAAATGGAATATTACTGGACTCTTCTAACTGAGGCAGCTAATGCTGCATATAAGGATATGTTTACCTATCACAGCATTTGTTTTCAGAGAAAAACTAAAACAGCTGAAGTAACTCATAGTGTATTTGGGTATGTGTGCTGCTGGAATTACTCAGTGGAATGGAAAATAAAGAAGAATTGCAACATGCAGATGCACCAATATGGCTCATTATCAAAATAATTTCAATCCCAATACAAAAATATCCCCATTAGACCAGTGGTCTCTCACAACCAGGCAATTATTTTATCAAAACTTAATATCTAATCCCAAAGATATAGATTTTCGCCCTGCCAGAACAATTTTACATTAAAACAACATTATTAAAATAGATTATACCAATTAACTAATTATTACACAACGAAACGTCATAACCTAAAATGACACGTAAGTAAAACGAATAAATTGATATTGTATATCATTAGAACTTTCTTATCGTTGCTGTGGTAATTTTAATATTTCCCTGACCAAAGTACGCGTATAAAGAACACCTTTATGTTTGAATTCATCAAATGTCATATTAATTGTATTTTAAATAACTAATTAAAATCATAATAATTAAATAACATTAATAAAATAGCGCAATACCATTCAAAATTCTGCCAGTTGTTTCTCGCCCGCTACTCCAGGGTGCATCTTATCATCCGTTGTCCCTGCTATATGACCGATTCCATTCCGATCTCTCATATGAATGTTTTGTGCAAATGTGATATAATATTGTTTATTGATATACAGACAACCGTTGTTACCATTTTATGCGATAATTTGAAAAGGTGGGTTTTTAGGTGAGAATTAAAGTCTGTCGGCTTGTCAATGCATCTGAGGCGTGCAGGAAGCATATTTCAGGCAGCCCGAGCAACACAAAATTCAGATATATAGGTGGCACGTTTGGGAATGTGCTTAATTATTGTCTATAAACTGTAAATTTAAAAACTTTACCTGAAATTAATAATGGAATTTTCATATATGAATGAAAACTACTAAAAGTAGCTTATGTGTAATGTAAAAATGAGCCGGTTTTCATTCGCCACTCCAGGGTACATCTAATTCACTGATCATCCGTTGTTTGATTGATCTAATTCCATTTTAACGAAGTTATTTTGCACGCTGCATCGGTAATTTTCGTCCCATCTCTGATCCGTTACTTTATTTTCCTAGAAATAAACGGAAAAAGTCATAAGAATTGTGTCATTCATTCATATTGTAATTCATATTGTATATCATTAGAACTTTCTTACCGTTGCTGTGGTAATGTAACAATTTCCCTGACCAAAGTATGCGTATAAAGAAAACAGCAAAATAGAATAAACTGAAAATATATTTATGAATTAGAAATATAAATATTATATTATACTTACGGAAGCAAGTTTCTTCATATTCTTGTAGAGCTTCGACGTCCAATATTTTATATTTTCGCTATCATCCTTTGAAATAACCTGAACAATTTAATTATCATTGAATATTTTTAATCCCAAAAACTTCATAACCTAAAAGTACCGAAACTTCATACCTACAAAATATTACGACGTACAAAGAGATTGTGACAGTTCAGAGACCACGTGACCAATCGAACGGCTAGAACTCTAGAAAACGAATATCATTAAGTAATCACCGTCGAACGTAAGAGAAACGAATAAGTTTCAGCCACACGAAAAAATAAAATTTCGTTCATAACCTCAAATTGACGCGTAAAAATTATACTCGCCAAAATTAAGAAGTATAATTACCTGTCTGCATTAGTGTACATTAAAATATGGCCAATAAAATAGACTGTACCAATTAAACAACCAATTATTTTAGTACGTAATAAGTAAAACGTATTAAGTATTATACATCCCAAAGTAAAACGCAATATATTGGACTGTCAGAAAGCAAAACACATTGTTGCCACTACACAAAATTACATGGAGACTGAATTCTCTCCAGACCGTGTCAAACGAATATAGACTCAAAAGATTGATACTCAGGTGATACGAACATTAAGGTCTATATTCGTTTGCACTACGAAAATTTTCAATTAATTGATTAATTTATAAAGTTAATTAGAGCTCGATTAATAACGAAAATATGCCTATGACGACCGCTAAATTCCAATTAGTCCATTCCCCAAGATACAGAAGGATCAGCTCAGGAATAACCTCAGAAATAGTCGACACACACCCGGAAGATCGCCTTTTATTTATATAGAAGATAGAAGATTACATTGCCCTGATGAAGCTTGGGTCCAAGCGACACCAATTGGCATATAAATAACCATACCGTGGTTAAATACAAAGTGTTTCATTATTTTATACCTATAAGTTTCATATTTTTAACACTATATAATACGCATTGATATTCATTTCAAGTTTTGTTTAAACTAATATATGTAATTTTAACAATGATCGTTAAGATTAAGAAATTAATAAAACAAAAGAGTTTAAGCCGACATGGAGGCCACACATTACACAGTAAGTCAAAGGCGCGTCAAGAGTAATCTCAGCCTTCTACCCAATGTTAGCTAGAAACAGTAAACTAAGCACCGACAATAAAACCCCGATATACAAAACGATCTTCACTTACGCAGCCTCAATCTGGGGCTATGCAGCTTCGAGTCACATACGAAAACTCTCAATCCTGCAAAATTATGCTATCCGTTTATCGCTTGGTGCGCCTTCATTGACCAGGATCACACAACTGCACCTAGAATCGCGATTCCCGATGATAGATGAATTCAGTCTGAGACTCGGCGAACGATTTTACAAAGGGCTCTCTTCACATCCTAACCCCACAATAAAAGACTTCTCAAATTACGACCCAAACACCTCCAGCCGTCACAAGCTCCCAAAATCCTCCTTCAGAGGAACACTCCGGGCCACACAATCATGCCCCCGCATAAACCAACAACCCACCAAATCACCTTTCCAACAATGTTCCCATTAGACGCAAGAGGAATAGCCACATGTTTATTTATATAATAAAAAAACAATGATTTTAACAATGATGAGGGATGTGATCTTCTATTGTAAGCGTTATCAGATAATAAAGTGTTAATGTGCTAAGGCATGATATATCAATAATCAATACAAATACAGAGAACATGGTTACAGGACTACGTAGGTATACGAGTACATACAGATAAAGTAATAACATACACAATATTCCATCGGATGTGGTAATTTCTTATCTCTCTGATTGTGCATACCGTTAATATTGAAAATATTTATTGTTTATACTAATTTAATTAATCTTATACCCTGACACAATTACAGCATAGGAACCCGGGAATATTTTTCATTACGGTCAATATAAAAACGTTATTTTTAATGAACTGCAGTAGAATTACTAAGTCGGTAGACCCAGATGTGGAGGTGAAATGCAGAATCGAAATGGTCCGTGGTACATTCAAACAAAATGAGGACAGTATTCTGCAATGATAAACTAAATCTGAAACTTAGGCAGAGAATTTTGAAGTGTTATGTTTGGTCTGTCTGGTTCTGAAACCTGGACTCTGAAGGTGCAAACTATGAACTGGTTAAAGGCATTCGAAATGTGGCTACACAGAAGAATGCTTCGTATACCGTGGACAGATTTGATCAGCAATTCAAAAGTCCCGAGGAGAGCTCATTGCAACAGAGAATTGCAAGATTTTCTTTCTGGGACACATCTCTGTTGAGACCATTACGATATCCTCCAACTTATGTTAATGGGCAAAATTGATAGGGAAAATGGTTCTTGTCGAAGGCAAACGCCGTGGCTTAGACTGGAATAAGGAGCGTGGATGAATTGTTGGCGGCGCAAGACAGAGAAGCTTTTACAGACGTGATTGCCAATGTCGGGGAGACCTGATATGGCACACATGAAGAAGAAATATTAAATACAAAGGGGTCCGTACATAAAACAATCTAACCATCACGCCGTTTCTCCGAAGGGGTAAGGAGAAAGGATGGATCGCCACACTGTTCTTTCCAGACATGCTTTTCTCACCTCCTCAACATTCATACATTTAGTCATGCACGCACGTAGAATTCTCAAACTCCTCACGTGGTCGACATAAAAAAAGGATTGATTTGATCTTCTATTTGAACTTAAAACTTTTATTACAACAATTTACATTAATAGATGGCACTAATCAAGAATATGATGATAATCAAGATTGTCAGGGTGTTTTATTTGATACAAAAAGTATTGTGGGCTTTAATTTTAATTGAATAATTTACCGATTTTTTATATAATAATTAAATAAAACGATGTTTTTTTTTAACTAATTCCACTTTTGTCTTTATTTCGACAGCGACCGGTTTCGCTGGCATCAACAGACTGGTCCAGTGTGAACTGGTCCAGTCCGACAGAATGACCAGTCTGTCGATGCCAGCGAGCCTGGCGAAACCGGTCGCTGTCGAAATAAAGACAAAAGTGGAAGAAGTAAAAAAAACATCGTTTTATTTGATTATTATTTAAAATGAACTTCCATCAAGAGATTTCAGTAAAATCATTTGATTAGTGATTTTTTGTACATTAATTTAAAAAAAAGTAATTTATTTAATTGAAATGAAAAGCGTATTTTGTTTTTCTCCCAAAAATCTGTTGTTCAGTTGTCTATCTGTGACGTTTTTCTTTAATATTTAAATTAAAATGTGTATGTATTGTTTATACATAGCGCGCCAGACCATATTTAACGTCAAACAGATAAACTACTGAAAAACCGATCGTAGCATTTTAATGATTCATCGAGAACAATATGTTATCGGAGATAAAGTTGAATTAATTAGCACGATGTACAGGTGCATTTGAGAAACGACCCACGAGCGAACTAAGCGTGATAATAAAAAGCATATTTTAAAATAAATATATTTAAAAAAAAAACGTTGAGCTATACAAAATTTTTGTCAATTTGAATCTTTGTCTTTCATGTCTTTTTAGTTGAATTTACCTGAATAATCAAATAAATATGCCGTCCTGGTGCCGACCCTAATGTATGGAAGTGAAGCTTGGAGTTGGCAGAAGAATTATGAAAGTAGGATAAATGCCGTAGAAATGAGATCACTTAGAAGAAAAACTAATTAACTAACAAACTAACCATCACGCCGTCTGCCCGTAGGGGTAGGCAGAAAGAATGGACTGCCACACTTTTCTTTCCTGACATATTTCTCTTACTTCCTCAACATTCATACATCGTGTCATGCATGCGCGTCGATTTCTCTGACTCCTCACAGACATTCAATATTTGATTTATTTGATCGCGCCACGTTTTCCTCGGTCTTCCTCTATTTCTGGTTCCATTTACATCATTGTCATATAATTTTTTTACCATTCTTTCTTCATTCATTCTTTCCATATGTCCAAACATCTTAATGATCCTTTCATTATTGTGTTCATGACACCATCATTCGTACCGCATTCACTTCTTATATTTTCATTCGACACTCTTTCATACACAGAGTAATCACACATTCGTCTAAGAGATCTCATTTCTACTGCTTTTATTATACTTTCATCCTTCTTTTACCAGTTCCATGCTTCGCTTCCATACATAAGGGTCGGTAGAAGAACACCATTGTGCACTGCCATTCTAGCTAGTAAAAAAAAATAATAATAATAATACATTGTTATCCCATACATTCTTCTTAGTGATCTGATTTCTACGATATTTATCCTACTTTCATCCTTATTCCGCTATTTCGAAGCTACATACATAATAAGATATATAGTACTTTATTTTGTGTTCATACCAAATATGTATTCATAAGCATAGTTTTATTTATAGCCATATTTCCGCAAGCAATATTATCGAAACGTTTGGCAAGAGATCTGAATTCCTATTCACTTCAACACGCGAGACAGCGTCCACCAGGTGAGTGCTCGAAAGTTCGGCAGAGAGCCGACATTAATAAAAAGGGTGTTATCATTCAAAGAATAGTTAAGTACCCAATTGACTGTCTCGTAACTTTTTTGTAAGGGCTATTCAATACCTGGAAATCAAATCTGTTTCAATGTAAACCAATTTATAACTATTATACCGCGCAGATATTTTAAGAGCGAGGGGGAAAATGCTCAAGGTCTTTGCGAAATCTCTATATGTAAAAAACCTACTATAACATTTAACACTTTATTTACGGAATATTGAGCTTATTTTTAAGTTATTGTTTTATATCTGTGAAATAATACAGTTTGATCAATCTTTTATTTTATTTAAGTAATATTTATGAACAATTTTCCCTTTCGCCGTCATCTTAATTACACAATTTAAAAATTACAGAGAAGTTTCTGGCCAAAAACCGCAAACTTTTCTGTGCATTTGTCGACTTGCAAAAAGCATATGATTACGTTAATAGAGAAAAGTTGTGGGAAATATTGTCTGAATATGGAATAAGTACAAAACTGATCACGGCAATTAGGTCGCTATACACAGAAAGCACTGCTAGTGTCAGAGTAAATGGAGATCTTACAGCCTGGTTTGATATCAATAAAGGTGTCAAACAGGGTTGCGTAATGTCCCCGTGGTTATTTAATCTGTATATGGACAAATGTATGAAAGATCTGAAAGGGTTGGATGTAGGTGCCAAAATGAGCGGAGTGTCAGTAAGCTGTCTCTTGTATGCGGATGACGCTGTCCTTCTTGCAGACAACGAGCATGAACTACAAGTCCTGGTGAATTGTACGTATGAGGTATGCATGCGAAATGATCTGATGATGAATGTTAATAAGTCCAAGGTAATGATTTTTGAAAAGGAAGAAACCATGACAGTCTGCAACATTAGCATGAATGGTGAAAATTTGAAGCAAGTAGTTGAGTTTGTGTATTAAGGTAGAATGTTCACAAGAGATGGGAGAGTGGAGAGGGATATTGAAAGAAGGGTTGGGGCAGGCAACAAAGTGAATGGTGCACTTAAAGTTGTCATCGCAAACAAAAATCTATCCAAAAAAGCTAGAATGGCAGTGCACAATGGTGTTCTTCTACCGACCCTTATGTATAGAAGCGAAGCATGGAACTGGCAAAGGAAGGATGAAAGTAGAATAAATGCAGTAGAAATGAGATCTCTTAGACGAATGTGTGGATATTCTGTGTATGATAGAGTGTCGAATGAAAATATAAGAAGTGAATGCGGTGCGAATGATGGTGTCATGAACAAAATAATGAAAGGATCATTAAGATGGTTTGGACATATGGAAAGAATGAATGATGAAAGAATGGTAAAAAAATTATATGTTAATGATGTAAATGGAACCAGAAATAGAGGAAGACCGAGGAAAACGTGGCACGATCAAATAAATCAAATATTGAATGTCGGTCATGTGAGGAGTCAGAGAAATCGACGCGCGTGCATGACACGATGTATGAATGTTGAGGAATCGAGAGAAATATGTCAGGAAAGAAAGGTGTGGCAGTCCATTCTTTCTGCCTACCCCTTCGGGGAGGCGGCGTGATGGTTAGTTAGTTAATGACAGAAGAAAAATACGATTGTACAAAATGCGACTAAATAAATAATTGTGATTTATTAAGTTTGAATTTTAAGACTAAATGGTTACAAATAATTGAAAAATGGTTCATTCAAAAAGTGTCAAGTATCATAAAAGGCAATAAATGAGTTTTTGATCCCAATTGGTGTTAAACATAAAGGCCAATAACCTCCAAAGATGCAAATTGATTGAATAATAAATATAGTGTAGTTATAACTTCATCCTAAAGATGTTACCCATGATACATGTTACAGTTTTTTCTCTTTTTCTTTGTTTAACTAACCATCACCCCGTCTAACCAAAGGGGTGGGCAGAGATAATAGACTGTTACACTGTTCTTTCCTGACATACTTTAATCATTTCTCAACATTCACACATCGTGATATATACCCACGTCGATTTCTCCGAACGTAGCGACATTTTATTGATTTGATCGTGCTACGCTTTCATTGGTCTTCTTCTATTTCTAGTTCCGTTTATGTCGTTTAAATATATTTAGCCGAATATTTTTATTATTGTTACTGAGTTTTTTTTCCCGTAAGAATGAATTCGCAATCCGAAATCATAAAATATGTCGATTCGAATGCTCAAAGAGGTTTACAATTATTAAAATATTGCTATAAACATGCCATGATCGCTGTTTCCCCGGTTCCCCATTTGTAAAGTTCTCAACTACCTGACACAAATCCCTTCCCAAATTATACAACACGCCGTGTGAATGTGTGCCCTATTGAAATGGGACCCTAAATCTCGGGGACCTTCGAGAAATTGGGGTCCGGCTAACTTCTCTATTCAGGTTCACGTCTAGCGATAGCTGCCATTGTCTGGATCGTTCTAGATGCTTTCGGGAGTATTCGGAAGCCGGTCCAAAATATAAGATACAAGAAAAGGAGACGCGCCGCTATCGGTTATCAATAGCGTCCTATTGTATTTTATAACGATACGGCAGAATTATAACAAGCACAAGTTTGACTGATGTTTAATCATGAAACGATTATTTAAATATACTATTTTATGCCCCAAATTGTCGCACAGAGGCCCTTCGAAGTTCTCCTGTATTGAAAGCGATTCGTCTCTTCAATGAGGTTGCAAAAGAGATAGACCTCTTTGGATGCAATTATGGCGAATTCGTAAATACCCTCACGATAAAGGCAGCAAGCAAATAACTGGGTTTTCCTATTCATAGGGGTCTATGTATATTTCCTTTGATATTCTTTTTTTTCACCCTTTACATCGATTTGGCTCGCGCTGTAATGATGTAAGGAGTTTTTTCAACATAATAATAATAATAATAATATAATTCAGTTGTTGGTTTTACGTAGTACATCACATGAAGGGCGCATTAAGACGTGTTAAACCTAAAAATCTAAATATTATTATGAACACTGCATCTTATTTTCGCGATCGGTTAGAAAATAATATAAAACGAAAACAGATATACAAGTTGGGTGTTAATTTGGGTATGAAGTATGAACAACGTGGGTTTTCAACTTATATCTGAAATCTTTCGGATCATTTATGCATCTAATGTATGAAGGGAGATAGTTCCAAGCTGATGGGACAGCTACTGCAAACGCTCGATAACCGAAATTTGTACTAGGGCAACGCTTCGGGTCAACTAATCTACCTATTGCAGAGGACTTCGCCAAGCGAAGTGTGAATTTCCTTGGATTTAGGCGTTCCGTTGTACAGAGTTTGTGCCATTCCTTGCAATCGTTATATCATCAATAATTAAAGAATTCAATATTTAGTTCCTGGTAATTTTTTTTTTATCATTTATCCGGCTTAATGGTGTATGGCTTTATCACTTATCCGGCTTAATTTTATTTTATTATAAAAAAAAAAGTTTAATATGAATTACCGATCAAGTACGTAGTAATAACTAACAATAAATAAGTTTTTATATATATTATTCAATAAAAATAGTCACCATCAACATAGAAAAAATATATATTGCACACGATATTGAAAATAAATGCAATTTGCAATTCAATAAGATTTTATAAATTATTTTTGAAAACAATATCATAAATTTCCCTACACGCGAACAAATTTTACAATGCCTTAAGAAGGCAAAACTATTTTTTACAAACTTAACCAACCAAACAAATATTTACATAATTCATACAATATATATGAAAGTATTATATTAATGGCAAAAGAGACATTCAATCTTACCTTAATCGCACTAGAAAATAAATTGAATTCAATAAATCAATTGAGACAATCTTGTATAATTTATAGAATTAAATCAATTCTAAAATACCTTGCCGGCTGACTATTTGGACTGCCTCGCCTCATACAGTCGCGTGATCGCTATGGGCTTAAAGATCCACAGAAATTATTCTACCAAGCTACATTTTTAGAAAGCTTGCGCCGACAGTTTAAACCGTTTAATATTTAACGAAATGAATCCATTTGTTTAGACCATAGGTTCCAAACGGGGCGGTATTGACTCCCCAGAGGGCGCTGGAGCCTTTAATGGGGGGCGGACAAGATGAACCTGTTTAAAAAAAAAAAAAAAAGTTTAAATTTGTAACACTGTTATTACGTTTCCCAACTTATTTATGAGTTTGTCGCGACAGCTGTTTCGCTATCATTTGACATCATCAACTAATATAAATAAAATGTGATACGTAATAAAATTGTTTCAAATTTAAACATTTAATAATCAATACGAATGAATACGTTTTCTATGAATAACATGTTTTAACTGTCTAAGGCACTATCAAATGTGAATGACATGTTTCGCCTGTCTATCGCCTTAGATAGGCGAAACATGTCATTCCCATAAAATATAATGAAACTTGTATAAAACAGACGTTTTAATTCGTGTTAAAGAGTTTTACGCCATTGTCCAAGAAACAATAAATACATTTGATGATCGGCCAAAACAATGGATTATCTAATAAAATACTGTTTTCATGAATAAACATGTACATTATCTACCTAAATGAATGATTAATACGAATGAAAACGTCAGTTTTCTAGAAGTTTTATTATATTTTATGGGAATGACATATTTCGCCCTTCTAAGGCATTATCAAATCTTTGTTATTGTTTGTTTGGTATCAAACATTTGATAATGCCTTAGAAGGGCGTAACATGTCATTCTCATAAAATATAATAAAACTTCTAGATTTAATATGGAGTTTTACATCATTGTTCAAGAAACAATAAATAAATGAATGGTATTTATACATCTAAATTAAAAATTTCCAACTTATGTGTCATGTAAATAAGCATTAAAATATTAAATTAGCATTACATGCCTAATTTGGTTTAGTTTTGTCAGTAACAAGCGCACAGGTAATCGATCATGTTTCGATAGATAAAATAAAGATTATGTGCAACAATAATTATATATTTGGCATTACTATTGTCGGAGAAAGGGCATTACATTTGTTTCTTGTAAAGAGGACGGTGGTCCAGAAAATGTTGGGAATCAATGGTTTAGAATATTCTTAAATGAATAATATCAAGAAATTATTATAATTACCCGATTACATAGCAGTAAATAGCACAATAAAAATAATATATTGCGATTTATGGAACGATATTAATAGTCATTTTATTTTATTTTTAATAACCTAATGTAGTCTTATTTAATTTTTTTTTAATATATTACCAGATGCCAATTGGTCCCCACACTATTCAAGTACTTCGTCTTCAAGCCAATTATGGAAGATTGGTTACTTTTTTCAAATATCAAAATCATGTTAGAGAAATTTGA
This sequence comes from Lepidostoma basale, assembly GCA_022606425.2. Classification (NCBI taxonomy): domain Eukaryota; kingdom Metazoa; phylum Arthropoda; class Insecta; order Trichoptera; family Lepidostomatidae; genus Lepidostoma; species Lepidostoma basale. Next base: position 8,959 of record JAHDVF020000711.1, on the reverse strand, counting down.
GGATTTTATTAATTTAAATTCAAAATTAGAATTTAAATAACTTTTGAAAACATTGCATTTTCGTAACGCTTAAAGTTTTTTTACTCTAAAGAAGGACGTGTAGGTACAGACCGAAACATGTTAGTGAAAAGGGCAAAAGGTTGTTTTTCAAAAATTACTGACAGCATGAGCCAAATCAATGTAAAGGGTATTATAGCTAAGAAAGTGATTCTCGTGACATGTGATAGGTAGCTAATCTATCGCTATTTTATTGTCACGTGAATTCTTCACCAGACCAAAGACAGTGTGACTTCGGTGTGGTAGTCGTAGCACTTACCACTCGGCCACGAAGGTCGTGTGTTGAGTGATGCAGTATTAATTTTTCATATTGGTGTGTATAATTCATTTCAATTTGCGTTGAGCAAGTTGCACTATGGGGGGGCCTTTATGATTTTGTAAATTAATAATAGAAAATATGTAAATGAATTTCTCGTGGAAAGTATTATTGACACGCTAATTGGACGGAAATCGCATATCATTACATTTCCCTGCAGTCTGCGGTCAACTAACACTAATAAATCACAAATTAAAGACAAAACTAGATACGCACAGCGTATTCCCCTTCTACACTTGAAACAGAGCATTATACAAACTCACTTAACGGTATAACATAATCAACCTAGGTGTGTTGAAACTCTAGAGCCCGCTGCTTGCGTTACAGGAAAGGTTTCATACACGCGAATGCCAAACATGAACAAACATTTTTTTTTTAAAAGGAACATAGAAGTTCCCGCCACATACCCGAGGCTGTTATAGGGCGTAGGGGCGCCCTTTTGTCAGCCTCGCTCGTACACTCCCTGGGCCTGTCCCCGGTCCATCCGGGACTTACATTTAAAGACGGCAACAACAAGGGGGTGCCAGACCACATTTAATCTACCCCATCTTACTTTTATGCTCCGCTGTACTTTATTGAATAAATAAGCATAATATATAATACATTAACATTTTAGAAACATTATATAAAAAATAAAAAGAATGATACACCACAGGAATATACGGCGGGAAGAACAGGAGAGGCAGAGGAGCGCACGATACTTATCGAAAAAACATTATTATATAAATTATTTTTCTTCATATCAGCCCTCTGTCGTTCATTGCTGAATGTAGACCTCTTTCAAAGCTACTGCCCTCTATCCATCGCCACCCTCATCCATCCACGTTCAGCAATCCTCACTATATTGTCTGTTCAGCGAGCAGGGTGACGTCCAACTTTACGGAATCCTGTCCGCGGTCTCCACTACAAAACCCGTATTCTCTGACAAATATGCCCAGTTCACTGATACTTTTATTTAGCTTATAATAATAACAATAATATAAGAACTTTTAAAGCGCCGTTTTTGTGGTGTAATCACCTCAAGGGCGCATTAAGACGTATTTTAAATCTGAATGTGAACGCTGCATTTGTTTGATATTCGCGATCGGTTAGAAAATTTAATAGAGAAAAATATGCAAGTTTTAAATTGGGTATGAAATATGAAAAATATGGGTTTTCAGCTTAGATCTGAAATCTGTCGGATCATTTATGCATCTGAAGTGTGAAGGGAGATTGTTCCAAGCTGATGGACCGGCTACCGCAAACACTCGATCGCCGAAATTTATATTAGGGCAACGCTTTGGCTTAACTAATCTTCATATCGTTCTCCAGATGATGAAGGTGTAAGCCTTCGAAACATGTCGAGAAAATAAACTCAAAAGTGGAAACAACAGTGTTTTAATTCATAAAAATTCGTTAAATTTTCACAATTAACAAAACCAAACTATTCTCCTTTTGTTTTCTACACTTCTGTCATACAACAATAATCTGAGCAAAAAAGAAAATATTCTCGTACTCTTTCTTGATGACATGCGGTTTTGTCTATTTATGTTATGATTAATTAAATTTCCGTGAACTAATTGTTGTAATAATTTAATGTTTTATATTGTAGGTAGCGATGATTTCAATACAACGTGTAGTTCATTGATCGGTGTACTACTAAATGTCTTAACTGTCAAAATGCGAATTTTATAACATGCTATTAAAATACTATAGCACCGGAGGCGTCGCCACCAAGCAGCCTGCTTCCGACGTGTTTACGAACAGGAGTGGAAATATCACAACACGACGGATCATAATTGGATTTACCATTATAATGCCCCCACTTTTGCGCACAAAAAGTAAACAAAGCGAGTATGGCGGACACAAGAAATTTGAAATTAGAACGTACATAGATCGGATATCATGTAATTTTGCGGTAGAGTTGGTGTTGGTGACATATTGGTTTATTTCATAATTTATTGCACAATTTGCAAAACAAACCATCACGCCGTTTCCCCGTAAGGGTAGGCAGAGAGAATGGACCGCCACACTACTCTATCCTGACAAACCTCTCTAGCTTCCTCCACATTCATATACGCACGTCGATTCCTCCGACTTCTAACATGGCCAACCTTTAAAATTTGATTAATTTGGTCCTCGGTCTGCCTCGACTCCGTACTCCCTAAAATATAATTTTGTTCCCCTTAACGGTTGGAGGACATCATGATATGGAGCAGAACAAGGAGACGATTCTGGCGAGACCATGTAAACTGTATGGACATTCACAGAATCGCTGCAATACACTGCTGCAAAAGGGATTGCAGATTGCCGAGGGCCAGGTAGAAGACAGATGTCCTGACTGCGAAACGTGAGAGAGTGGACCGGCATCAGAAGTTTGGAGGAGCTGTTCCAAGCGGCGCAGGACAGGGACAAGTTCGCCGAGGTGATCGCCAACGTTGGGGGGACCCGACAGGGTACTTGAAGAAGAAGAAGAAATTCTTCTACTCATTATTCCTTTTTGTAGGACAACATCATGACTCTTTTTACTATCGATAGCTCGAAACAGGGATATTGCGCTGCAACTGAACCATTCTCGAAGGTTTTCTAGCCAGGATTTTCTTCTTCTTCTGAAGAAGAAAAGGGATACCCGTAAGCCAACATCCACCTGGGAGGCCAACTAAAAGATGGAGATATCGCTGGTGTTCCGCATTGCAAGAGGAGACAAATCCCAATACAACAGATCACTATATCTAATTGAAGAAGACAGTTGGAATGATTGTTTCCCAAAAATGATTGACTCACAAAATATATTCTACTTGTAACGCCGTCTTCGGGTCTAGTTGACAACTATAATCCGTAGTAAATATAAAAAAAAAACAAGGTATCAATCGTAAAATACAATAGTATATCTGAAAATGTCCGTAAACTTGCTTTAAACATCTTCTAAGATAATATGTAATAATTAAGCTAATTTGTATAGCGCTGTTTTCATGAAAAACCCACCTCAAGGGCGCTTTTATTTTAAACAGGTATAACTTGGGCTGTATACCAATTAATTTAAGAATATGTTATCATATAAAAAACCTTTTAAATCAAGTAAATACTTTCCAGTTTCATTAATTTAAAAAGAGAGACAATCACGAGTCTTACAAATTATTATAAAAATCATTTTTAATAAAAATATCAAAATATAATAATCGTTGCAATATTCGGAATGCCATATAAGCGAAATAATAATTGAATATTTGCTTGCTTTTTCAAATATAAGGTATATTTTGTCACATTGACCTTGTCACAAGCACGTTTTTTTGTGATTTATGACAATATTTTCTTGCCTCCATTGCATATTTTTTATTTCCCATTCCGATTATAATAGAAACGAAAAACAATAATAAAAGTCTTTAGATACAATATCGTGCAGGCCAATTTTTAAACGTAGTAAACTTCTCAAAATAACAAATAAAGAAATATATTTTTCCCAAAAAAAAGTTCTAGTCTTACGAGTTCGTTTCGTGGAATAAGTCAAATTTGCTTAGATTCTTTTTGGTGCATTTACGAACACGGTCGCATCCGAATTAAAAATAAGAACTATTTTTCATATCGCAAGGTAATACAGGACACTGTTTATGATGATAAAAATATTATGCATATTATTATAGCATGGGAGATAAGATAATAAATATTAGGTAAGAAGAATAATATAACAAAAAATGTAGTTCTCATAGACTAACTTTGGAATTTCTATCGTGTGAAAAAATATTATTGTCGTGCAAAAAACAGATGATAAAATTCTAACCTGCAAAATCACCACGCTGTGTGAAGGCGTGGGAATTTCTTTAGAAAAAGAAAGCTAGGATATAAATGACTGCCGAATGATTACTCAATATAAACATGATAGATCACCCATGTTTGGATAATTTATACAAAACCTTACTTGGATATTTTCTACGATAATAATTGAATTTATAGAAAAATTGCCTTCGCCGAGGAAGGCCAATGAGTACATAAAATTTACGAACCTACTTTATACCTGTGTGTACCTACGTAATCTCTTCCCATTCGTACTAACCTAATCTGGCCTTAGCGAATGCACAATACGTGTATAATAAAAGGAGTTTGAGAATAACCATCGAATGTTACAGGGGTTGGAATAATAATACTAGCAGCAGGACAGGTGTGCAGTGTGTGGAGTTCTATGAACTATAAGCTGCCCTCCCCTACTGATACTGTAGAGGAACTCAACCTCGGAAGTAACTTACCTAGAGATACTTTTTTTTAGGTAATGCAGATGTATGTTCTTATTTTAAGTTTATTCGTTTAAATGGCACGACCATAGATTAATTACAATTAACAAGAATTGTGACATTACTAACTGAAATTTTTCAAATGATATCTACAATTGGAAGGGAGTTAGATTAGGTAGCGTTTGAATTTTAAATGGATAATTGTTTTGTATTCGTTTTTATGTTATTTATAAAATCTTTCACTCAGTTGTGCGACATTCAAGCAAGTGCACGTTAGAAATGAATAGATATTACAAATAAATAAGTGTGTTTCGTAGTACACGCTTTTTCTGTGATGAACCTCTTTCCCGCGCATACAGGTTTTCTTAAATCAGATGTATGCAATGTGTTTTGAACCTCATTGTTTGTGCGAGGGAACCTAACCTAGTCTAGGAATAATAAAATATGTTTTTAGGGGAGAATGTATGTGGGGTTTGTCATTTAAATCTCAAGAAACGAACGAAATTGGATTGTTGTGATATTTGAATACAGAACACTGTTGGCGGGCACAGCTCCGGCAGCAAATGCAGCGTTAAACAGTGGGATAAATTGACGATTTTGAAAGTGGACGGATTACGAATGGATAATGTGGTAATACGCGCGGAGTGAAAGGAGCTAACAAAGGTTGCCATCTTCGTGCTATCTCGGGATACCGACGACGATCCGAGCACCGACAAATTGCACAATCCAGATTTTGCTAAATTTTTGCAAACACTCAAAGCGTATTTACATGTTGCGGACAAAAAAGGCGGTAGATTTTAGCGGTAAACAAAGGATTTGGATTGAGTTTAATTGATCACTAGAGATTCGAGGTGTAATAAAATATCACCCGAAGGCGGAGAATGTTCAGTTGGGTCAAAGTCACACCGAATAGATAAGATTGCGCGGCCGAGACGGCCACAGCCATGCCATAACTACGGTGCTGGTCCTAATTATGCGAGGGGGCACATTTTATATGAAATAATAATTGGCGACATTTACACAACAGAATTGGAACCCGACAAACGGAATGTTAATGCATAAATACGTGCGTACGTCACGCGACCTTCTGTCCCCGTCTCCCTCGCTCTCTTCGCCTCAGACGGAGACGGCTGCTCGGCACTTTGGCGGTTACTTTCCGTACGATTCGGAGTAAAATAGCGCTGTCCTCGTCTCGCGTAAAGGCGAAATCCTAAGAGAAAGTAACGACACTAAAATAATATTATGTAGTGAAATGGCAATCGCCATTACCGCGAATTAATAAGAATTCAGAGATTTGGCTACCGAAAGCTGCGGCACGACAGCGCAGGAGGTCAACTGTTGTGTCAGCAGTCCGAAGACACGATCATATGGAAAGTAAAGAGTACCACAGAGCGAGCGCCCACCGAGGCTGCCCGCAACCGCCTGGGATAGTATTCAACTGGTAGATTGATGTTTATCCTTCTGGAGACGGCCTGACACGACGGAGCTGAAGTCAGGGTGTCCCTGCCTGGACGGGAGGACTAGGGGGCTACCGAGGGAGGGACAATGTATTAAGGGAGCTCGCTCACCGTCGTTTCTTCATGAGCCAGCACCTTGCAGTGTCGCTGGAGACAGATTGTAGTTCCGACAGATGAAGCACTCATCCATTTTAGGCACACTTTTCATCTGTAATGGGATCCTGTATTATCCCAAAATGTCACAACACTGTATTCTCTTCTTGACAGAAGGAGAGAAATGATTGATCTAATTTTACATAGAGACGTCACTGACAATACACTTTAGAGGTAGCATACTGAATTGCATTGCACGATTATAAACACTACATTATCTTTATATAGATAAAAAATTCACCACTAAAAATTATCACCGCATTTACATTATTTTAATTTTCATCACTCGACACGGATCGAAATAATCAGTCGGCCAGAGAACAGTGTGCGTACGGATACTACGAACGACATGCACACTTACGTGCCTTTCCACACACCTACTTATTTTGCCCGATCCAAAATGGACCCGTCCAATGGACCAACAACATGACGTTCGCCACAATAATAGCAGCTGATTGATTCAGCATACTGCCATCTCGGCGCCACTTATCAGGGCCTAGAATATTTGAAAAGAGCGCGCAAAACGTTCAACTCCACTGTTGCCGTTCTTTTTTATTTACTTTGTTCCTTTTGAATAATATAATTGGTATTTTACTGTAATATTAAGATTTTAAACTGAATTAATAATCGATTTTATCCTTTGCGAGTATTTATGGTTGAATTATGTTCTTTCAAAGAGCAAAAATACCATTTAAAATCATTGCAATCGAGTTCGAATTATTTTAATGTTTAAAGTACAAACAAAAACCTATTCAATTATGCGTATAAAGCAATAATGCAAAATCGCACTTTCAATAAGCATTGAAATTTATAATTATTTATTAAAACATTTGAGGAAATTTTTTACAATCTTTTTCAAAATTAATTAATGCATTCTCCGGAATTATAATAATAATCCGTTTTTCACGAATTTCTCAACACAATAATTGTTCCTGTCGTATATGGCGTGTATTCGTAATTAAGGTTTTTAACAGTCAAATTAAAATATCACTCTGATTAAAAATTTTCACAATAAAATTTTCAAACATTGCTTATTTTTCATTAAAATTTTATATCCCCCTATAATACATATTTAATTAAGTACTTGAGTGTTGAATTTTTATATGGCACTTTAGAGAATTTATGTAAGACCCCGGTGATTTAATAACACACAGCTGCGTACACTAATATGGCAACATTAAATGTCTGTTTTTTCTTGGTCTATCTGATCCTATGTTTTTATTTTTAATCTACGTTCTTTATCCATTGGTGTGCTGAAAAAGAACGCTGTTGTTTGAAGATTTATTATTATTTTGTGAAGAATTTGTCGAAATACGCTAAGCATTTTATGGCCATTGGCGGCCCTAAGAAACGCGATCAAATATCGACAAAATGAATGATGAAAGTTCGACCAGCTCAAGTGACAGTGAGGATAGTGTTTATTACGCCAATGAAGATCAGCAAAGTATACTTACACATATTTAAAAATATATATCATTATTTTATTTTAGCTTTCTAGAAATATCGCAAATGTCTTTAAAGTTTAAGTTTTCTAATACAAATCGTTACCACTTGTTACTGATTATTTGTTTTTGTGTATACTTCTTAAGAATGTTTGTCTACCAAGTGATTAATACAGTAAAACACTTCATTTCAAACCGAAACATTCCGAATAATGCTGTCATCTATCATAACATATTAAAGCGTAACAAAAATCATATAGTTTTCCAACATATAAGTTTCCGTATTTGCAATGGCGTCTAATCGTAGGTATAATTTTTAGCGGCGAGAGAGATGATTTAAATTAGATGGATAGCTAGCGATATTATAAAGAAGAGAAGGAGGAGGTTTATCAGTAGGGTAATTGAGTATACTCGCTTTAAATATATAAGATATTATTTATTTGTCATATTTTTCAGGTGGAAGCGACATGAGTAATAATGATTATTCTTCAGCGGAAGGCGCAGAGGATAGTCCAATACAACTGGTGGAATTTGACAGAGATCTTCCATCGGCGCACACGGTATTTATTATTAATCCAATTGATTCTTTTTTCAAATGGAGTTGCAAAAGTTTGTATAAATTTTTAATGTGGGTTTTAAATTACAATTTGAGTTTCCAAGTTAAGATAAATCTAGAAAAAATATAAATCATATACAGCTGCCGTTATACAGCAGTATAGGGAAACTATAGTATAACATATCTTGGGTCTATGTTATATTGAATCTTTGAAGTCTGGTTTCTTCCAACTGAGACAGCTAAAGCATATAAGGAGATATTTACCTATTGGTGAAGCTAGGACCCTCGTAAATTCTTTTGTAGTGTCACGTTTAGATTATTGCAACGGAATGTACACTGGATTGCCAAATAATCAATTAAGCAGAATACAAAGCGTATTCAATGCTGCTGCCTGATTGATTATGGGAAGGACCTTCACTAGCTTAAAATCCGAGAGCGAGTAAAATATAAATTGTGTTTGACAGTGTTTAAGGCTCGACACCGGAGAGCCCCAGATTATATATTGGACCTCTGCGTGACACCCATGCCCACAGAAAGGCAACGTTCACTCCGATCAGTAGAAACAAGTGCAAACAACATAATAATTCCAGTCAGAGCCAATAAAGCAAGTTTCTATGATCGTGCATTCAGCGTTGCGGGTCTGTGGCGTGGAATAGCCTCCATGTTAGTATTAAGTATGAGGATAGTGACGTTAAATTTAAGAAACTTCTAAAGACTGCACTGTTCGGTCAGTCATTTCCTAGTGCGCCCTTGGAGTGAATGATTTTACAAAA